>BCKM01000021.1:0-73503 GCA_039545415.1 Udeniomyces megalosporus | reverse complement strand
TAAACCACATACAACAATCACATCTACCCATCTCTTTTTCTCTCTCTCTCTTCTTCTTCCTTCTTGAGTTTCTAAATAAGAATTTAAAAAAAAAAATGCCTATTTGTCTCTTCGCCCACTCTTTTCTTTCCCCTTTCCCTCTCAAAAAAAAAAAACAACATAAAACACAAACACACACACACACACACACACATATGAATCTAGATCGACGCGCTCATTCAATGGCTCAACCCAAAAGGAAACCGAGAGTCAAAGTCAATCGAAGCTCTCAAGCGATGGGAACCTCACCTGAAAGGTTCCATGTTGAGACGACAATCAGTTCGTTCTTTTCTCTCTCTCTTTCTCTCTCTCTCTCTCTCTTCCTCTTTTTTTTTTGTTCTCTCTTCTCTCTTCTTCTTTCTTTGAGACTTGAATTTCTTTTTCAAAAGGAAAGGAGGGAAAAGAAGAAGAAATTCGGTCTGAAGTTTGGGTGAATGAGTCTAAGGGGGGGGGGGGGGTCCTTTTGCTTCTGCTTCTTATTCTTCTTCTTCTTCTTCTCCTTCTTTTTTTTTTTTTCTTTTCGAATCCAGGAAATCCTAGCAAGAGCTTCAACAACCTCGACATCTCGAATGACTCGAGGAGGAGGAGGAGATCGAACGGCTCTCGGTTCACTCGGTTGGAGAAACGCTTATGCGATGGAAGAAGGTAACGGCGGTCATGGGAAAGGAGGAGGAGGAGGAGGAGGAGGAGGAGGAGGAACAGGAACGAGGTGAGAAGGAGGTTGTTGGAAAGAGGGTTGATACGATATACAATATAGATGCTTCGTGATTCAAACCCTCAATCCCCCCCCCCCTCATTTCCACCCCACCTTGCCCTTACACACTGTCCACACGCACGCACAAACATTCTCATCAATCTCATCAAGTTTCTATCCATCTCTTTCATGCTCAGGGGAGGAGGGGTTTTTTTCTTTTTCTCTTCTTGCTTTCCCTCTGTCCCTCTCTCTCCTTCCTCTTTCTTTCTTTCTTTCTTTCTTTCTTTCTTTCTTTCTTTCTTTCTTTCTTTCTTTCTTTCTTTCTTTCTTAACCTCTGTGCAAGTTAAGAAAGAATCTCATGATTTTTCTTTATTTCTTTCTTTCGTAACAATCCCAATTCTGCACCTTCTTCTCTCTTTTTTTCTTTTTTCTTTTTTCAGAAATGAAGGAGATATATCGAGGAAGGTAATGTGCATACGTGTTTATGTGTGCGTAATAACATGTATCATCTGGCATCGCCTTACTTGGGAGCCTGGAAAGGGGGAGGGGGGGGGGGCAGACAACAAGAAGAAGTAGGGTAGGACAGGAAGCGGATTACGTCGAAGAGATAGAGAATGTCTGTGTGTGTGTGTGTGTGTGTGTGTGTGTGTGTGTGTGTTGGGAAGAGAAACATGCAAGACTCCAGGGGGTCATTTAAAGTTCTGGGTGGGGGTTGCCTAGGATAGGGGAGGATGAGCAGAGTTCTGAGTAAAGGGGGGGAGAGGGATGGTAAAATCCTTAAGTTTGAGGCAGGAACTTTGCATGCAATGCAGAGGAGAACAGAGGATGGAAGGGTTTGAGAAGGGGTGGGCAGGGAAAGAAAGGAAATTGTCAAAGGGGGGGGGGGGGGGGGGGGGGGGGGAGAGTGATAACAAGGGTGGAAAGAAAAGAAGAAGAATATGCAAATGATGGATATGCTATAGAAGACTATATTGAAAAGAATAAGAAGAAAAAGAAAAAGAAAAAAACGATCTTTGCGCAAGATTTAAATGAGGGACGCTCCTAGGAAAAGCGAACCGACAGCAAGGAAGACGCCAAGGAAGGAAGTCTTCTCGATGCCAGTACCGAATCGAAGGGTTCCGGAGGAAGTCTTGTCGTTTGTAGCCGTTGTAGAGTTGTTGCCAGAGGAAGAGGTCGAACCTGAACCAGACGAGGAAGTCGTAGAACCAAGATTGAGCTGGGAGACGGTTCCGCCTGTGATATGTGTGGGAGGCGAGGATAGTAGGGTCAGTGAAAAAGAATCGGGTGAGGGAGGAAGAGGAGACGAGACAGATCGAAGAAAAAGCAAAGGTGGCTGACCAGTGGGAGAAGTAACGGCGCAATCAGGAATAGTCAAACCCGACTTGAGTGTTTTGTTACTGTTGAAGATTCCCCAATGCTGCTCGACCCCACCGTAGACGGCCTTCCAAGGCTCGTCCTTGAACTCGAAGAAGAAGCTATCGTCCGATGCACGAAACGTTAGCAACACACGACGCGTACGAACATGTTCGGATGACCGCCCACTAACTATGCGGTGTCATTGGCGTTAGCTTGACACGTGTACGTATCGATGAACGTCTGGAGGTTGGCGACGCTCGCGGCGGCTCCTCCACCATTCTTCTCGTTGGCGGTGTCATCGCTTCCAGTCGGCCATCCAGTCTCAGCTACGTACATCGCTCTATAGAGTGGCACAAGTCGAGGTACATCCGTCACTATACACGAACGCAAGGAATTCATCGAGACAGACTCAGGATCGAAGAGGGAAAACTCACGGCTGGTTCGCGGCGGGTGCGCAGACGTCAACGTCAAACTCTTGGAAAAAGTTGTAGACCCACGTGGCGGCATCGTCGATAGCAACCGATCCGAACCAAGCATGCACGTTGGCCATGTAGTAGTCCAAGCCTTCGCAAAGAGTGAGCGTAGCAGCCGAGCCAGCATCCGAAGATCCGAGGGGGATATGTTTGTCGAGGTTGAGAGCTTGGATGGTGGCGTTGGTCTTCTGGACGTAGTCGAGGAGCTTGGTTCGAGCCGCGACCCCGTTGGCATCAGTAGCAGTGCCGGAGTCGCCGTACGATTGTAGCAAGTACTCCTGAGGGTTCGGACAACAAGCGGAGACAGGGAATCAGCATGGACGATCGTCAGATTCGACTTGGTATGGAAAGGGGGAGGGATCATGCTCACATTTCCGACGGTGATTCCAGCGATATGAGTGGTGCCGTACTTTGAAATGGCGTCAGTGACGGCGTTCATCTGACGTTCGTAAACGGTGTCGTTGCCATCGATATAGATGCCCAACCAAACACTCAGGTCCGCATTCGTGTCTTGGATTCCCTGCAAGACAAGAGCCGTTTGATTGCAGTCCGAGGCGCTTCAAGGAAACAAGGGAGTGACGAAAGTGAGATGAAGATGCTGATGGCGATGGACCACGTCCGAAAGGGAAGGGGGGCAGGCTTACTATAGACGAATTCGGGGTGTGAGTTGAGCGAGGAGAGCGACGTCATTTGTGACGTCTTCCTGGTTCGCACCACAATCAGGAAGGATGACCTACACAAGGAGCGGAGGGAGTCAGAGGAGTTGAGAAGGGGAAAGAGAGAGAAGGGGGCTGACTCCTGTGGAAAATCAAAAGCGCAGTCGGGCTTGAGCTCGGCGTTTTGACCAGATGAATCATGGCAAAGGCAAGTTGGTCAGGGGAAGAGATTGGAACGAACCTGTTGGGGTATACGCGATACCTGACGGGATTTCGAGCGATGAGAGGCAGAGAGAAGTCGAGAAAGAGAGAGGAGAGTGAGGGAAACCAAGTTTAGACCAAGCAAAGGTGTCGGGGATCAAGCACTGCAAGTTGGTGACAAACCGTAAAAACTCTGGTGGTGGTATCGGATTGAGGGAAGGATGGTCAGCTTGATTGGTAGGTAGAACTGATTTGGACAGAGGGATGTCGAGGGGGAGGGAATGAAAGTATGTTGTGGAGGAAGAGAGGTCGACTTGCCCTGTGGAGTCGATCGTCGAGCTCTGTGGCGGCGTTGACATTGGTTGTGGTGGCGAGGAAGAGGGAGGAGGCGGCGATGATGATGGTAGCGAGGGTGTTTTTGATGTTGAGCATGATGTCAAGTGGGAAGGGGAGGGGGAGGGAGGTTGAGGAGGGAGAGTGAGTGGTGCTGGCATAGCTTTTACTCTCTTATTAGCTCTCCTTGCCGAGATCCCTTGGGCCGTGCTCTCTATCCAGTAACCCAAGGGCCATGCTAAGGGCCGTGCTCTCTATCCACTAAGTAACCCTTTCACTACAACTTGACACAAATCCATCAAATAATCAACACATAGCCATATCTCTCCAAATCTTGACCCTGTAATCTGACCCAACCGACGCCGTCGCAATCATAGGAAGCTTTGGATGAGCCTGCAACAGAGAAAGAGAGAGAGAGAGAGAGAGAGAGAGAGATGAGGTCATTGTCTCTTCCCTCTGCCATCGTTGTTCCCGTCATCGCAAAGAGGAGGGTTGATAAACGATAACAATGAAAACCCAACTGACGGCAATAGAGATGATGGCGTCTTTTTTTTTTATCAGTCGTTTTCGTCCAAGCGGTTTTGAACCAAAGAGAAAAAAAAAGACGAAGATGATGATGATGATGATCAGACCGGATCTTGAGTTTTCTTTCTTCTCCTTCTTTCTCTCTCTCTCCCTCTCGTAGAAGAGGAAAAGCAACAGCTGAGAGAAAAGAAACAATAGGGGAAAAAGAGAAAAGAAATCTCTTCACCTTCGTGACATCGTTTATCCAGAACGACTTTTCTCGATTGAACTTCCCAACCAACGACCCTCCCATCTTCTCCACCTCCAACGATCCAAACTTCTCTCTCTCTTTCCCTTCCCTCTTCCCTCGTAGCTCTAGGATTGACGAGATAAACGCTAGCACACCCGTATCGCTCATTGTTGAGACCTTCTTCTTGTTCTTCTTCTTCCTCCTCTTGTCCATCGTCCCTAGCTTGACTGTCACCGTTCGTGAGGGCTTGATTCGATGAAGGGGAGAAAGAAGTCGGACACGAAAACGTCTTGATGACTTTCGAGGTGTGATAATTCCAAAGTCGAGTCGTCGAGTCGAGGGTGGTAGAGAGAAGATGACGAGCGTTTGGAGTGAAGGAGATGTTGGCTCTTTGAGAGGGGGAGGGGGAGGGGGAGGGGGGAGGGGAATTTGGTTGTGAACCATTTTAGTTGAAAAGATAGGAAGAAGCAGAAGAAGACCAAAAAAAACAACAGGTCCTCACATGGGCACGGATTCTTCGTGGACGATAGTC
The DNA here is from genome assembly GCA_039545415.1 of Udeniomyces megalosporus. Lineage (NCBI taxonomy): Eukaryota > Fungi > Basidiomycota > Tremellomycetes > Cystofilobasidiales > Mrakiaceae > Udeniomyces > Udeniomyces megalosporus. Next base: position 68,464 of record BCKM01000021.1, on the reverse strand, counting down.
TTAAGGCATTGACCTGTCGATGTATCCCACATTCGTCTAGAGCCGATCGATGACGTGAATTTGGTTTAACCTTCCAACTACCTTGACTACCAAAAGAAAGAAAGAAAGAAAAAACTCACATCAAGCCATCCCAACTCGAGCTGACGAGCATGGTTCCATCTCGATTGAAATGAACGCCACTGACAGGATCTGAATGAGCAGGTAGGGTTAAATAAGGTTTCCCAGTCCGAACGTTCCAGATGTAGATGCATTCATCTTTTGAACCAGATGCGAGGAGGGAACCTTGTGGGTTGAAGGAGAGGGAGAGGATGGGTGCACGATGTGAAGTCAAGGGGTGAGCGTGAATTGGGGCTGACTACGATCGGGTGTTGAGAAAAGAACAGAGGAGAGAGAGGGAGAGAGAGAGAGAGAAGAGGAGAGATGGGATAAGATATGGAGAGGAGATTGTCAAGTGATGAGTGAGATTCCCGTCGAGGAGGTTCGAGGAAGAGGGTAGGAAATAGGAAGAAACCTATATCGAAAGCCGCAGTTGAAAGAAACGCTGACATGTTCGATTGACCAGATCCGAATCGTCTCATCGTCCGATCCTGAAGCAAGCAACCTCGAATCCGAAGACCACGCGATATCCGAAATCCCTAATCATCACGTCAATGACATCAGCTTGACTCAAGACGACAAGAGGCAAGCAAGCCAGGAAATCGATAGATTCGCCGTCTTTCCATCAAAGAGGTACCCTCACGACTGACCCTGGGTATGGTAACCGATGAGAGAGGTCAGATGAAGACCAGATTGAACGTCCCTACGTTCCTAGACAGACACCGTTCATGACGGATCGAGGGATGGGATTGAGCTTTGGTATTCAACTGTGTCGTATCGGTAGATTGATTGATGACTTGGTTTGATTGGTTTCGGCTGGTCAACGATGAGAACGCACCAGATTGCCACTGTGCCATCAGCGCCACTACTGGCAAGCTTAGATCCATCAGGCGAGAACTTGAGGACGGAGATGGTTTGAGTGTGAGCTTGAAGGGTGTGGGTTTGGCGATAGTCTGGGGTTTGTTGTTGGTCGGTCGAGATGACAGATTCGGGAGGGGACATTGCTATCGAGAGTGAAAAGGATGAGGAGGGGAGGGGACGTTGGCGCGGAGGAGAGGAAGACGGGGGAGGAGGGAGGGCGGTTCATTCAAACCGGACTACTTTCCAGTACGACTGTTTGACGAAGCAGTACTAGTGCCTGATCAAGTAGAGTTGACTATAACCGACCGAATCCGTTCACCTGACATAGCTAAAACCTGGAAAAAAAAAAACATCCCATCAAAACCGAATCAACCCACGAAGCTCATTCATCACACAATCACCACTCCAACGAACGACAACGCAAGTCGGTCAACGCTTCCAAGCGAGGGTCCAAAGTGAGTCCATCGATAGAATCCAAGAAACCCACAAGAAACAAGAAACAAAGATATATATGTATATTGAAAGAGAAACGATTTATTCGAGAATCTCCTTGTAGGCGTCCTCAGAGAGAAGCGACTCAAACTCTCCAGGGTTGGTGAGATGAACCTTGAAGAGCCAACCTATCCAGATCAATCGAAAGTGAAACGAAGCGCACAGAGTAGTGAAAAGAAAAAAGAAGATAAAAACGCATGCACACATACGGACAGATTGATATCAGCACACGATGTTGACTTCCCTCTCTCTTCTCGCCAAACGGCTACGATAGAGATGATTAAGAGACGAAACAAGACTGACCCTTCTCAAGAGGAGACTTGTTGACCAATCCGGGTTGGTCATCAAGCGTAGAGTTGACCTCTCGAATCTCCCCGGAGAGAGGTGCGTAGATTTCAGAGGCAGCCTTGACGGATTCAATCGATCCACATTCCTCTTGAGAAATACAAACCAAGTTGTCGTCAGTTTTAATTTGACCCAAATGCAGATGAGGAAGTGTGTACGATGAGGAGTGATGGGGGACCAAAGGGAGAGTCTCTCGACGGTCCTTAGGCTTGCCTATCTCAACGTTTCGTTGGTCCTCCCGAGGGGTCCTGATGAAGGGAATCAATCAACTTACCTCCCTTCTCAATGACTTGTCCAACATCGGGCAGCTCGACGAAAACGACGTCTCCGAGAGCCTTCTGGGCGTAGTCAGTGACACCGACGGTAGCAATATTGGTAGCAGTGTCGTAAGAGGTCCACTCGTGGTCCTCTGTGTAGCGACGAGGCGAGGATGAAGAGAGGGATTGAGAGACTGTGCAAGCGAAGTGAAAGAGGGTAGGTGGGAGAAAGGCAGGAAAGAAAGAAGAAGAAGAAGAAGAAAAAGAAGACCAAGGAAATAATCAGCCTCTGGATTGATGGTTTGGCCGCGGCGATGTGGATGATGGACCGAGCGACTTGGTTGGACTGGGCCAGGACACTGTCGGTGGTGCCAAGGGTACGGAGTAGGTAGATGACAAGGATGTACTGACTGGAGAAGGCACGGAAGACGGAAGGAGAGAGAGAAGACTTGGAGAGGACGGGCCGGGCGAAGGCGAGTCTGGAGCAAGAGGCGATAGTGGGTCGGAGGAAGGACATGGTAGTTGGTCTGATGGGATTCGTTGTTGGGGATGATGGAGGGAAGGGAGATGGTGGTTGATGGGGTGATTTTGGCGAAAGGACCGAGGATAAGTCGATACCGAGGCGACCGACATATCCAATAGTATCCTATCCACAGTTCCAATCCCAGACTCGGTGTCTCTCTCCAAAGCGTTCTCGTCTCCGAATCTCCCTCCCTCCCAGCCAGACCGCCCTATCGTCTAGTCCTCACTCAATCCAACATCAACAAAACATTAACCCCAATCGACCATTCACTTTTCATTCACAACTTGGATACGGCAAACACATGAGATCCATTCGCTCATGGCCCACCCCATACGTTCAAAAACCACTCATCCCAAAGAAACCCAAATCGGTCCAACGAGAGTGCACGTTTAAAACTGTAACGAGGAGAGATGAAAAAGACAGCGGGGGCATCAGTGGCTGCTGCGTTGCTCGCCAGCCCAAGAAGTCGGTTGGCTTCGTCACCTCCGTGACGTCGTTCCCTTTGCCTCCTATCCTATGTTGCCAAGTCAAGCCTTTTGAGCTTCAACCTCGTCGAAGCCACCCGATGTGATCTCATCATGCTCTACGGAGAGAGGCGATGGTGGCACGTAGGTCGCGGTGGCATTCGAGTTGGGAGAATCCAGCGTTGACGGTATAGGCTCAAGAAAAGGACGAAGATCCGTCTCAAGAGAGATGATGGATGGCCAAGGACGTAGGAGGGAGAGGAACCACCTCAAAAGGGGGAGTAGAATCAACCGCAAAGGAAGCGACATACCTTGGCGAAAGCCTTAGCGGCGGCCTTGTTCTTGGCGACTCGGACGACGTTGAATCGAACGGTCTTGGACAAAGGTCGGCACTGTCCGACGGTAACGATGTCTCCGACCTCGACTCGGAAAGCGGGGGAGCAATGAGCCGAGAGGTTCTTGTGTCGCTTCTCGTATCGAGAGTACTTGGGGATGTAGTGCTGCAGGAGAGAGGAACGATTCATTGGAAGTGAGCTTCAGCAGGGATGCATCCGGTGTCGAAGGCTGAAACGTACGAGGTAGTCCCTTCGGATGACGATGGTTCGGGTCATCTTTCCAGACGAGACAACCTTTCCGGTGAGGATTCGGCCTCGAATGGAGACATCACCAGTGAAGGGGCACTTCTTGTCGATGTAGGTACCGTTGATGGCCTCGGCAGGGGTCTTGAATCCAAGACCGACCTCCTTGTACCACCTCTTGGCCTTGGTAGCGACCTTCTTTCCGCCTGCAACATTCCAACCCCAGACCAGAGAGCGCGATAGAAAAGAAACCCGCCAGGCACGACCACCGAGACGCACGAGCGAAAGTGATTGTCGAAGTGAATGTGGCAGAGAAACGAGGCGGAGTGTGTTTCGAGTTAGAGAAAGAGAAAATCAACATCAGCACCGACACTCGATGAATTTAGAGGAGCGAATCACATCGTCTGGCTCGAGGAAGGGGGGAGAGGGGGGGGGGGGGGAGAGAAGGGAATTGGGAAGGAGGATGAGAGGATCAAGGAAACGAACCCTTGGACTTGGCGTTCTGGAAGAGGTGCTGCTTCTGGTAAGCCTTCTCGATTTGCTCAGCCATCTTGAGGAGTTAAGGAGGGTGGTAAAGCTGACGATGTAAGGTGAAGGGGGGTCGACGCGAAGGAGAGGAGAGAGGAATCGAAAGACGAGGGGGCGAAAAAGTTGGCAAGAAACGAGGCCCCGAATCGAAATCACGGTCGGAATCGTTGAAAAGATGGATACGGGAGTAATGAGATCAGAACGTGTTGGATAGGTAAGCATTCATCGCAGGGAACGCATAGAGAGGGGGACGAGTTGACTGACTGACCTTTGAGGGAAGGTTTACGACGAGGGATCACAGCGGAATCGAGGCAAAAATCGCCTCGTCTCCTCTCCTGGAATTCGACCCGTCCCACTCTCAAGCCCTAACCACCAGAACATCCCGTCCAATCCTCAAACACCAAACCACCACTTTCCTACCGTTTCATTCAATCGTCTACTCGTCTGATCGCGAATTCAGGTAACGACTCACATCCCAACCATTCTCACTAAAGACATCCGTGTCATGGTTCATATTCAGAGCGATTTCACTCTGTCGTACTCGATCGAAAAGTGGGTGAGGAAGAAGAAAGAAAAAAAAAAAAGGAACGATGCTAGAGAAACGTCCACAAGGGTGATGACGAAAGAGAGACGACAAGGGAGAAAAAGAAAAGTGACAGGGTGCGACCGAGTGAGCGATGCAAAAAGGAAAGTGAACCTCGATGCGATAGATTGAGCTCATCACGTCAGAGGGATGTCTTGGTGAGGTGAGTTACGCGAACGGGAACCAGTAAGAAGAGCTGTGAGGGATTGTATGAATGGGTGCATGTGTTTGATATGTTGATGTTACGCAGAGGTTGGCAGGAGAAGAGAAAGAGAAGATAAGATGAGACAAAAGCGAGAGCCAGGATGAAGACAAAGAAGAAGAAAAAGTTAAAAGAAAGGATGAATTGGTCAAGGCAGATTCCATACGGAACAAGGCAGAAAGACATGCTATATAGGAAAGGGCAGCGGGCGGGCAGACAGAGGTGACGGGAAAGGGATGGGGCTTTACGGGTACAGTTGGATAGGACGATCCGATGCGATAAGAGTTCCGAGAGGAGAGGGAGGTATGCCGATAGGATAGATGGATAGGAGTCGATGGCGAGGGAGGTTGAATGCATGATGAGTGAATACGAATCAAGTCGAAGCGGTGAGGACGAGGTGAGAGAATCGGAGACGGGTTGAGACGTGACCAGACGTCATGCGATGAAATCTCGATGGAGATGGGTGACCTCAACCGCTGAGTCGTCTGTTGAGATGCTGTCTCTGCCGAGGAAGAGAGGATAGACCTCCTGCAGTGACGCCAGTTCCACCAACGTGACCCGAACCGGCTCGGGCATTATCGAGCTTGGCGAAAACGATGCGAGGCTCTTGGACGACGTACTCGGTGCCAGAATCGACCAAGGCATTGCTTTGACCTTTGGGGCGAGAATGCGATGGAAGGGCTGGTGGAGGGAGCGCATTGGATGATCGCGTTTCCTTTGACCTGGTGGCCTTTGCTCCGCTCGCGGCGGTGCTGGTCTTTCCTGCAGTCGAAGCCGAAACAACGTGCACTGCTCCTTCGCTACCGGAATTTCCCGGTCCGTTAGACCCGTTTCCGTTGACGCCTCCTCCGCCTAGCAGACTCGAGCTCGAACTCGATCCGGGCACACCCAGATGGAAGCTACTAGAGCTCGCAGCGAACGTCGGGCAGCCGGTGGTCGGCGTATCAGGCATGTCGGTGTCGGATCCATCATACGAGGAACACGAGGCGGAAGACGAAACGGAGCGACGAGGGGACGAAGAGGTCGAGGAGATGGAGGAAGAGTGCGTCGAGAGAAGCGAATTCGACGAGGTCGATCTGGAGGGTTGCTGTTGCTGCTGGACGTTGGAAGTGGACGGGAAAGACGAGAGAGGGGCGAGAGATGGTCGAGACGAAGAGGTAGAGGTGTAGACAAGGGAAGAAGAGCTGGCCGAACTCGCGGTCGTCGCACTCGCATGCGAGGTACCAGTTGCGCGGGTAGTCGGAGGCGTCAGGTGAGCCGGCTTGATCGAGGCTGCTGGCAGTGGGACGACGATCTCGAACCGGCGACCTCGGAGGTAGGCTTCGGCGACGGTCCTCGAGGCGTGATGATACCATCCTTGGGCGTACTTGGTTCGGAGGATCTCAGAGACGTGCTGAACGCCTTCGCCGAGGTGACCGTCGAGAAGGAAAGCGACCTCGAGGGCAGCCTCATACTCGTCCACGCACTGGGAAGGCAATGGCAACGCAATCAGCTTCGTCGGTCAACCGATGTCTCGCCGAAAAGAACTCACCCTCCTCGGTCGCTCCAAGAGGAACTTGGCGAGCAATAAACTACCAGCGGCGATAGTGCTCGGGAGGTAGGCAACGAACTCTTTGTGCCAAAGAGTGATCTCCATCAGGAACTGCGCCACCGCCATGCTCTCTGGGTCGCCATTGGCGGTGCCAAGACAGGAGAGTCGAAGCCAAGCTTCAGCGGTAGGATGGCCGAGCGACCAACCGATGGTAGAGAGAACGTGACCCTCCATCTGGATGAAGGCAGAAGCGTCATAGGCGTTGCAGCAGAGCTCGCAGAGAGTTTCGACGGTCGGGACCCGGTCTTTCGACTCCTGCAGGAGATAGAGAAGCAGATGAAGGTGGTGTCAGTAAGATCGACGTCTCAAGGATTCCCTGCGATGCGACGAGGGACCTTACCTCAAACTTTGCTGCCAACCATAGTGCTGAACATCCAACAAGCTGATAGTGCTTCTTATACACGATTCGCTTGGACACGTATCGGTCGACGAGGTTAAGGGTGAGGTAGAGGACTTCTGGTCGAAGCCGGCACTGCTGATGAATCTCCACGAGGAACTCGACAAGGAAGGGGCGCATGTACCACTCGAGCTCGGGTTGCATCTCCATGAGCTTGACGGAGGGCTGGGTCGCTCGCTAGGAACGGGACGAGGAAGCGCGAGTTAACCTTTGCGCATGGACGGACAGAATAAATAATAATAATAAAAAGGCGGGTGGCCGTTGGTGAACTAACCTCCATCCTCCTCATGTAGATCAGAACGTCTTCTTTGTACTCGTCCTCGAACAGGATTCGACTTTTCCCAGCCCCAGCGGCGCCGCCTCCGTTGATGCTCCCTTCCCGCCGGAGAGCCTTCTTCCATTCCTCCTGCTGGATGATGGCAGCCTTTGCGCGATACTCTTTGGAGAGCCGATCGACGGTAGAAGAGGGAGCGCGCGAGGCGGGAGTGAGTGGGGCGGAAGAGGAAGCAGGGAGGGACAGGCTGGCGTTATTGGAGAGCGCGGGGAGAGCATGCGTTGATTTCGAGCGGGTCGAGGTTCGCTTGAGGGAACCGGAAGCACGAGATCGGTGGGAAGAGGGGATGGCGTGGGTAGAAACTTGTTGACGGGATGAGGACGAGGAGGAAGTTTCTAGGGAACCATTCTTTCTTGACGAGCCAGCGCCATCGATGGCGTCGATGGTGGTAGCGTTGCTGCTGTCGTGGTTGGTACCATCGACGGTAGTGGCAGTGCTGGACAGCGAAGATGTCGACGGGTTGGAAGAGTAAAGACTGTTGGTGCTCGTGACGGCGGCAGCCGAGGCAGGTGAAACGCCAGTCGAAGACCTCTTCTTGGATGGGTTGGAGTAGACTTGATGCTTGAGGTTCCTCAGCGGAGCGAGGGCGTCATGGAATGTCATAGTCGATGTAAAGTAGGAGGGTAGTTTAGGGGAGGGACGGGTAGAGTGTTGGAGGAGGGTTCGAAAAGGAGCTGCGGTCGAGTAGACAGAGGAGGACGGATGGAAAGCAAGAGATGATTGCAGCCAGTACAATGGAGGTGTCGACGGGATTATTGTGGAATCGAAAGGATAAACGTTGATTATACAAGTCAGGGATGAGTGAAAGAGGAAAAGAGTGGTCAAAGATCAGCAAAGGAACGTTGGATTGTGAAGGATGGATGGAGGAGAGGATGAGGATGATGACGGAAGGTGAGAAAGTTGGGCAGTCGATTCTGCCTTGGAGGAGCAGGGAATAACAATGAAGCGTAAAAGGGGTAGGCAGAGAGAGAAAAGGCGGGCTCACAAAGGCGAGAAATGTGTTTGGGAGAAGGACGTAGCACAAGATCCGGGCCTGGTGCGGTTTGTTGTCTGGTGCTCGAGTGGGCAACGTCGAGGGGAGTAGAAAGGAGAGATGTTTCGTCGAGGACTGATGACCCAAAACACAACCAGGGAAGGAAGAGGGACGGGGGAGCTCGAAACAGGGGGATAGGAGAGGAGAATCCAAGGAGAGGCGTTCGGGCAAAGTGTCGATCGGGCCTCGACTCGAAACGTAGGACTTGTGCAAACGACGACGGGTTCGAGTGGGGGGTTCAAGGCAACGTCGAGGGTGAGAGTCCAGTAGGTGGCAACGTGATCGAGGGTTTGCGAAAGAGAGAAAGAGGGGAAGCGCAAGATGTGAAAGTGAGGCGGGGGAAGATGTGAAAGAGGGGGGGAGGGGGGGTCTCGAGAGGGTTCCAGCGAGAGGCAAGGTTTTCGCCCTCGGGAATTTCTATCGGCTGAGTCTGTGGGCGAGGTGAGTGGTCGTGTAGGAAGGGTCGGACGATAAGGGATAGAGGCCTAGCGAAAAGAGCGGAGGTGTGTGAAGGACGAAGGCCAGGAAGGAAACCCCGGAATCAAGAGGCTTTCGATTTCAACAATCCTCTGCCCGGTCAGAGAGAACCGAACGTTAAAGACAGCGAGCCAACTCCGTTTTTCACTCACTCTTTTATCAACCGGTGATGAGAAAATGATCAACAGATGGTTGTCCGCTCCTCCGTGCTGTCTTTCATCTCAAGGGAGCAGACAAGTAGACGGCATCACCTTCCATCCGGAGGGGAAGCTCGGACTTTGATCGGTCTTTCCCCTTTGATCTCATTATCATGTTCATCCTCGTCTTTCCTTCCGTTCAAGTCTGCCATGAAGCAGACAGACACGCGATGTTGCTCAAGTATATCACCAGCCCGTTCGAGACGACCGCAGCAGCTCCAGGTCAGCTTCAGTCAGATCTCTTTTCTCTTGCGGTCTCCTCCTTCCCTACTCCTCTTCCCAAGAGTCGTCTCGGAATACCCGGACTTGGACGACAAATTCTTCCCAGAGCGGAGAAATATCTGGAGAGGAGATCGACTCGTCATCGCTCTGCAAGATGCAGAAATCGAGGCCAACTCGAGGGAAGCACATCGTTGTTCTCGCCGGGGTCGCACAAGTGTGTACTGAGTCTTTGCCTCAGCGCAGGGCAGGTACAGTGATTTCGAGAGGTCATTACTTAACGCAACTACATCGAAAATTCATCTTTCCTGCGCTTAAGTTTCGCCACTTGATCAACTTCCGAAGAAGGTGAACGTTCATCCAATCAATCACTCTTCTATCACGACCTGAGCCCTGAGAGCTCCGACAAGCTCACTGGTACTCACCCAAGCAGTGTCACCGAGAAGAGAGACTCGATGGGAGGGTTAGGGCCCTCTGTTCGAACAGAGGCGAAAAGTCTTCCCTTTGAGAAGCACATTATCCTCGAAGTGAACTCCTTCCAGTGAACTCCTTTCAGCGGCCCTTGAGCTCATCTGAGACTGTCTACAATCAGATGCTGAGCATTCGTCCTATACATCTCGTAGTCGGAGCTCTCTAGAAAAGGAGGATAAGGAGAAAATTACTGCGGATCGGTCATCGCCGAAGATCAAGGTCCGGGAGGGAAAACAGGGGCTCCGGTCGCCTTTTTTTGCGCCGCATCTTCCTCCCCTCGTCGAAGGGCTTCTTGCTCCCTGCATGCAGTATCTTCCTTCGCGGAGGCGCTGTTCGCGTCCTTGCACAGGGAGACAGTCGGCTTCGAGGGATGTCCACGGGGTGTTCCTCTGTGAGGAACGCGCTCATCACCCTCGAATCGGAACCTAAAGCCCCCCTCCTTGAGAAGATCCCTCCATCTCTTCTCCCAATCCAAGAGTGCATCACAAAATCTGTTGTTATTCTTCATATCGAGGCAAGCATGGACTGAGTAGGACAATGATGCTCACCGACCTGGACCTTCAACGCAGAGCCGACGTCTTGCTCTCGACACGCCGCCCCGTCATCAACGGATCCGAAAGAAGGAAGAAAAAGGAAAACATGAAGATCTTCTCGAGTCTTCTGGAAAACATAACGGATGTCAACCCCCGCAGGAATAGAGTAAACCAGTGCGAGATGGAGCGAGAGGCTTGCGAGTGAGGACGTTTGTTTTGAGCAAAGATGAGCGAAGCACGTGGAGGAGCGGGAGAGGTTCAAGGGTTGGATCAGAGGCGAGCTAAGTGATGAGCAGTCGATCATAGTCTGATGTTGGTACGGGGTAGGGGCAGAGTAAGTGCGAAAATTCCTAATCGATCGAAGTGACTAAGATGCAGGATCTGCGAGATGCACCTCTATTATAGCCGACAGCCGGCGCCTGTATCGATCGATGGCGCGTGTCACAGGGAATGCAACTTTGGCCTGAAGTTCAGCAAGGAGATTAGAGGAGGGTGCACCGAACCATCCGATCAAGGTGATAGCGGCGAAATGTTTTGTGGTCTTCAGTGGGAACTTTCCCCAGCTAGATGTTAGCACGACGACCTGGCACCATGATGTCAATCCTATCCGGTCACTGCAAAGGTTAACGACGATCACCCGGCCAAGACGAAGTCCAAGGCTTAATTTTGCAGCAATCCTTTAGATCAGCTGTGACAAGCACGACGGGTCAACTTCACACGCATTCTTCTCAAGGACTTCCATGTGATCGCCAAAACTTGAGGACAAAAAGATGTTCTCCACCAGCTCTGCGCTGCAAGGCAACCTAATATAGACCAAACAACAGCGCATGAGAGAGCGAGAGGAAGGGAAAGTCAGGAACGGCAAGACAAGAAGCTGGCAGGAGGAGGGCCGGTGGCATCAGCAGATGAGGTTGACGGACATACCTTTCCAGTCAACCCTCCATCAGACGAGCGTTGAATGGCTTCAATGATCTGGAGCGGTTTGTTTTGCTTGATCGCGACGAGATAGAAGACGCCTTTTGGCGAAAGGATGGCCTGATGGATTGATTAAAAAAAAAAAAGGACACGAGTCCAAAAGCTGGTTCAGTCGAAATCAACGACTGTGGGGCTGTGGTCTCACCCACATCAAGCTGGGACAGAACAATGGATGTGACGTCCATGCCGTCATCGCCTCCAGCCCACGTCGAGCCTATGCCTGGGGTCTGCTGAGTCGAGTCCAATCTGAGCCGTAGGAAGATGTATGAGCCCACGGCAGTGAACGCACACTGATGCGTTTCGATAAAGAGATGCGTACTCTGCAAGTGTCGTCGGGACGTAAGGTGGATTGAAGAGAAGCACATCAATCTTTCGATGAAGTCGCGGGAAAAGGGAAGAGAGGAGGGCCGTATGGGTGGGGTCGATTGGGACCTGGTTCGATGCAACATATTTGTCAGGAACATGTTGACAATAAGTAGAGCGGGGGACGACAGAGTGCCCTCCCGTACCCTGTTTTGGAAACCGGTTCGTTTGGTGCAATAGCAGGCATGAGGATTGATGTCGGTTGCTAGGTACACTAAAGAACGCAAATTTTGAGCGATGATTCAGGAGCGAAACCATTCCAGCCAACCTTGAGAAAATGTAGCCATCCCAAGAGGGAGAGCATAAGAAACAAAAAGAGAAACTCACAAGCAGACGAAGGCCCGATGATGCTGCCGATGAAGCTCGATGCGATTCCTGATCCAGAGCTTCGAAAGACAGACGAATAAGTCGCATCAGACCATGACCCCTGCGTGTCGACGAAGAAAGTCAGTCGAATGCCAATCGGGAGGAGAGGCTTCACCCAATCTCGACGCAGATCCTACCGGATGAACCTTGTTTGAGCTCGTCTGCATCTTGCTCGAGTGCATCTAGGAGGATGAAGGAATCCTCTGGGAGTGGAGAGAACATGGATAGGAGGTCGTGAGCAAGACTGGGCCTGGCAGGAGTGATCGAAAGCCAAGGGACGGTTCGTTTGGGTACCTGCTGGATCGTATATTGACTGATAGTCTTTGGATGTGAGATGAGTAAGGTCAGGGGTGGGTACGGTGATGTCAGTAGAGGGAGCCATGAGGGAAAGGTTAGTTGAGGCCGACGATGATGCGTTTGGGTGAGGGAAAGAGGGGAGCGATGTTCTTAGCCTCCCTCCTTCCTCCCCTCCACCAATTCAGTCTTAACCAAGATCTCTATCCCTGAATCCCGGCCCAATCTCATCGCCCTTGGTACATTCACAGTCTGACCCCAACCAACTTATCTTCCCACTCAACATCTCCCAAATTCATCAACACCAAGCCCTACCTGCAAGCCTCCTCCCCGTCTTCCGCTTCCTCCCCTTCCCGTCGTCTGACTCATATCCCTCGGTGCAACAGCCCTCTCTCACACCGAGCTCGCTCCATCGGCATCAACCATGGGTAACTCTCCCTCCAAGAAGATGGTCCGGACCAAGTCCAAACCGATTCAACCTCTCGCCCAGGACCCGGCGCTCTCACACGCACAAGCACCTGTTTACGCTGGCAGAAATACGTCCGACGCGACTCAGCCTCCCCCTGGCGCCACCCTCGACGCTGGCTCGACGAAAGGGAAGAGCAAAGCTGGAGGAGTGGATGGAGGAGATGCCGGCAGCATGAGAAGCGTAGGAGCATCGGACGGAAGGGAGCCTGTGCCGATGGGAGAGAAAGAGGTTAGTCTTGAATTCCATCCTCTTCCGAACCCCACCGGTCCTGTCCTCGATGTCGATAGATCAGTTACCAGGGGGCCACCGTGATCGAAACAATCGTAGTGATATGCAAGCGTGTGGGTCGTGGATGGATCTCAGCAGAGTGCTCGAGGGGGGCAGGGCAAGGGCAAAGACGGAGACGATCTGTCGATTGGGTTGTCTTGGCTCTTTGTCGAACAATGACTGCTCGTCATTCCTCGTTACTCGGATACTACGCCCTCAGCTTGACATAACGCCAGCCCATCTGGCTCTGTGAAACAGCTCGTCCATAACCGTTCTGATCTCGCGGAGGCGGGAATATGTACTGAGCGACCGAAGTCTGTGGACTCAGCAAGCTCTTCAACAACCGAGCCTTCTCCGCGTCCGTTCGCTTGCGAGACCATCGTTACTGTATGACGAGGGTACTTGGTGTCAACGTCACGCGTGTGACGTTTTCAAGCACAGGACGGCCGGATAAATCGAGTCAGATTCGATGGATCCTGATGACTTTTTCGGCCGCTCCGTCGCGTCATATCTACCATACGGGTGGTCCTGCTCGTATCTCACGCCCCACTAGCTCGTCAAGAGCAGCATGATGATCGTTGTGTGAAGAGAACATCAGGCTGACTTCTTACTCTCACTCTGTGTGCATCTCGCTGTCACTATATCCTTCCAGATCCCAACTACACAGACCATCCTCGCCAACCCGTCATCACTTCCTTCCTCCTCCTCTCTGGGCTCGTCATCCATATCTCAATCTCTCGCCTTGCCCCTAACATCTGTCCTCTCGACCACCCTCTCATCCGCCTCATCGAACCCCAACCAACCTTCTCCTCCAAAGACACTCGATATAGATTCAATGATCTCACGTCTACTCGAAGCCGGATACACCGGAAAGGTCACCAAGACTGTCACCCTGAAAAACGCAGAGATTACCGCCATCTGTCTGGCGGCACGAGAAGTCTTCCTCAGTCAGCCGACGCTGATCGAATTGAGCCCCCCTGTCAAGATTGTCGGAGATGTGCATGGGCAGTACAGCGACTTGATTCGGATGTTCGAGATGTGTGGGTTCCCACCGAGCGCCAATTTCCTGTTCTTGGGGGACTACGTTGATCGAGGCAAGCAATCGCTCGAGACGATTCTGCTGGTGAGTCGAGCATCTTCTTCGGTTTAGACCCTCGCCTTGTGAGTTCTACGGCTTATGCCGATCCGTTCCTGTCTCCAGCTCCTCTGTTACAAGATCAAATACCCGGAGAATTTCTTCTTGCTTCGAGGAAACCACGAGGCTGCTAATGTCACCAGAGTCTACGGCTTTTACGACGAATGCAAACGGCGTTGCAACATCAAGATTTGGAAGGGCTTCAGTGCGTCCTTGTCGCTCACTACCCATCACCATCCAGGTCGGGTCATTGCTGATAGCCCGAAATCTCTCTCACCTTTCACCTTGCATCGCTCGCAGTCGACGTCTTCAACACTCTGCCGATCGCCTCTGTCGTTGCTTCCAAGATCTTTTGCGTTCATGGTGGTCTCTCACCATCACTGACCTCGATGGATGACATTAGAAGAATCCAACGGCCCACTGATGTTCCGGATTATGGTTTGGTGAGCCGCCGTCTCTCCTCCCCTGCTCCCGACCCCTTCTACAAGTCCACTCGACTGGTCGACTGACGGGTCCGCGTTTCTTATGTTGGACAACGACAGCTGAACGACCTGCTTTGGTCGGATCCATCGGACACTGCTCTCGATTGGGAGGACAACGAGCGAGGAGTCTCATACTGTTTCGGAAAGAGTGTCGTACGTTGTCCTATCCTCATTGCCTCGTATGCTCACCGATTTATTTCTACGTCCCACTGACGACTTCTCGGGTTTCTGTCGCAGATCAATCAATTCCTTGCAACGTACGACATGGATCTCATCTGTAGAGCTCATATGGTCGTCGAGGACGGGTACGAATTCTGGAACGAACGGACACTGGTCACTGTTTTCTCTGCACCTGTACGTCCTTTTGCCTCCTGGTCATGGCAGAACTCTTACCTTTTCTCGTCATTGTCCTGACCTGATCGTTGCTTCCTATAGAATTACTGCGGCGAGTTTGACAACTTTGGATCCGTCATGGCTGTCTCGGAAGAGCTTCTGTGCGCCTTTGAACTCTTGAAGCCTCTCGATGCTCCAGCACTGAGAAAAGAAATGACTAAGGCGAAGCGCAAGAGGTAGGTCTTTCCCGATGTCTACTCTCTTCCTTTCGCATGCACACTAACGCATTATCCTCTTGCTTCTTCTTCCAATCTAGCCTCCAACAACATCAGTCTCCACCTTCTCAGACTGTCACCCAAACAATCTAAACTATACCCTCTCTCGCCTTCTCCCCTCATCACTGAGATCTAGCATCGCCTCTTGTATTCGGATCTTTGCAACCGTAGACTGATTCCGATAGGGACGAAACAGATGCATCGATCCCCCACACCTTCCTGCCATCCCAACCTCTCCTGCCCTTACCCCTATCCTCTCCATCTTTCCACTCATCCTTTGGCAACCTTCTGGTCACCTCTCTCGTTCTTGCTCGATATCGACTTGTTGGCTCGATATCACACAAACAAACAATACGCCAACAGTCTACTACGATCCGAACTACGATTCTTCCTCTCCAGCTATGGACCCCACCCCCGTCGGCATCACCTGCCAACAATCTCCTTTCTCTGCGTCTTGACCGAAATGAAATATCGACTCCTCCATCCACTCTACCGCTGTACAAAAAACCTTACCCTAACTTCCCCTTTGCTCGCACGTTCTATTCTTTTCCCTACTTCTCTTTAGCATTCTTCCGCTTTCTCTTCGTTTGACTCTGATGCTCGACTTGCGTCGTTATCGCTCTAGCCTTCGCGTCCGCCCCACTTCTGTCTCCTTTCTCGCTATCCCTGCTCTTTTACTCTTGTTTCGTGAGCTCGGTTGTAATGACTCTGGAAACTCGCGTACGGCCGACGTGAGTTGAGTGAAAGAGTCGACTCGAGTGAGAAGGGACAGAGAAGACTCCTCTCAGCCTCCTCTTTCCCCCAGCCTTTACCCGGATTGGCCTCCGCTTTCGCCCGCACCCCAATCTCGAGGCCTGGCAAGACTTTCCGCAACAACTCCACGTAGTCAATTCAAATCGCGAACAAACCTCAAACCACCCAATCTTCCAGCTCCACCTTAATCCGGATCGTGCAATCGTGTCGACTCCCAACAAGATCGATTCCCCCCTCTCCCCTTAGCTCTCCTTTCGCTCTCAATCGTCAACTCCTCCTCCGACGCTCCATCCTCCACCTCATCTCCAGCTTTCAGACCACCCAAGTTTAGCATGTGTAAGTTCGTCCCTTCCCTCGAGTTCCTCGAGCCCGATATTGGCGTCTGGTTCGAGGACGCTGGGAGACTCACCTCTGGCGTCATCATTACCCGGCTCCTCTCTATCTTCATCCTCGATCAGCCGAACCTCAAGCCGTCTCACTCGGGGCTGCCCTCCCCACAACATCATCGCATCAGTCATCTGATGGGTTCGTCCCTCAACCACATATTCCTCAAACCGAGACCTCCGATCCAACGTCCAGGACTGGCTCTGGTCCCGAACCTCATCCCGAGCATCACGACTCCGCTACCTCAGAGGCTGGTCGGCACGACAGGCGCTCGCTGAGAGAGGAGAGTAGTTTCCTTGGAGAGGGAGATGACGATGTCAGAGGATCGCTTGTTGAGGAGCAGAGTCCAATCGAGCATATTGAAGAGGAGGACACGCGTCAGCAACAACGACCGTCAGTTCCGAAGCGTCCAACGCTGGGCGATACCTTCAGGGACGAAGGATCTGTGAGTCTTGCGATGATCCCTTGTCCAGATTCCAGCTCGAGTTAGCTGAAGCCCCCATCTCCCCGACTACCTTGAATGACCCAAACTAGATCCGAGCCGGCTCACAATCGTTCATTCAGGCAATTTCCGCTCTTCCACCCCAAGGGACAGTCGAAGGCGGTACATCCGATTCCGATGACCAAGATACTCCTCAGCAGAGTTCTCGAGGCGAGATGCAAAGACCAGGTCCGTAGTTGGATTGCGATAATGGCCCTCCGGTCTTCTGACTTTCCCCTTGAGCTGAATCGAATCTTCTTTAATATTACTTTTGGGTTCATCTTACTTGAACGCTCACAGACAATCCAAGAATGGCCTCGTCCCTGCATACCATCCATCGACCCATAGCACTATCCCAGGCCAGGTCTCAGTCGCATGTCCACCGGCACCGAACCAGCTCTCAACCCCACGGACAGCAGCCTCAGACGTCGAACCTCACCGACAGATTCACTCAATCCATTGGTCCTAAACCCAACACTACCTCGGCTACTGGCCCGCTTCACAATCCTGATCATCCTTACCACACCGACCGCAACATCGCCGAACCGGGAGACATCAACTTCCCCACGGGCGAGAATGCCGTCGAGCACGCTCGACATCGTACCCCCTCTGGTCCTGAGAAAACATACGAGTACTCGGATGTCCAGTCGCATGAGCCTGCCTCAGTCTCCCAGCGGATCCCGAGGACGTCTCAACAAGATGACGGGGTCAGCCGAGATGGCCCTCGGGGAGCTGAGAGGGTGTATGTTGCGGACGGCACAAGGATGAGGGATGGAGAGGAAGTTGAGGACGAGGGTGAGGCGAGGAACAAAAAGAAGGAGCTGGGAGAGATGTTGAGAGAGGTTTTTAGGCTAGAGGAGGTAGAGGACGTCGTAGGCGAGATGCCCTGTTGGCTGATGAGAAGCATTCGTAAGCGGATAAAACCCAATTCGCTTACGCTTTGGGAGATGGATCAGCTCCTGACTTGACGTCTTTTGCTTTTTACAGTCTTACAAGGCTACATGTACCTCACCACAGGTCACATCTGCTTCTACGCTCATATGCCGCCGAAATCTGAGGTAAGAATACCCGTTCGATCAACAAATTTCAGAATCATGGTTTGTAGCGACAACATCACTAAGAGTATCTCCTCGACAGACAAAGGTCCTCAAATCTGGTGTCCTGACCAAAAAGGCCAATCGGTCGATTGGCTCGTCCAAATACTGGTTCCAACTGAAATTCGGCATTCTAAGCTGGTACGAAAGTTCGGCGGTGAGTGTAGATGAGGTCTGACGTTTTGACATCCTGACGGAATCGAGACTGAGCTGGTCGCCTTCAGGATCCCTACTTCCCACACGGCAACGTCGACCTTCAATACGCCCTTGAATGTACACCAGAAGAGGACAGCAAAGGCATTAAGCTTCTGACAACCAGGAGAAGCTACCACCTCGTCGCCGACACCGACTCGAGCCGGGATGAGTGGGTGAAAGCCATCCAGAAGGCCATCTTCAGGACTCAACACGAAGGAGAGAGTGTCAAGGTACACGGCCATCTTGTCGCTTGCTGCTTCTTCTCTGTGCTAATCATTTAGGCTTTGCCGCTCATCAACATGTTCAGATCGCTATCCCATTCGAAGCCATCGTCGAGGTCGACCGGTCAGCAACTATGAATTTCGCCGACACACTCGAGATCAAAGTTATCGAGGGGTCCGAGACCACCATTGGGGAGACACTCTCGTTTGATTCGTACTTCTTTGCCTACTTTGTCGACATCGATGCTTCGCTTCGTCAGATTCAGGAAGTCATCGAGGTGTTCCGCTCAGCAGAAGGTGTAGATGGAGCAAGGAGAGACTCGGGGGCAGAAGTATACGATACGACAATCAAGATACATCATCACCAACAAATCTCAGATAGTGGCGACGACGGTAAAGAGTTAGAGAGGACGTCGACAGGGTCCAAGATTGGCGGTCTCCTACATCCCTTCTCATTCAACAACAATAACGCCAAATCCTCGACAAAGCCTAGTTCTACCGATTCTGAGCCCATCCCCGTCAGGAACCGCACCTCCTATGATCCATATGCTCCCGCAGCCCAGCAGTATCATATTCTGTCTTCGACACCGTTCCAGACGGATTCTACCGACACGCTTCTTCCACTGCACCATACGACATCGACATCGTCCACCTCCTCGAATCACAGCTATCCACCTCCACCGAATACAAGCGATCCTCCATCAGATCATTCCGACATTGATGATCCTTCCTCGACATCCTCTGGCGGTCGTCGCTTCGCGAAGCTTAAGTCCGTCTCTAACGCCATCCTCCCATCGGCCTTGGGAGGAAAGAAGAAGCGAGACAAAAAAGTAGCTGCTGAGGAGAGGCGACGAAGGATGCGACTGGTCAGTGAGACGGTCGAACCGCAGATGCCACCAGCTGCAGACATCGAAGGTGGTGGCTACAGAGGGGGGCGTCTGAGCTTCAGCTCAATTTCGGATGCAGATGGAGATGGCATAGACGGGGGAGCATACAGTTTGATGGAGGCTAGCGAAAGCCAGGAGAGGGAGGAGAGAGGAGCAGAGAAGGATTTTAGAGAGGTCTTTGCATTGCCAAAGGAAGAAGTTCTGCTGGAACGTGAGTCTAAGGGCTCTTTGTCCTTGCTGATGATGAGCTGGCTCTGATGTCCGGTCCTTGGTAGATTTCCCCGGTTTCCTGTCCAAAGTCGTCCCTGTCTCGGGTCAAGTCTACGTTTCGACGAATCACGTCTCGTTCAAGGCCACCCACCTCCTCTCCAAGACAAAGGTGAGCACGTGCTCACTACTTTGTGCTCTCTGATGTCAGCGTCTGTCTGCTCACATGGCCTTCTTACCTGCATTACTCACCGACAGATGCTCATTCCGACAATCGACATCATCGGGCTCTCTCGAGCTAAGGCCTCTCGATTCTCTCATCATGGCCTGGCTCTGATCCTGCGTGGCCACGAAGAGCTCTTCCTCGAGTTCACCTCAACCGAGAGAAGGGATGCCTGCCGTCGCGTCATTAACCGTCAACTCGAAGAATCGTCCGCTCAAGCCCGACTTAAGGCCAAATCGAGATCCACCCTGACAGCGACCTCTACCGAGAGGGACAAAATTGAGGACGACGAAGACAAAGCTGCACCGAGAAGAGAGAGTACAGGTGCAGAACGAGAAGCCGAGCTCCTAGAGAAACTCGACGCTGCCAAGATCAATCAGCCGGGAAAGAGACCACTACCGCCTAGCACAATGGACTCTCAAGCACCCGAACCTCGCAACCTCCCACCGGTCATGTTTACTAGTGGAGAGGCTAGTTTGCTCGACTTCAAGCCCAAAGGCTCGATGCACATCACATGTCTCTCGGTCGGAAGCAGAGGAGACGTTCAGCCTTATATTGCTTTGTGCAAGGGTCTTCAGGCCGAGGGTCATCGAGTGAGGATTGCCTCGCATGGAGAGTACAAAGATTGGGTCGAAGGTGTGAGTACGGGGCATCCTTCAAGTCCATCCTCTAACGATCGCACGCTGATTGAGCGACCTCATCTCCTCGATCTCACGCTCCTGCTGATTCTAGCACGGCATCGAATTTGGATACGTCGGTGGAGATCCGGCCGAGCTTATGCGGATCTGCGTCGAAAACGGCATGTTCACCGTCTCGTTCATCAAGGAAGGAATTCAAAAAGTTCGTTTCCAGCGGCCGCTGACAAGGCTCAAATGGATCTGGTGCTAACCGTATTATACGTATTTCCCTCGTCGACTCATGCTAGTTCCGTGATTGGATCGACGACCTGCTGTTGACATCGTGGAAGGCGTGTCAAGGCACGGATCTGATCATCGAAAGCCCAAGCGCCATGGGAGGGATTCACATCGCAGAGGGTCTCGGTGTGCCATACTTCCGAGCCTTGTGAGTCGACTCATCCATCTTCTCATTTGATGCGACATTTGTCGTCGGAGCTGACTGTCTGGATTGTTCACGTTCCATTAGTACGATGCCCTGGTCGAGGACTCGCGCTTACCCGGTATGACGCTGTAATCGCGATGTCAATCAAGCGTGGCCCATGCTGACTTACCGCAAACCTTACTCGTACCCTTATGTAGCATGCGTTCGCCGTCCCTGAGTCTCACAAGGGTGGGGCGTACAACTACATGACCTATACGATGGTAAGCGCTCACCCTGTTTACTGCACGGTCGGAACAACCTTGCTGAATGACGACACTCGCACACACGGCATCCTTTCAGTTCGACCAAGTTTTCTGGCGAGCCATCTCAAGTCAGGTCAACTCTTGGAGAAAAAAGGTTATTGGTATCCCTTCGACGAACCTCGACAAATTGCAGCCACACAAAGTTCCCTTCCTGTACAACTTCAGTCCAAGCGTCGTCCCGCCTCCCATCGATTACCACGAGTGGATCCACGTAACTGGTCAGAGTCCCACACTACCCGTCGGGTCGATTGTACACACACACGCTCACACTATGTTGTTGTTGGTCTTGCTCAGGCTATTGGTTCCTCGACGATCCGGACGATTCGTCCAGCAAAAAGTGGTCTCCACCCGACGGTCTAGTAGAATTCATCGAGAAGGCTCATACTGACGGCAAGAAAGTCGTTTATATCGGTTTCGGATCCATTGGTGTGTCGCTTGATGTCTGAGGTGTAGTCGACTGCTGTAAAGGCGCAGGCGCTGATGTGTCCTCTACGTCCACTCCTATCGTCAGTCGTCTCGGACCCCGAAGCGATGACTGCATGCGTCGTCGAAGCTGTCATGGACGCCGACGTCCGTTGTATTCTTTCCAAAGGATGGTCCGATCGACTTCAAACTGGCAAGGACGGCGAAGAAGACGAAGGAGAAAAGACTGAGGACCAGAAGAAGGAGAAAGAACAAAAGAAGGAAGAGGAGAAAGAGAGAAAGACCAAGAAGGAGAAGGTCAGTTGTCTCGGTCATGGTTTTGTTCTCGTCCAACGTGCTCTCATATCTGTCTTGATGTATCTCTTCTGCGGGCAGGAGCAATTCCCCGACGAGATTTTTCCAATCTCATCCGTCCCTCATGATTGGCTGTTCCCCCGTGTTGATGCTGCGTGTCATCATGGAGGAGCTGGTACGACCGGGGCGTCGCTCCGGGCTGGTATCCCGACCATCATCAAACCGTTCTTCGGGGATCAGGTAAGCCGACATTTCAGGTGTCACGGCCTCCACGTCATGGTCTGATCAATAGCAACTATTGGCTGACTGGTTGGATGGTCTCTTCCAGTTCTTCTGGGCCGACCGAATGGAGGTTCTTGGTGTCGGATCGAGCATCCGGAAACTCTCCAAGGAGCATCTCACAGCTGCCCTTAAGACCGCCACAACAGATGAAAAGCAGATCGAGAAGGCCAGGATCTTGGGAGAAGAGATCAGAGCTGAGAAAGGTGTGGCGAACGCCATTGAGTGTTTGTACCGAGACCTGGTCAGTACTCAGATCTTTCTTTTCCATTCTTGTGGTACCCTAGTTGACGTTCACTCTTCTTGTCGTTTGCGATCGTACAGGATTACGCCAAGTCCCTCATCAAAGATCCTCATTCGTCCTCGTCGTCCAACGACTCCTCCCCTTCTTCATCGCCCGTATCACGGGCAGTCTCAATACCACCAGTCGCTGACAAGGACTCGAATACCACGATCACTTCCTCTTCTGAGCATGAAGATTACAACAATGGTTCGGATCAGTCATGGGATCACGTCAAGGACGAGGAGGAGCCTAGTCAAGTCGATGAGCGAAAGAAGAGTCAGTCAGGAATGGGTAGCTTAGTTGGGACGGTCATCGGAGGGATCGTCAATGGTATGAGGAACAGCAAGGGGTAGACGATGACTGGGTCAGGTAAGGGGTTAGAGATCGGACTGGTTCGAATCGCTTCACATGTTGGACGCAAGACTCTGTAGCTCAAGATATGTATCATATGATTAATCATCCGTCAGATAAGGAAGTGCGCACGTGTGACCATCTACTTACGATGACGAGGAAAGCTCAAAGAAGAAGAGGAGGGGGGGGGGGTCCCGGTCCGAATCTCAATTTCAGATCAGACCCTTTTTCCTTTTCTCTCTTCGCACTTTTTGCCTTAAAGATAGATCCAACCTGCTCCTCATCCACAACCTCGATCAACGCCCAATCCAGCACCCTATCCAT
Organism: Udeniomyces megalosporus; assembly: GCA_039545415.1. Classification (NCBI taxonomy): domain Eukaryota; kingdom Fungi; phylum Basidiomycota; class Tremellomycetes; order Cystofilobasidiales; family Mrakiaceae; genus Udeniomyces; species Udeniomyces megalosporus. The sequence goes on along the minus strand of BCKM01000021.1, from coordinate 45,564 downwards.
CGTCAATATCTTCACTTAAACCGCTTCAACATGACGTCTTCCGCCTTGTCCTCCCCTTGGTCTCGAATTCCCGAAGCCGAACAACTCGAAGAGCTTCTACTGGACGCATTTGGTTTCTCTTCGTTCGAAGCAGAGTTCTATCAGGAAGTAAGGGTCGCTCGTCTACTAATATCGTTCGATAAAGTTCGACGCTGACTCATTTTTCACTTTGTTCAGTTTGAATCCTCCCCATTGTCGCCCGTCTGGTCGACACCTCATCACCTTGGCCTTTCAGCATCATACAGCTCGGTCCGGCGATTCTTATGCAACAAGTATGCTCTTCTTGGTGGCGGATACTCGGCATTTGAGATTGCGCCGAGCAGAGAGGATGGAGGAAAGGAGGTTCTCGCCTCGTGGTACGTTGAATCGATCATGTCCGAGATGCAGTGATTAGCTTGCTGATCACGAGACGTCCATGTTCTGTCCTTGACGTCTGTAACAGCCTTCGACTGGCCCAGGCGGAAGTTCACACCCTGTTCTCTCGTCTCCAATGTCAGGTCGTTGAAGGCGACTATACTCTCGCTAAGGAAACGGCTCGGATCTCCATAGTGTCTGCCCTTGTTCGGCTGAGGGAACTCGCACCGGACCATGAGCGTCGTGGATCAAGTTCCCGGTTAGAGATGGAAGCTGCGGACGAGGTCAGTGGATGATTTGGTTTCCCTGCACCATCATCAATCAGTATCAAGATCGATCCAGCTAACTCGATCTTCCACCCTGACCACTCTAGGGATCTGTCCTTGAGCTTCCTCACCTCTCGCCCTGTCTTCGACCCACTGCGGGCGATTGCACCCCTCCTTTCCTCCTCTCTCCAGCAAGCTCTTGCCCCTCCTCACCTCTCGCTAAACCGTTCCGATTCCCGTCCGAACTCATCCTGGGCGATGGAGACGTAGGCACGGACTTCAGGTCAACGCCACCGACGACCCCACCCAACGCGTTGCGGCCTCTTGACGTCGGCTCGAGCAGAAAGGCCAGAGCGAGTTTCTCTTCCCCAAGGATCAAAGCAATTCTCGAGGAATTTGAAGGCATCTGATCGGCCTCCATCGAGGTCTGGGGAGATGAGACAAAGAGGGACTTTGAAGGCGATAGATGTATCTATATGATGTTAATCACTGCATCAGGGCTGATCAGCGGACTTTCCGGTTTTCAACTGCAAGGCCACGCGATGAGAGAATCATATAGAACAAGAGAGGGATGGGCTGCCCCGTCTGGTCTGCGACTCCTATGAACCAAAGATAGCCCAACCGAGGATTCTTCCAACAAATCTGGTCAGCTCGCCAACTGATCTTGCCAAGGGATGACGAGAAACTACGTCGAGGACGTTCCGGATATGATCAAGGCGAGGAAGAATGTGGCCGACAGCGTTAGATTGCGAGCCTGGAGTTACTGTGCCAAGTGGAGTGGTAGCTTGTGAGGCAGGTAGAGAAGTGAAAACCGGCCGTAGAATATGGGTTGGGTCGATCGGCGGGCTAGAAGATAAGGTTGTGACGCATGAAGAGGACTCAAGCAGTGTGGTGTCAATCTCGTCGATTGGAGAGATATGCTCCTGTTTGTTGGCGCCGTTTGTCTTATCTTGCTCTACTATCGGGTTGTCCGTCGAGACTGGGTTCGTTCGAATCGGTCCTCCGACTTGTGACCATCTCTCTTCGTCCTTGCTGTTAAGCCCTTGTAAGCCCTCCCTGACACTCACGATCCCTTCTCTCAGCGCCTCGTTGTCGTTCTTCAGGTTGAGGACGACTTGGCCAAGGGCTTCCCGAAGCATATGCATCTCCGAGCCCATCGATGCGACAAGAATAGCAAGAACGATGAGCGGGATGTTGGAAGGAGAGAATAACACCCGACGTTGTGCTGGTGGGCTAAGAAGTGATGTCGAGGGCAAGGAAGAGGCGGGTGCCTTTGAAAGCAATATTGAAAGATGTGGGGTACAGAGGGGTGGAAGCGAGTGTGTGAGGAGCTGGCACGAGCGTGGAGAAGCCCAGGACCTATCGAGAGGTTCGAGCGTGTGAGGCGATATGGATGAGGAAAGAGTCGAGTGCGTATAACCTAGCTCGGACCAAGTGTCAGCAGTCTATCTGCGTCCATCAAGAGGAACGGAACAACAACGCCGGAAGCTCACCTGCAGGGACATTCAACTTTGTTTCCTGCCATCCGACCTCCAACTCAAAGCTGGGCAACCCAAGCTCTAGGATGACTCCGATGTCACTTCCTGCCGCTACTGCGTTTTCTGGTATCTTACCCTTCCTACTCCATCGTTGTAACCAGCCCCGTTTCGGTAGTGGCTCAACTTCTCGGCTTGAGTGATTGTTCGCGGCCACCTCTTCCGAGGTTTCAACGTCATGTCGAACGACAAAGCACGCCTCGACGGTTCCTCCCAGCTCCCTAGCCTCGCGCGACAGCGGTATGGAGACGTATCCCAAGGCTCCAGCAACCACAGCTCTTGATTCGATGTCCTCTGTTCGATCGGTTTCAGGAAGAGGTGGGAGAGATAACCCAGTGGGAAGAGACAGTGAAGATGCGGTCGTTTGGGTTGGAGAGATTGTCGAAGGAATGCCAGGCGTGTGTAATGCAAAGGGGACAGGGAACGCATTGTAGCTAGTTGAGAGAATCTCTAGATTTGGCTTCATAATTTGGAATAGACTTGGTGTACTAGATGGAAGGGAGATGATGCCGAATTCGAACGGTTCAGGACTGCTCGCTGAGGTCGCAGATACCGATTCACGTTCTGTCTCCCCATAAATGTCGGGGCCGGTGCTTGAGAAGCTCGACGAGAAGGGACGGTGATTTTCAGTCGATAGAGGGGGAACAAGGATTGTTAATTTAGTGTACTGATTCCATCCGATTATTTCTGATGAGAGCGAATGGATCGGACTGAGAGAGATGCAAATGTCGGTCTTGGGAATCATGGATGCAGAGGTAATAAATGACGGATATGTAGGCGAAGAGGGTAGTGGGCGAAAAGTAGAAGCAATGGATTGGCGTCGAGGGAGATTGACTGCCTGACTAGGCGAAGTGTGACGAGTGGTGGATGAAGGTGGAAGGGGCTGACTTGTGACGAGTTGTAGGCTAAACAGGCTGTCTGATAAGCGAAGGTCGGTGGACTGATCATCCGATGGACTAGGTAGCAGAACATCCCATAGCTGAGGCGCGACGAGATCTTGTGACTGGACTTGCACAGTCTCGAGCGAGATTGGTGGGCAGATATGCAGTGAGGGAGCAATGGTACCTTCTAAGGATTTGATATCAGTCCCCGGCGAGGGTGGGAGAGTGATGGCGACGCGACAAATGGACGGATCAGGATCGTTCATGAGAGTTAGTCTCGGAAGAAAGAGATCTCTCGTCGCAGATAACGAGCCCTCCTCGTTTGAGGGTACGTCGAGCGTGAAACTTCCTTCGAAGCCGACGACGAGAGGAATGGTCTGTGAGCGATGTAGTTTGGAAGCATCGAGTTGGATCCAGAATCTTTTGAGCTGAGAGACGTCTCCAAAGAGCTGACTTTGCTGAGAGCTACTCTCGGAGCCTGTAAGTGGCGATCCTGACTGGAAGAGCTTAGGTTGGTTGCGGTTCGGTCGCGAATTCGACGGCGAAGGGGATGATAGTTGATTGTGATATTGAGATGAGCTAGACGAAGCATCAAAGGCGAATGACAGGTCGGAGGTTGGATCGAGCGAAGGAAGGGGGGTTTGGAGAAGGGACTGAGCTACGAAAGATGAGGACGAGGTTGAGGATTGAGGCGATGGCGACGGGGGGACCGGAAGGAGACCAGTCTGACGGGTCGACGAAGAAGCCGCAGGCGTGGCGGAATGATGGATAGACGTGGTGTTGGATGTGTCCTTCAACTTGGACTGCACTGGACCGAAGGACAAATAGCTCGAGTGAGAGCAGGTCGCTTTTAAGGGGGTGCTCCAAGCGAAGCCCTGCTCTGAAGGAACCTCGAGTTCGAATTCCAGAAACGTTCGATCCTGCACACTCAAACAATGGACCTCGAACTTCGCTGTTCCTCGAAGATCCACTTTGACTCTCTTGTTCGACCGCAAGGATGAGTCCGTAATTCCCCCTGGCCGCTCGTCTACCGCTTCTGGGGCGATCTCACCCAGGGTGTACGACAAGGAGCTCTCGAGTCCCTTAACAGTCGGCGGTACTTTGCTGTAGGCTGGAGCTGACCACCGTATCTGAAGTTCGGGCGTCGATCGAAAGCTACCCTCGAGATCGGATTCGTTAGGAGACACGCCGGAGTGCGAAGACGACAGGGCTAGGCTGGGAGAGGTTGTCTTGACATATCCTGCCCCTTGGGAGCTGGATCGGTCGGAAGAAGGGACGTGGAAGACCAATGTGTTTGAGAGGCAGCGTGGTAGAGGGAGCGAGATCTGAAAGAGACGCGTCACAGAATCAACTAATCGTTACAGCCAAGACACATCGACGGAACTTTCTCACTGTATAGCAATCAAGTCTGGGAGTGGGAGGAAGCGTCTCGATCAGCATATCCACAATAGGTTTCGTGACACAAATCCTAAGAGGCAGACTCACGGTGGGCTTGACAGCAAGGGCACGAATAGCTCTAGTACCAGGATCCAACTCCAGTTATCTTGCCCATCTAGCCTTCCAGTGTGATGCTTCAAATCTGAACTTCCTTCCACGCTGAGGCAAACACTGAAATCCTGAACCCCGACGTCGAGTTTGGGCACCTCCGACGATTCAGTCGATGGGGTCCGGGTGTATCCAGATCCTTCAGAGGAGCCATTAGCTGAGATAGGAATCTTGAGTCTGGTGGCTGCTTGTAAGATAATCTCGTCTGGAGGGTCTGTCGAGCTCGAGTTGAGGTGATTGCCTTCGAGTGGAGCCGAGAGGGAGGACAACAGTCGGACATCGGCGTCTATCGTCATAAATAAGAGATACGGTGATGGAGTGAGATCAGTACTACCCGATTAGCAAATGCTATGATGCAGCTACGGAACCCACCAGGAAACAGAGGGTAGATATGTGGTCCGGCGTCGCAAGGAACGTTGATTCGTAAGAACAGCCAGACGTTGGCACCATCCTCACGAGCCTCGCCAACAACACTGAGTTTGGTGACAAGTCGATGAGATGTGCTGGGTGTTGCCGTCTGAGGTGCCATCGATGGTACTCGTAACGAATCGTGGTCAAAAGCTCGTGGACGGAACCAAGAGAGAACTCAACCAAACAACTCGGTCAGATGGTTGGGTGTTATTTTGACTTAAACTATCAGCAAGGGAGATATCCAGTGGAAGAACACTCTTTAAAGACCAGGTATACGTATCCGAAGGTAGGCAGATGGAGATGAGAAAGATGGTAAAAGGTAGACGTCAACGGCAGAGAAGAAAAGAAGAATAACCGTGCGTGTGTGGGTCACGAAGAGAGAAGGCAAGAGTCACCAAGGAGCAAGCAAAGCGAAAAAAAAAGGGCAATGGCAGCGAGGCAAGCACAGATAATAGACGGAAATGGCCCGAGGGTGAAAGTGTAGCAAGAGAGCGGAAACCAGACGGAAGAGCCGGATGCGAAGGCTGGGCAGGGGGTACAAGAACAACGAGATGAAAAAAAAGGCAAAGAGAGGCAAAGCAGAAAGGCAGAGGGACACAGAAAGAGAAAGAGAAAGATAAAATAGAGGATCTTTACGATCCCCACACGCCTGAGACGCCACCAACGCCGACGCCTCGCATTTCTCCACCGCGCATTGACATACCGGGGCCCTCGTTAACACTATAGTCACCCCATCCACTGACGGCAGGCTCCGTCATGCTAACCCCCTGGTTGAGATGACCGTCAAATGCATCCTGTCCTCGGGCGCTTGCACGATTCGCACCTCCGTCGACGTCGACCAGATCCTCCATGAACGCTGTTCCATCTCCTCCCATGCCCATCTCATTCACATCGTCTTCTGCCGGAGTTGTTCGGAAGAGCGACGACATGAGCTCCCTATTCGCTCCATAGAAAGGTGCGACGACAGTAACGTGGAGGTGCGCGTTCGAGCTGTCGGCTGGGTTGAGGTACTCTGCCGAAAGAGGTTGGGTCTGGAGTGGGTCCGTGAAGGCGGCCGTTGGGGACAACTTGGGCGGCGGGACAGACTGAGGACCTCCAAGGCCGTTCCCAGGGACCCAATTCGAGCCTTGGGGCGAGAGATTAAGATTCGGATGGGGGAACGAAGGGCGGAAGCTCGACGAAGAGGCAGATGAGGATGAGGGCGCTTGATTCGGAGGAGAGTAGCCGTTGGTGCCAACGGGGACTTGACGGGACAGAGGTTCCTGCGTCGCCGAAGCTGTTGACGCGTAAGGATTGGGATGCTGACCAAGATTGGACTGAGGATGGGGTGGGGGGGCGAATTGCTGTTGAGAGGCCTGTTGCTGCTCCCTCTGGCCGTTCCTCCCTTGCTGGGGGTCGAACTTGGGGTACTGATTGCTGACAATCATGTTGAGATGTTTGGTTGAAGGGAATGCTGCTGTTTCGGGAAGGCAAGGAGGAGCGACGGGGGCAGGTGGCTTGTCCTCTTCAGCAGGAACAGTCGCACAGATGGAGCCAGTCGTCTGCTCGGTCTGGGTCGAGAACATACGTTCGTTAGCAGGTGTTGCGATACCGGAACCGAAAGTGAGACACTTACCGAATCAAAGGCACAAGCGTCCCAAGGGCCAGGAACCTCTCGGAAAGCGGACGCCTCATCGAGTGCAACTTGAAGCATCTGCGATTGTCGGTAAGCGAGGGGGATCCGTTCTCCGAACCGAGCGAGAGCGGTCCTGAATGGAGAGGAGGAACACGACCCGGCCGTCAGCAAGCGCTAGTGGGTAGGAAGGCCAGAATGTGAACGTTTACTGACTGGAAGATCTGAATCTCGGAGAGGACGGTCTGGGCATTCTCCTTGTCGTCAACGTAGATGGCAGCTTGATAAAACCGAGTGAGCGATCGACCGGCGACAAACCAACAGAAGGCAGTAAAAGGATGTAGAGAGGAGAAGCTGGCGCAGGAGAAGACAAGAATAAGGATCCGATTCCAGATCGTCAGCCATGAGATGTACATATGAAAAATGACGAAAGGAACTCACTCGTATGAAGTCGAAAGCAGAAGGCAGACCTGACCCAACATTCCTCGAGCAGCTCCAAGCATCATAGCAGAGGAAGAGTCATTCCTGGTCATCAGGTCGACATGAGATTCATGTAGGAAGATCATGGCGACGTGTGGAATGATGTGAGCTGAACAATTTATGAGCGAAGAACGGTCAGTATGGAGAGCGCACGATCAGATGAGTGTGTGGGACAGTGACCTACCAGCGAAGAGATCAGGATCGACGCCTCCTTCATTCGAGCTTGCTTGGAGAGGATCTCGGTATTGCTACAGGGTTGCAAGGCGTAGACGAACCAGCTAGTGTCAGAAACTGTGTCGAGTTCAGGGACGGAAGATGCCAAGAATGATGCACACCTTGGGGAAGCCCTTAGGGTAAGCCTCAATCTGACTCTGGACCATCTTGAAGGCAGCTGTCGAACGAGCGTCCATTGTCCTTGCACCCTCGGGCCAAGTTGGCTTGAGGAACCTCCGGTTGAATTGCTTGACCCGGGAGAGGAGGATGAGGGACTTGAGATGAAGGATGAAAGGACTAGATGTGACAGAGGAGGTTAGCGATCGTCGAGTGAAGCCAGATACGCGAGGCCAACTTACTCGGTGAACTTCGGGGTATGAGAGGTGAGAAGATCGGGCGAGGCCAAAGACTGCGGGTTTTCCGGGCAAGTCGTCTTTTGAGGCGCGAGTCAAAGGAGAAAAGGGGGACGCAATTGAGGAATCAGAACCTGAGCTTCATGCGCGATGGCACGACGGCACGATGAAACTCACGGCGGTCTTGGACAGATAATCCTCATGTCGACACGGTAATTCCATCGTCACATCCGCCTCATCTAGACTGCCCGCCCAACCACTCGAGCAACTCGACATCCTGTCACTCATGAAACCGACCCAGAAGACGCGCCGTCTGCCTTCTCGTTCGAGAGCATCGTCCGTCCTCGGCAGGAGGGAAGGTTTTGTTCCAGGAATGAAGGTCTCTTGTCTTGCGCTGATGTTGACTCCCAGAGGAACGGAGAGTCGAGTGCAGAGAGCCGAGGTGAGCCAAACCGAGACCCAGAGGGCGTTCTGATAATCATATGCGGACAAGATGACACAAGCTGATCAAAGGGAAAGCAAGGTGAGCGCGTGAAAAGAGGCGTTGTGACAGATAAGTCGCAAGATGGCGTTGGATTAGCGTTTGGCGAAATCGGATCCGACCTGGCGCGAGTAGCAGAGACTCACCAACGAGAGTGTCAAACAATCTCTCGCCTTTCTTGAATTCTTCCTCCATCTCGAACCTGGCCAAGGCTGCATGCTTGCCACCGAATCCTCCGTCGACCTCTTTGTACTTGCCATCCGCGCATTCGGTGAAAAGTGGGCGCTGAACCTCAGGAAGACCTGAATGACGAGCAGCGATCGCTACCATGGCATGCAGAACAGCTCGGTGAGGGTAAGATGGGTGCGACGGATTGAGGGTCGTGAGGCACGCCATGAATCGATGCTGGACGGACGGACGGACGGACGGACGAGCATGTCAGCGTAAGGAATTTCGAAGACAGGGTGATACATAAAATGTCATGGCAGGTCAACTTACCTTGTGGATGATTTTGGAAACCGTGGGGGTTTTGGCAAAGAAAACATCGACGAGTTGTAGCAGGGTGGAAGGCAGAGGCAGATCCTTGGGGTATGACGAGTATTGGAGATAGACATCGTCGAGCGGGGACGAGTGATTTGACGAGTGCTGTGCAGCCGGGGAGAGTCGGACGGGCGGAGCGAGCCCAGCGGGTAGCCGATCCTCGTGTGGATACTCTTGTTCGGCTAGCTGTGATTGGGCGAAGAAGTACGAAGGCAGCGGGTGCTTCGAAGGGTCGGTCGGATAGACCGCCGATGCGTCTGCAGACGCGGAGGGAAGGCCAGATGCCCATTTGGCTTGCACAGAGGCAGAAGGGAAAGGGTTGCTCGCGTAGATTTGGTCGGGCGACGAGTTTGAGGAAATGTTGTGGGATCCAGCGTCGCCATCCGAAGAAGACGTGTTTGAGAATTGATCAAAGACGGAGGTTGTTTGAGACGGATACGATGAAAAGGATTGCTGAGAATGGTGGGTCTTGTTGCCGAGCGACTGGGGGAAAGGGTACGGTTCCTGATGATGATACTGTTGTGAGTAGGGATGTTGGGCAGGGAATCCAGTTTCTTGGTCTAGATGCGGATACGAGAGGCCGTGCGAAGGGTTTTGGGGTGACGAGGTCTGGTGATGAATACGAGTCATGTCGTGAAGAGGTTGATTCTGTTGCAGAGCTGGATTGTAAGCCAGAGAGGAATCGAAAGAAGTGGAATGGGACGAAGAAGCGGCGAGATCTGAATCCGAGACAAGAAAGAATTGGGGTGAGTAAGGCAGGACACCTGCGGAATCGAGAAAGAAAAAAAGGGTGCAGCAGCATGATGACGACTGACTGGAACTTTGAAAGACATCGCTATGATCACCGTCTGACAGGTCGAGCGAATCGCAAAGTTGAAAGGGAGGAAAGAGAGGTTGAGTTCGGGTGTGTTGGTGCTCCTCAAATCCCTCGTCTATCTCTTCCTTCCGCCTCCGTCTCGCGTGTGCATCCAGAAGGATTCTTCGCCGTGTGCCAAGAAAGACGAAAGCTCAGGGACTTACCTTGTTCGACGCTCGATGAACCAGACTCCCTGCCTTTGCCCTTCACGTTCGCGCTTGGCTTTCCGTTGGCCTTTGCCTTGATCCCCCCTGTCTTCTTCCTCGCACCTCCCTCGCCACGAGCTGCAGCCTGACTTGCGTCCTTTTCAGGATCCCAAGTGCACTCTGGGAAAGGTGGATGTTCGGCCCGAAGCTGGTTGCCGAGACCGTGTCGAGCAGCTGCTGTGGCGGCCGCACCGTGAGCTTTGAGACAAGGCGAACAGTGAGGTTTCTGGGCGTCTGAACAACGCAAACGAGACGTGTCAAGAGGCAATTAAGTTCCAAGTCGGCTGGTTGGTGAAGTTTGAGTGCAAATATGATGAATTTACGAACCACACTATAGAGGTCAAGACGTGCGCGTTAGGGGGTGAAAGAAAGAGAGGAGAGAGGAAAGACGTGAGAAGCTGCGGGGGGAATCGAGAGGCAATTACGAGGGAGGCTGACCTTGAGCTTCTTTCGCCTGCACTGGTGACTGTGGAGAGGCGAGAGAGGATGAATGATGAAGAAGAGGACGGATGAGAAAGTCGGATGAAGGGAGTCTAGGAGGAGAGAGAAGGGTGACGGAGAGAGGGCTGACCAGGCTGCTCCCCTCTTGACTGGAACCTTGGATGCCTGATCGGCTGAGTCCCTGTTAGCTTTTGGCATTGGCGGGGGACGCTAGGAGATATTGTCGTTATCTGATGGGGTGTAGGATGGCGATTGTAGTGACGACGGAGGGGGTAGGAGGGATGAAGACGAAGAAGGGGGAGCCTAAGAAAGAGATGGTTGAGTCCCTCTTGGGTCCCTTCCCAGAGGAGGAGAGTGACTGCCGAATGCGTGGCAGGGGAGGCCTCGTCTTCTACTCGTCCCCAATTCCGACCTGAACGGAAATGATAAAGGATCCCCGAGAAAATTCTCCGTCACCACGTTCCAGGTCCATCCTACCCCACCATCACCATTCCCAGTCCCAGAGAACGTACAACCTCCAACGTCGTTCTCGCCATCTGCTATTCATCTTCACCCAGCATCCCTCCTGTTGACCTCGATCCATTCTCGCCCCAAACGAGTCGGTCGATCGGAATCACCCATCCTTTCACCTTACTTTAGCTCTCAATCCTCTCTTTCCTCCTCGAGGGGAGCGAGCTCATTAGCACACTTTTGCCATATTTCCCCTTCCTCCGAGCTGCTCCACATTATCCCTCTGCTATAGTGTTGATCGTTTCGTCCGACTCGAGAAAGACCGCACTTCGAAACATGTCATCTCTTTTTCTTTGACTCAGCGAGAACCAACGCTCGTGACGTTACTTGATGACGATCAAACACTCCCTCGATCTTCTCGCATCAGGAACCTCCGATCCGAAGATCGGACCGAGACAGGATCGACGTTTAGTCTTCTTTCTTCTCCCTGACTTTCTTCACCTCGATTGCGTCCTCGAGTTGTTTATAGTACACCAATTTCCAGTTGCCTCTGCTTGACGGTGAGAGGAAAACGATATCCGCTCATCGATCTGTCGCCGTTGATCGAACCCTAAATACTCGACGCTGGAAGCATGTCGTACTAGATGCGTCAGTTTGAGAAGAGAACGCTGTATTCAATTACCATGATCATAGCTTTCTTGTTTCTCTCTTGTTCCACCAGCTCCAACACCTGCTTTCTGATTGTGTTTCATCTTTTCACCTAACGATCGACATCTAGACGGCGAATCTGGCTCCCCTTCCAACATCAGTCCCCAGACGACGACCAGTCGAGGTTCGCATGACGTTGTCCTCGACGAATCTGGAGGCAGAGACAGGAAGAGATGACGAGGGAACAATCGATGTGATCAGAATGACGACGAGTCAGACAAGGCTAGGCTGGGTGAGGACCTACTTCATCAAAGTCTGGAAGTAGTCTGGTTGGGAGACCGTCTCGTCTACGACACGGAAGAGTCAACGAGGACATGTCAGTCAGAAGGTTTAGACAGACTGATGGAAAGTATAGAGATATATCTCGCTACGTAGAGGGGGTATGGAGAAGCAAGAAGCAACGCACTGTGAGTTCCTCGGTCAAACAGCTTGAAAGTCGTCTGACTCTTGAGAGGACCTTTGGATCCAGGCGTCTTCTTTCGCTGGTTAGCGATTCGCTTGAGCTAAATATCCGCGAGGCAGAGATGTCGAGTATCAGCGTTGAAGAATCCATGGAGATGGCTGATTGACTGAAGAGGAACGAACCTCGAGCATCTGCGATGCGGGGACAATCTCGTCCTTGGCACCAGACATAAGGAGAATTGGCAGATCGGCTGGAATCTGAGCAAGCCGCTGATCAGAGTGCCAGTACTCTGTGTATAAAGAGACAAAGCCGGGTTGGTATCAGGAAGCAAGCGGAAACATCGGATCACGTTCTCGCTACGATGACGAGATCACACGTATCGCGATGGGGCGATGACAGGCAAAACTCACGGTGAAGCAAGAAGGTGAAAGAAGAGAGAGCAGGGACAAGGGTAGGGATGAGCGAGGGGATCGAGAGGAAAGTGTTTTCCAGGATCAACGCGGCGGGAACTTGAGGGTTGTCGGCAGCGAGGTTGATGGCGACAGCTCCACCAAGAGAGGCACCGTAGAAGCTGAGTTGAAAGTTAGGACAAAAGGTGTCAGACTTACATATCACAGAGGACACAACAAGGATACTGACATGATCGGAGTACCGCCGAGGATAGGGTGGTTGGTGACGAAATCGAGGGCGGTCTGAGCATCAATCTTGATACCCTTCTCGCTTGGAGTACCAGTAGAGAGACCGTATCCTCGGTAGGAGAGCATGAGGACGTTCATTTTGAGCTGAGTAGCGAGGACTTTAATGATAGGCTGAGCGGACGAGATCGAATGAAGGCAAATTGCGATCAGCTTGACGGCTTTTTGACATCCGGACAATCAAAGAGGTGAAGTATTTACGAGGCGGTGACCCATGTTACCGGCGTTCGCCATGAAGTAACAGACAGTTCTGATGAGATGAGAAATGGTAGAAGCGATGTGTGAGCATGCTGACGATGCAAGCTTTTGAGGTGTCGCGTTCGCGCCGTCGCCCGTCGTTCCACAATGGATCATCTGCTGTCTCCATTGGATCTACTCACGGGCGGGTCTTTGCGAACTTCCTGTTGGGGATAGGCAACTTCTTGGTCGAGGCGTCCTTGCTGTCGTTGGTCCAGATGAGATAAGCCTTGATCTTTTCGCCATCAGGAGTGTCAAGGGTGATATCTTCGTAGTCTTCCATCTCGAATTCCGTTGGCAAAGCAACAGTGGTAAGGGATCCCTCGGGATGAGCCGAGCTAAGGAAGGAGGAAGAGTTTGGTTTAGTGAAAATGATCGCATTGGTGAAACAAACACCGAGTGAGGAGACGATGTACGGGTAGATGGCCTTGCCTGAAAGATATGGAGGACCAGGAGAAATACGCCAGGGGAAAGAAGTGACACGTCAGCTGTATGCTCGCAGACTGGGATCTTGACTAGCTCAGTGATGATACGGAGGATGCGAGACACTGACCCTGGAAAAAGTAGATGGAAGTGAGCGTCAGTCCAATGAGGACGACGGACAGGTATCCGACTGCACACGAGCGATCCCAGTTCATGAAGCAACGGATCGGAAGAAGACCGAGAGAAGAGAGGGAGGAAAGATGGTCAGCATAGCTTCCTGAGCAATTGCGACCGAATACAGATGAGGGTTGAGTGTGTGTAGGTTGACACAAGCATCTGGGCTTGACACGAGGTGTGGAAGAAGTAAGAATGGTCGTGCATCGACGAGCAAAAGGAGGGGTAGCAAACGATCGCTACCGGCCGAGTTCCGAGCAAGGGCTGTCTTTCGACGGCCAGGTCTCGATATGGGAAGAGAAGGATGCAGACTGTCGGCAAAAAGCGATGGTAGGACGAAGATGAGGTTGATCAAGGTGTAGGAAAGTGCTGATGTTCTGAGGGACCGGAAAGAGGACGGATCCGGAAGAGAGAAAGCCCGTTTTTGCATCGCGCCGAGCTAGGTCGGACTCGGGATGGGGAATTCTGGCTAAGTTGAGTGAGCTGGTCGAATACTGACGTGTCTTGAGCATGAAGCGGATGATAGACCAGAGGAGGGCCATGAGGACAAGATTGAGGATGAGGGAGATGGTCGACCTCTCCCTTGGCCCAACCGCCCTGATTCGGAGGACGATTGATTGACAATACTTTGGTCTCTTAACTTCAACACCGTTCTTCCTCCTCTCTTCTTTCTGCCAATTAATCTCCTTCCAGTTGTGTTCTCATCGTCGAGCCAGGCCCGATACACCGCTCTCATTGACCTAAACTTTCTGCGGGGCTGACCCAAGCGTCTCTGACTCCCCCAAAGGAACCATCACACAACACGGGACCCACAATCGAGATACTTGAAGATCAGATGTTACATGTCATGGTAGATCATTGAGAGCAACGGCCACGCAAGCACTGTATATCGATTAATGCCACGGATTCAGCGGACGAGGCGGCGATTAAGAGGGGGAAACAGATACGGACCGATGGTGACCAGTGTACTGTCTGACAGTCTCACCCGTCGCGAGTTCCCAAAGTCTTGCAACGTGATCAGAGGAAGCTAATGAACGGTTGGAAGGTGACAAATTGCAGGGAGTTAGTTGGCTTAGCAAAGGATGGTATGAAACGAGCAGTGAAGATCGAGCGAACCAGTGACAAGATAACACGAATCAGCCGAGAAGGCGGCATCCCAAACCCAGCGCTGATGTCCTTCAAGCACATGCTCGAGCGTAAATTCGAGACCCTCGGTCGACCAAATCTTGACTGTCTTGTCGGCTGAGCATGTCGCCAGTTTTCTAACAGTGGGAGTAGATTGTCAGACTTGCTACCATGCGGCACTGGTTCTCGGGCATCTTTGTGCAGCTGTAGAAAGCGCTCGAAGAAGCTCACTTTGTGTCAGGCGAGAGGACGACGCGAGTGATGTACTGCTCGTGTGCCGTAAACGTCTTGACAGGCTGAAGATCAGAATGGTCCCCAGGCTCGAACTTCCAGACGTAGCAATGTCCCTACATATCGGAGAGATCGACGACCATCAGAATGCGGACAGGAAGGTGAGGATCGGAGAAGCGGGTCCTGACTTTGTTGTTGCCTGCAACGAGGATGGAACCGTCAGATGCGACCGTCACTGAGCGCATCGGAACGTTTGCATCCGGTACCTGCATGCAGGCCGAGTTGTCAGCACGTTACGTCTGGGCCTTCGTATAGAACACTAACACGACTATCCGTCTTCTCAAACTGATAGGTCTGACACTCACGAGCTCATGAGACATGTTGTTCTCTGCGAGGTCCCATACCTTGACTGAGCCGTCTTGGTCACATGATATGAGTTCTCCTTGGTTCGGGTGGATAACGACATCGTTCACGGGCGAACGATGGTCGTAATGCCTCTGAATGGCAGACGTTCTGATCCGGACGCGAAGCGGACACGTTCAGAGAGCGATAGCAGAAGTAGTCAAAACGTGTAACCGATCAGCGTGAACACAACAGATTTCAGTAATGACCACAAGCTTGTATTCGGGTGAACATGTAGAGGAGACGGATATGGTACAAACCTCGTATCCCAAATTCGAAGCGTTCCATCTTCGCTTCCAGTCACAAGCCACTTCCCCTCGCAATGAAACGCCATAGACGTGACGTTCGCCGTATGGCCCTCGAAAGTTATCGTCTGGATGGGCAGTCGCCGCGAAGTTTCGCGAAATGCATAGTGGACAAGGTAAGAGCGTGAGCCTCATCGATCCGGAAAAGGTGGGTCGAGCTCAACAGAGGACGCACAGGGTTGGTATTGGATGTCTGTTGTATATCGTACATTCTGAAAGTAAGAGTTTCTCGGTAACATCAGCCTTGGATCTAGATTGGAGAGATGAGGAGGCGTTATTCGGACCTACTTCACGCTGTTGTAGCCAGCGACGGCAAGGAACTTCTTATCGGGTGAAATGGCGAGTCTAGTCACTTGTTTCTACATATGACAAGATCGTCGATTGGGGCAATCAGAACACGATGTGTCGGGAGGAAGAAGGAGGGTGAGACCGGAAGCGTACCGAGTCGGCATTTTGAATCGTCCGACCACAGATGCCCGACCAAGCCTCCCAGAACTTGATTGTGTGATCATCTGGCAAATTTGTAGATGGTTTACAAAGAGTTAAGGAAGAGATGAGCCTGACGAAAGCTCGATCGTTACGCGCTAGGAATAAGGAGGAGAGAGGGCAGACGACTGCGATGCGAAAGATGGGGCCAAAGACTGACAACCTGCTGTGACGAGGATGACACTGAGATCTGCCTGAGTTGCTTGTTGTTGTTGTTGCTGCTGCTGCTGCTGCTGTTGTTGTTGTTGTGGTGGATGAGAGGAAGAGGAGCCATTGGAAGGCTGATGATGATGTTGCTGTTGCTGTTGCTGTTGTTGGAGTTGTTGTTGTGGTTGTTGTTGTGGTTGCTGCTGGTGATGATGACGCTGCTGAGGCTGATTCCTGGGCTGATGGTGAGGGGGATCCATGATGAGGGTTGGAGATGACGGTCGAGCTTGAGTCTCGGCTTGATGCGAACGAAGAACTCAAACCCTCACGACACTTGACGTTCAACTAACCTGCACGACTCTCATGGCTGGTTGATGATAGGCCGGCCATCATGTTCACTAACATATCAAAGTGCGTACACCCGAGTCAACGACCAATCGACCAAGCTCACCCACGCCTTTGATCCGAAATCAGCATCGTTAACCCTCCAGTATCTAACGCCCCATCACCATCCAGCTCTTCGAACTCGCCCCACCCACTCAACACTCCCACTGATTTCCTCCCAAACTCGTCCAATTCCGCTCCAGACCCTTCCTCAAACTCAGCGACTGACAACCTAACCATCAACAACCAACATCTCAATCACTACCCGAACCTATATCATTCACTCTACGCCGACCCCAGGTTGCCCAAGTCAACGACTTACGTCCTTGCTTTACCATCTCACTCGAGGAAACCCACTTCCCCTTCCAATCTCGATGAACCGTCATCATCCCGTCCGCCTCAGTTCCTCTTGGCAGATCGGCATGCATCCGGTTATGTTCGTCGTCGACCCATAAACATCAGTAACCACAGCAAGAAGAAACAGAATCGCTCTGCTACGACGCCTTCCATCGGCCGCCTCCCCGACAGTGACCGGCCCGGATTTGGAGGGGACGACGATTCGATACCAGACGCCGAGGATGCAAACAGTCCAGCAGGAGAAGGTCTTGACGACAGAGACGTCTTGAACAGCTTCGCGAGGGGTCCAGAGGGTAGTGGTCGAGCTGTCGTTGTCGGCAACGAAGGTAAGCTTTCCCAAAAGGCCCTTGATCGTGTTGAAAGAGAGTCATGCCCATAGAACTGATACATGGAGTGTTCACCTTCTTGCCAACTCAGTCGCCCGGGTCCTCAAGTTCAATACACCCTCTACCCTTCCTGACCTTCCTCCGCCGCCTGATCCTATCCCTACTCTGTCCCCATTCTCTCTGTACTCCTCATCGCTGTCAACGTCTTCAGCCTCTTCGACTACGAACAATAGTTCTTCCTCGAATGTCCTCTCACCTCCCTCGTCCGCCTACCCGCTCTCGTCGCCCTCACCAGCTACGTCCAGTCAAACGTCATCATTCCAGCGTTCGAAACTTCTCGGAACAGGTCCAGGTCAGGCTACGATTGAAGAGCTCTGTACCTTGAGAGGATTGAGAGATGCAACAGGTGGAAGCGGCGTCGTCGAGTGTCGATGGGGCACAGGCGTGCTCGCGAACAAGGTGTTTGTGTCAAGTCGGAAAGGGAACGTATTCATCTGGGACGTCCATCAGACTCAAAAGATCCGTGAGTAAGGACCCTACTGGATATCGGGATAGCACACAACAACGGAGCCGATGAATCGAACCATGGATGCTCACCCGTTGTTATGCAAACTGGCGACCTGGACAGACACGAGTCTGGTTGTCGACCCGACAAGGAAACCTGTAACCTGCATGAGGCTTGCGCCCGCTGGTCCAAGTGGAACTCCGGGCGAAACACTCATGACGGCAGGACACGACCAGGTCGTCAGGGTTTTTGTCAGTCTAGGATCTCCAACTTGTTGATGAACCCCATTTTTCTATGATTGATTTACGCTCGAGGAAACTACTTGTCCTATCTTCGTCTTTCCCAGGATCTTCGTGCCAATCGACCCATACCTCACTCGCTTTCTTCTCTCCCCACATCTCACCCCATTACATCTCTCGCCATATGTCCGACCTCGCCGACACATCTCGTGGTTGGGCTCGAGAACGGGACGATCGGCTGGCTCGATTGGAGGATGGGCAACAAGTTCCTCGGTAGAAAGTTTGGAGCTCATGGTGGAGAAGGAGTCATGGCTCTCGACTGGAAGGAGGGCAGCGACGAAAGAGGCGAGGGACGGACTGCCAGCGGGTGGATCGTCAGCGGAGGATTTGACAAACGAGTGAACGTGAGTTTGTCATCAGATTCTCGCGATGTCTCCACACTAAAGAGGCAAAGCAGACCAAAGAGACTACTTCGATCCTTCATCTATGCTCATAAGTGTGAATCTGCTATCTTCTCACAGGTTTGGGACCAAGCAAATCCACGGAAGACCTCCGAACCACCTTTCAGAACTCTTCGCCCATCTTTTCCGATCGCTAAAGTAGCTTGGCGGCCTGGACATGAGACCGAACTCGCCATCGTTCCTTATCGTACATCAGCATCGGCCTCGAGACCTAGCGCCGTTGGTCCGACGGCGGGGCTCGGTGGAGTGGGAGGATCTGGAGCAGGAGAGGTCGGCGGGTCTTGGGGAAAGGGTGCTGTGCAGATCTGGGACGTCAGAAGAGGCTTCGTGAGCAAGTACGAGCTCGGAGGAGGAGAGGAGAGAATAGCTGGTGAGTTGATCCAAAGCTCGAGCGATCTCACGGTTCTCTAAGGATCGATCTGACTCGAGTATCTCCTGAATCCTTTACCCAAGACTTTGCCTGGAACGATCACGGTACCTTATGGGCCGGCTATAGATCCGGTCTCGTCGTCCAGCATGACGTGCGATTCCACACCCGCCCTCTTGACTCGATACCCCGGACATCTTGTTCTTGGGATCCATCAGGCAATCTCGCGTTCGTCGTTGATAGGTTTAGGGAAGGTGAGGTGCCGTTTGACGACATGTATGTACCCTGAACACTAGAACACACTGCTATGCTCGACCAAGTCGTGGCTGCTTATATCGCTTCCTTTCCACAATCAGCAAACCAGATCTTCAGGGAAAGACTTCTCACCTCGGCCTCGAGCCCAAGTCTATTCGTTCTGCTCCTTTCGATCCCGCTCCCCAGGTTCTCGCCTCGACCGTTGTTCAGGGCCCTGGTCTCGGCTTCGACGTCGACAGATTCATCAGGATCGCCAGGAAGTCGAAGCTTGGTAGCGGCAGCAATGAAGGGTCCTTGTCAGAGCGATCAGAAACTGCACCTCAAAATCCTGAGGCGATCTGTGATCACAATGCAAAGGTAAGGGCATGATATTACTCGCAATCAATCCCAAGGCATGCATCAACGTGAAGAACCTCTGATCTTCGAAACCTCGTTTCCAGGTCTTCCAACGACTCGGCCTTGCTCGCGAATGGAGCGTTTGGCGTCAGCTCAGGTCGATCATCCTCGACGCTCGCTTAGTCGCGTCTGTGTCTTTCTCCTCAAGATCAACCCATGAACCCTCGCCATTCCCACTCTTTGCCTCTACCTCGTCCAACGCCAATCATGCATCTACAAGGAATATCGCCGTGGTCACTGCATCTGATCTTGCCGAGATCCCGGACCTATCACTGCCTCCTCCATCGTCGGCACCCACGCCTCGGTTGAGCTCAACACCTCTTCCTGCTGCATCGTCGGCTACTCCATCACTTCCTCCTCCTACCTCTGCTACCGACCGACGGCTGATTCGTCCGAGATCGACCAGTCAATCACCACTAGTCAAAGCGCACCTCCCGGAAGATATGGTCGCTGCGGCGAGGGAGGGTAACGGGACTGGTCTAGGCCAAACCTTCAGCGGAGGAGGCACGAACGGAGGGGGCAGTGGAGGTGGAGCGACACCGCATGCTCTGAGGGCCAACAAGAAACGACCACCTTCTCGTTCGGGCATGGATCGACCGGTTCTGCAGTTCACTCAAGCATCTTCGTCATCCGTCCCAACCATCTCCCCTCGTTCAGTCGTCCCATCTTCACCCAAAGATCCCGGCTCGCAACATCAGATCCACCCCAATCTCTACTCAACAACCATTCCTCTCCACCTTGAGACCGATTTCCTCAGTCCTAAAACCCCGCTTGACGAGTCCTCTTCATCTTCGACGTCAGACTCTGAGGCAGACGAATCATCTTCTTCATCTAATCACTCCCTTCCATCGCCATTCACCACACGAGCTCCTCCAGTATCCTCTTCGATTCATGCGGTTCTTCCGACGCCGCTCGTCCAATCAGAACGCGACCGGGTCTCCTTTTCTGCCTCTTCGCCGTTTACCCCTTTCGCGCGATCTCGTCGGCCATCTCCCTCTACCCACCGACCCCGCATCCCCCAATCCTGGGCTCAATCAAAGTCCAAACCGCCCTTCAACACGAACACCTCTGGTTCATCTGAGAACAAGGCTAGCAACGTTGACGCTTTGGATGACGATGACGAAGACGATGATGAAGATGAAGATCCGAGCCCGGGCGATTATGGAGATGCATACGGCGTCAACTTCATCCTCGCCTCAAACCCGGGAAATCTCAACCACAACCGAACGAGAACGAACAGCAGGACGAGCGACAAAGGAAGAGGTGTCGGGGTACCGGGTTCCACGAATGGATTCGGGGTTGATGCAGGAGGGGCCGGAGGGGGTGTGACAGCTCGACCGAGTCCAGTTCTCAGTGCGGTCTCCAACGATGGTGAACGCCGCTACTCTACCTCGACCGTCCATACGGCAATGCGTGCATCTATGATGGGCATTGGCCCGGATGAGAACGGTATGCTGAGGCGAGGAAGCATTGCTGGACCTGGAGGCATCGACACGGAGAAGAGGAAGCCATTCTCATCTGGCCTCAAGGATGAAGGGTTGATCTGGTTGTCCTTTGTCAAGATGCACAAGAATAAGGTTGAACTCGTGGCAAAGTGGATTAGCAGCTACCTGGACGAGGTATGTCTTCGGCTTGAAGCGGGAAAATCGATCCGATTGGCACGGGAAGATTCATGATCTGATGTGTCGATTCTGCTCCTGACATTTTGGCTACAAGGGAAATTGTCAAATGGCCTCTTTGGTGTATTTGTGTTGCCGGGACGTCCTGCAGCTTTCCTCGACCCGCGCCGAACGATACATCACAGCATATATTGGTTCGTAGCTTTCTTCAATCCTCATGAACTTCAGGAAGACACTATCAGTGTAACTCAAGTTTTTAACCATATCCGCACAGACCAACTTCGATCGCTCGAGCTTTATGTTCTCGCTGCCAAAGTGCGCAAGGCGTCTGCTGTCCCTTCACAAGCAGCTATCTCTCAGGTCAGTGATGTGGACACCATATCGATCGTAGCAGACTTCTGAGAGATTTCATGAACTGAAACTGTTAAACCATCCTGTTCCTGTTGATCCCGATTCAATCCCGTCCCTTTCTGCTCGCACAGGAGAATACGACGACGTATCTTTCGTGCCCCATACACCTGACACATGAGCTCATTCATGATACTCAACAGGTGTGGTGCCACAAAGAGGAGAAGGATGCTATCATCTGTGCTCTTTGGTGAGTGCTCGGTGATCTATCGTGCTTGATGGTGCGGAAGACCTGACCTCATCTTCCCCTGAATTTGCACAAAGCCATTTGCCTGTCGAGACCGGAATGCTTTTCGGCTGTCAGACATGCGAGCATGGTGGTCATTGGGTACGCATTCATGCGATCTGTTCTTCGCAACCCCTTGTTCCAATATTTGCAGACAAACTTACTCAGCCTTTCTCTTTCACGTCCACCATACGTCCCAACCAGGCTTGCATGGAATACCATTTCTCTACGGCCCCTGCCCAATTCGACCTGCCTTACGTTCCACTGGCATCTGAATTACACTCGTCCTCATCCTTTGCCAACCCAACAGCCTTCGAATCTTCACTTTCTGGTCAATCGACGTCGTCTGTTGCTGTACCTGATCCGTCGGGTTCGACTAGCAACGAGTATCTCGCTTCAAGTCGGTCGCGACCACTCCATCGTGTGGTCCGCGATACGACTGCTTCTGGTCCTGGGAACGGTGTTGGACGGGGTGGAATGAGTGGAACACAGTCTCCCTCGAGGAGTCCGACGGGCAGAAGGAAAGAACTCTGGTCAAGAGCAAGCTGCCCAGCTGGGTGTGGACATGCGTTCGTTCATGCTTTATTCTTCTATCGGCCTGACTGTATCGTGATCCGCTACAATGCTTTCCGATTCGCAAGCTGACAAATCCTTACTCCGGTCTCTTCCTGCAGCTGCGTCATCACGGCGTTTGGAGAAGGCTGACGCTATGAGATGCTGCGTCGCTACCGTATCGTGTTGATTATCCGTCCATCCGCTGATCGCCAAGTCGAGCGGTTCTCGTTCTAGATACTCATCTCTCTCTTCCCGCCAGGGGACGGAGGGTTTCGACCGAAACCGAAATTTCAATCCCAACTGACGTCAACATCAACATCTCGAGCTCTTCCCCCTATCTTCCCCCTTTTCCCTTAACGTTTGATTTCCCCCTGACCTTCGTTCAAACATAAAAGACGAGAAAACACTCTGATGTTTGCTCAAAACAACCACCTCCCTTCCGCTCACCCTCCCATCTCTCGCTCTCTCGTGCTCCTCCGCTATCCTTCACTCTTTACAGCCCACACTCTTTATCAGTAGACATTGTGAGTAGTATCCTCTCTGGCATCACTATCCAGTTCATATCTGAGGTCTAACAGTAACGCCTTGTCCAGCCTCCCTGCAGCTGCCTTTAGATCGGCCCATCTTCCCCTATACCTTCAACTCACTCAACATGAAGTTCTCTACTCTCCTTCCTATTCTCGTTCCCATCACCGCATCAGTCCGTATCGGTTCGCAGCTAGATCCACTTGACATCATCAAACCACGCTAACTGATTTGACTGCTTCAATTCCAATCTCTGTTACGCTTCGACAGTTGGTCTTCGCGGCTCCACAATCGCTCACGCCCACACCCACCACCTCTCTCACCTCGCGGGGACTCGTCGATGTTTGTGCATCGGTCAACGTCAAGCTCTCCGCATTACTCGGCATCGGCAGCGGTGCAAATGTAGCCACCGACAACAACATCGGATTGACCGCCGGCGTTGCCAACACCGAGGTCGTCAATGCCGCGATTGCTGCTGCTGGACAGCTTACCGCTGGAGGCAAGCGCTCAGAGCTAGATGAACGAGGCCTTCTGGGCGCCGTCGGGGGCCTCCTTGGAGGAGTTGGCAACGTTGTGGGTGACCTGGTCGACACTGTCGACAATCTTACTGCCGCACTTGGCCTTCAGATCGATCTTTGCTTGTGTGTTTCAGTGCTGCCGAGTAAGTCTAATAGAGATGGTACTTGTGTCCTTGTCGCGTTCTTGTCTCTTTATTGATCTCTCATCTCACTCATCCTAGGTTACGTCGCCGAACACAGCGTTCTCTCTCGGCTGAACCAGGGTAACAAAGCCACACTCATCGATGCTCTCACTTCCCTGGTCCGTAATCTTGTCTCATCAGTCGCTGAGGGATCGAGCAAACACTGATCCTGGTCCTCGTTTCTGTTACAGATCAACCTCAACAGCGGAAAGCAGTGCCCTCTCCCAACTAACGCCATTCGAACCGCCAACAACAAATGCTCTACAGCCTGCCCCTTCACGTGCGCTGCCCCATTCATTCCCTCTGGAAGACAGTGCGTTTGCCCCAGCAACAAGCCCTACTACATCGCCTCCAGCAACACCTGTTCGTCCAACCCTCCCGGTCCAGCACCTTCGAAGCGAGTCGTTGGATCCAACGTCCTCAAGCGAACCAGCAGGGAACGACTCTCGCTTCGAGAGACTTGTGGTCGAAAGGGTTGGATGCTCTGCCCTGTTGAAGAGCGACTTGGCGGGAACCATGGATCGGGCCTCGTCTCTACCTCCATGGAACAGATGACACTCGGCGACAGTCTCATCGAGGATGGATTCGAGTGCGTCGATGCATACAACTCTCTCGAGTCTTGTGAGTCTCACTTCGTTTTGTTCCCGTCGTAACTCGCCCGTTGGCTTCTCACATCCTGCTACGTGATGACTGATCCTACCTCCGTCGGATTTATCTCTTAGGCGGTGGATGCTCTTCCCTCATGACTGGCCTCTCCTCCCCTCAAGGTCAGGACTGCTCCGCTATTCCGGGGGCGGACGAGGCATCTTGTGTCGCTGGTCGATGTGTCGTTACCTGTATGCGAGGCTGGAAACTCGACTCGAACAGCTCGTCCTGTGTTCGAGTGTAAACGCTCTCTGCTTTCTCTTTCTGTTCTGTTCTGTTGTCTCAGTCGTGTCTCCCATCCTGCCTGTCTTCTCCTTGCCTCATCTTGCTTTCTATACCCTCGTGCAACTGCTAGTATCCTCTACATCCCCTTTTCAGTCCCTCTCATACTTAATTCTGCTCGACCCTGGGGGTCTTGGTGTCGCTCCACTTCTCATTCTCACCATTGTCTCCTTGTTTCATCCTTCGTGTCATTTCCTGTTTCGCTTGGACATACTCTCTCATTTTGTCCCTCACCATTCTGTTTACCCATGGACCACGTCTCTACTCGCGTTGACTTATGTTATCCCGTATATTGCATCGCTCATATCCTCGTGAGTACCGTCAGACAAGAAGAGGTGACTGAAACATTTCACATCTCATCCACTCATCCACCCATCCATGGGTCGTATATCATCGTTCGGTTCGCTCTTTGCTCTTCGCTCCTCAATCAAACTCGACGACTTGCATCCGACTCTTCTTCCTGCCAAAGCCCAAGCTTCGCTTGAAAGCATTCGCCAGTTTACCAGAGCCTGATCCTCCGTTCTTTGACCCTAGGTCCTGGAGAGTCTTTGTTCCCTCACTCCCAGCGACTCCCGTGGCTTCCGTGACATCTGTCCATTGACTAAAAGGCGTACCGCTCCTTGTGTAGCTCGTCTCGATCGACTGCCTTGCCTTGATACCATCTGCCGTCGGTACGGAGTCAGAAGGGTACGGGGACGGCCCAAAGAGCTTTCCAAAACCAGCTCGGGACAGCGATCGTCGGGCCGTGTGACCGCTCCAGGCTGGTCTCGATTCGGTCTGTCGGACACTCTGCGATGATACGAGAGGAGGTGACTCAACGATATGAGCGGTGAGCTGAGTTGGAGAACGATCTCCTGGAACAGGAGGATCGCTGGTCTGCAACTTCACGGGTTGCGATCGGCCATCGAGAAGAGGTGGTGTAGAGGTAGGTGTTGGTTTGTTTGGCCTTATATTCTTGAATGACCTCTTGGTACGGAGAATGAGAGAAGGCTTTCGTTGTCTATCGCTCGGAGCGTTGTCGACTGTGGCGCCGGATGAGGAGAGTGTCGAAGCCGAAGTTGACTGATCGGCGTTGTGAGCAGATCTGGAACGGGAATGGACTGTGTAGTGCGGGCGGACGGGCCGCGAAGGCTGATAATGCGTAGGGTTGTCCGGGTTGGAGGGAGGGGGGAATCGGAGAAATGACAATCGCTCGGTTTCGGTCGAGGCAGTGGCGAGAAGGATATCGCGGTTACCCAGAGCAGCGGATCTACTGTCCTGAGTGGGAGAGGTCGATTGGAACAGAGAAAGCACTACGAGATGACATGCTCGAGGCGTCGATCAGCATCGGCACTTCAAAGGCTTGTAAAAATTGTACGACTTCATCTACTCACGCCTTGATCCGGACTTCCTCGTCTTTGAGTTGCGAACAGGGTCGTCGATCCTCTTCGGCGATCCTGCTTGGAGTCCCTCGATTCGTATACTTCCATCCCAAGCCTCCGATTTTTCCCCAATAGTATCTCTGCCCATCTCCGAGGCGACTGCATCTAGAA
Source organism: Udeniomyces megalosporus (assembly GCA_039545415.1). Classification (NCBI taxonomy): domain Eukaryota; kingdom Fungi; phylum Basidiomycota; class Tremellomycetes; order Cystofilobasidiales; family Mrakiaceae; genus Udeniomyces; species Udeniomyces megalosporus. The sequence continues at coordinate 19,783 of BCKM01000021.1, read as the reverse complement.
TACTCCTGGCTGGAGAAAGACCCCCGACTGACTCCGGCACGTCGGCCAAAGGACGTCCGCCAGACAGCGTAGTTCTGACACCATCAACGACTGACTTGGTGGGTGTGGCGGTTATCGTAGTCGAAAGCGAAGAGAACCTAACTGAGTTGGATTTCGTAGTGACCTGCTGAGAGTGCGGTGAGGCTGGAGGAGACAGGGACTCGAGGTCGAGCGGAGCTGCAGGTGTAGGTAGCATGGGATCCTGAAGTGCAGAGCGGGCCTCGACGACGATCCTTTCTACATTCTTTACCCACTTGAGAAGTGAAAGACAAGTAATTGGTCAGATCTAGCACCTCAATAACTGATGGCCGAAGGGAGATGACACTAACCTCTGAGATCCGATCGAGACGTGAATTGAGAGCAGCAACAGTGTCAGAGTCGGTGATCTGGATTGCTGGCATAGGTGGGATCACTGGGAAGGCGAATGAGCGGAGTCGTAAGCCATAGCATAAGCGAGCGAGTGAATGGATGCGATGTCAGATCTGGCTGGTAAGCTTACCCATGCGAGATGTTGGGGGGTCGGCAAGCCTTGAATGATCATTCTGGTTCAGGTCTGCAGAGAACGTGTATACAAAGTCAAGGCGTTAGATCATACGTCCATCGAAAAAGTACCAGGAAGCGGCGATGGTCCTTACCATGTGCACTTTGACCTGCGGTGGGAGACGTATAGATTACGTTTCGAGGAGCTAGAAGCGGGCACGATCGACTGGGTGTCAGCCACCACGACTCGTGCACAGACCGACAAGTCTTACGAGCGGACAAGACTCACCTCCCGTACTTTGAGCGTTCGAGCCATCGACTTCAGCGAGACTTGAAGCTCTTGCTGGTTTATCTCGACCAACTTTCTCCACCGCAAAGTCTATTGCTCTGGGCTCTTCGACATCTTGTCCTTCCTTGACTTCCATCCTTCTCGGATGCGTTACGGTCTCGTTCGATTCTATACCTAGATCGACACTCCGGACAGCCTGCGCTCTTGGTTCTGCCGCTTGTTGCGACACGTCGATGGCGGAACGGTCGAGGTACTTTGGGGGGGGCGTGTCGAAGTTTTGGTCAGTGGTAGGGTTGGATTCGAGCGGGATATGGTTGTGGTTGATAGAAGCTGAAACGACCGATGGAGATTTTGAGGTAGAAGGAGACTGTGGGATAGCGATGGATATGGCACTGATGTCGTCTGAGGCAGTTTCGTTAGAGCTTCGGGGCGAAGCAGGATTATCAATAGATCTCGTTGGTCTTTGTTCGGATGGGTACTCTCGAGTTGGAGGACAATTGGGGAAAGCAGACAGATCCTGGATGCTAGCTGGGATCTTCTTCGCCGCAGACCCAAGCGTAGAGACTTTCCTGGGAGATTGCTTAGCGATGGTTCGAGAGGGTGTACCGAGAGTCGATGCAGATGATTTGATAATGACATGCCGACGAGCTGGAGATGGGGGAACTCTTTTGCTTGGTGAGGCGTAGAAGCCTGGAAAGGATGGTCAACTAAGGTCAGTCTGTGTAGAAGGACTCAGCTATCAGAAGATGACCCACTCTTCGGTCTGGTCTGCAGCTCGCCCCGTCTCGAGTTCTTTCCTGGTGATGAGCGCCCACCGGAATCTTTAGTCGGCTTTCCACCTCGGAGCGGGCTGCCACGAAGACTCATAGCAGCCGTGTCTGGTCCCCTCCGCTTCTGAGGACTGCCTCCCATCGGGATGAGGTCAATGCGAGGCTGTTTGTGTCGAGTGGGAGACGAAGCTGTGAAGAGGTCAAGATTCTTGGGGTCTTGGGCGACTGAATCTGTTGCAGACTGAAATTGAGCTAATGAAGATTCGACCGTTACGTGGGAAGTATGGTGGGCGTGGATATCTGGATAGGTATCTAGGTTGAACATTAAAAGAGGAGCTCAGTTCAAACCCAAAAGAGTCAAGAGCAAATCTCCGACTGAGATGACGTACCTCGAAGTGTCGTTGGCATTGAAAATCGCAGGGCAGGGTGCAGACTGGCCATCTGAGCGGTGACTCGAGCATCATCGACTGGGTGCATCATCTGCTTAAGGAACGATTCAAGACCTACCAGATCCACGAGGTCCAGGTCAGCTGAAAGATGACACACATGGCAGACAGACACAGAAGATTGACCCACCATCGCTGATGTTCCAATTCCCAATCCATTCTCCTTTCACTGTTCTCTCCCAGTAGACTTGCAAAGCTCCGGTGTTTGTAAAGGTCTCCTCTTCATCTTCACCCTCGAACGGGGTCCTACCAACGAGGATCTCGAAGAACGTCACGCCCAATGACCAAACGTCGCTCGTCCGCTCGTCGTGCTTTTCGCCTCGAGCTCGACGAGGAGACAGATACTCCGGAGTTCCCCAAGCCGTTGTCGAGATGAAGGGAGTAGAGAGAGCTGGGTCATATCTCTGGTCAAACACGAGTCGAGCAAATGCAGATATCGGTCAGACTAAAGGCATCGACGGGTTGGGTAACTGAGAATCGTTGGCTTACCATCGCAAACCCAAAGTCCACCAGCACAGGAACATTTGAGGACGAAAGTAGGATGTTGGCGGGCTCTGTGTGTAAAGATATTGGATCGGATGTTAGGCGTATGTCACAGTCGTTCATCGGGCGTCTCCATGTGCGGATACTAACTGATGTCGTTATGTGACACGTTGTGCTGATGGAGAAATGCTACGGCCGACAGAAGACTGCGAAAGTAGGGTATCGCTTGACTCTGGTAGAGTCGAGATCATTCTGTGTGAATAGCCAGGACACACCTACACGACCGACTGCAATCGATCGCTCACCTCTGGTATGCCGACAGGCATCAGCTGTTCAAGGAAGGGCATGACCACTAGGGCATAGGACGGGGTGATCAGGAACGATTCGAACGAGATGAGAGATGGATGAGGATCGACGATGGCGGTATCGGAGCAGGGCGAAGTTGTCGAGGGAAGAGGAAGGGAGCGGAGGACTTTCATCTCATTCCAACTGTTGAATAGACAGCAAAGGCTCTGATGTTAGCTGTCCTCGCTCGGTGTGAATCGGATGTCAGCACAGCGAGCGAACGGCTGTCGATTGGATTCGAGGGCCAAGAGGGAGGACGTACAGTGACCGAACCCTCGCCGCCGTCGTAGGTGTTTTTGCCCGATGGACGAGCTTGACAGCGACCTTCTGGCCGGTGTGTCCGTATTGTGCAGATGGACTGGTCACGCCGTTGACGGGGCCGTCCCTCTTACGATGACATTCCCAGATACTTCCCCAGCATCCGAATCCTGCCTCACGCACGAAGGTGAATCGATCGGAGAGCTCTTGGTCGGTGATAGAGAACACATCTTCATGAGCAGAGGCGGATGAAGGACTGGGGGAGTGTAATTTGGCCGGGGAGCGAGGCAGAGGCGTCTTTGGCTTCAAGGGTTTGGGAGCAGAGACGATGTTGTCGGCAGATCCGATGCGACTGGTCGGTGCTGTGGGTACAGGAGGAGGAGGATGATTTGGCTTGACAAGTGGATGAGTGACTTTGTTGGACGAGAGCGAGGAGGAAGAGGGATGAGACCGAGGGACGTCGAGATCGTCTCGGTTCGTTTTTTTGGGCGTCACAGTTGCCGAAGGGAGGTCGCGTCGAGAGGTCGTCCGATTAAGCGTCTGTGTGTACTGGCGGTTCGGTTTGGAATGAGAGTCAAACTGAGGTGAGTGAGGCGAAGGCATCAAGAAGGGGACGGTGAGGCGGATGGAGGGAGTGGACGAGAGAAAGTTCGCTGGAAACTATGTCAGCGGATGAGGTTCGATCAACATGTCGGCCTCAGGTCAGTCGCGTGAAGTGAAGGAGGCGAGAGGGGCGAGAGGGGAAGCGAGGGAGGATGCCCAGAAGATTGACGAGCTGAAGTTTGTAGAAAGTTGACTCAACCGCAATCGAACGATCTAGTGAGCATCATGGACGTGAGGGATTGTGACGATCGCATGTGATCCAGGGTGAAGCTGGGCGAGATTGGATGGGCAAGGCATGAAAGAGAGACGTATAAGAAACAGGCAGGGGATGGTCGACTGAGCGATCCACGCGTGTCGATTCGATCCGGACGCGTCTGCCGGGCCAGGATTTTCCTTAACGCATCATGTAATTTGGATAGTCGCCAGGTCTCGAATAAAAAAAAAAAAAAAAAATCATAGCTCACAGGTTCACCCACCTGATCTATCTCATCGATGTCGTACAGCCCGTAACTTGTACAGATCGTTACACAAGCCATCTACGCCGGTCACATCATGGCGAGCATCCGTACTCAAGTGCGCTTCGATGTTTGAGGGATATGCAGCTCTATCGCAGGACCAACGATGTAGCTTTTCGGTTCCCACCGCCTTCGATACAAGCTCAGCACAGAAGTCCGGTATTCTCAATCGCCCTTGATGTGCAGGGTTCATGCCGTCAGGTCAGCTGGGTCGTCTAACAAATAACCCACTCAAGGGCCCACGCGAGATTGAGCTGCAATTGTCATACAAGCGACGAGTCGATCACGACGCAAAGAAAGAGAAAAGAGGTTGTAATAAAGAAACCGGTTCGAAGAGATCAAGGACCCGACATCGAGATGATACTTAGACGAAAGGGTATTTTTTTGGCATGGCGAAGGCAAGGATGGGATCGTGAAAGGATCGAAGAATGAAAGGAGGGGAAAGAAGCGAAATCGGAGGAAGCATCTATGCGGTATGTCGGAGAACGAGAACTACCGAGTCACCTCTGATAGTGAATGGGTAGAAAGGTGATTGTCGTGAGTATGGACACGTCTGGCGGCCGAGATGCAGGACGGAAGGGTGTGGTGGAATACATACCGAAGGAACATCTTCGAGATGAATCGATCCTTGTTGACGGGTCGCTTGTTCTTTGACGATGGAATTTCGGTCCACATCTGATTGATCGGACAATAAATGAGAAAGCAGGTTCCATCGGGGAGGATAAGACGATGTCAAGCGAGTCAAGCCGTCAGTCAAATGGTCGAGCAGATGGTACATCGAGGAGTGATACACTTACCTCCTTGACGTTCTCGAGAACCTGAGAGAGAACAGATGCAGGGACGACATAAAAGCCCAGGGTGTGAGTCAGTGTCGGCGATGTAGGTAAGTTGATCGAACCATGGAGGAGGCGAAGCGATCGAGCTGAAGATTGTGACGCGAAGGATCCAGTTGGCACCAGTGCTAGTCCAGGGTACATGTGAGAACGTCAAGTGCAATGCTCCGTCTTGAGATGATGGCCAGCATGTGAGACCACAACGGATCAGGACATGCCGCTGCAAGAGCAGGCAAGTCGAGTTGTCGACTCGGGTGTCGGTCGAGCCATCCCTTGGAACCTGCCCTGTTCGCAGCATGTCCTTCCTTATCATGTCGAACCGGACCCGATAACGACCCCCAGACTTGGCCACATTAACCCACCGAAGCTCGAGTCCCAGAAAAGACTGAAGCCTGAAGTAGGGTGAACGAGCTCGAAGAGTCAAAGAACTTACCATGTTGCTATGCCTGTCGAAAGCCTTGACCCTACCGAGCAGCTTCTTGTTGTTCCTGAGGGAGATGAGGACCTGTGTGTTGTTCCTGACGGAAGCCTGCAGGACGGAGAGAGGACCCTGGGAAACCTCGTACTCTTCAAGCTGTCGGACCTGGAGCTCGGACAACTCGGATTTTGGCAGGTGGAGGAGTTCGCTAAGATGGACGATGATCGGCGGAAGTTGGAGTGAGGAGGTTTTTACGATGGTGAAGATACGAGTAAGGCAAGGGATGTGATGGACGGCATGAATGCGATTGAGGCAGGAAGGCATCAAAGGAAAAGGAAGGGATCAGGCGAGGTTCAAGAAAGATGAAGAGGTCAGTCGGATGGGAGTCATTCGCGATGAGGATGAGGGAGGGAGAGGAGAACAGACCTCATGTTGAGTGTGTAGGGATGATTGAGTGGTTGGGGATGTTTGAGCCAAGATGGAGGGTGTGGTGGTTGATGCTGGAAGGACGTGATTTGAGAGGAGTCTCTCTGGGTTCTCGCTGGGACTGAGCTCAAAACGTCGTGGGTGGTGGATATATGCGGTTGAGAAATTATCATCTTGTCATGGATCGTGGTATATCGATAGCCAATCAGTCGTATACCCATCGATATCACTAGCCGGTAATGTCAATTTCCCAGGGAAACTCGACATTCTCCCCAAACGACCCTTCCCTCGACGTCCACCCCCCGCTCCTCGCCCTCTCTCTCAATCTTCTCCCTTCCGATACCTTCAAAAGGACAACCAACATGTTCACCACTCGATCCTCAATCTCAGCTGCCAAGGGTCTTTCCGCTGCTAGGCCAATGGCCGCTCGAGGTTGGTATCATCGACTTCGCTTCTCTCCTTTCTTCCACACCTCCCTGCTTCCTTCTATGCTCTCTTCCATCTCGCCCTATCTCCTCTTTGGCCACCCGACGAGTCCTTCTCCTTCGATGCTCCCTCCTCATCCTTTAGATCTGGCTACTGCTCCGTTTGCTCAGCCTCCTACCAATCCCAACGGCTCGACGACCTACTTTTTGCCACGAGTCCTTTCCGACCCGGTCGACCCTTACTTGGCCATCGGCACTTTCGGCTCCACGCCAACTGACTCGTCTGAGGCTGTTGATCTCTGAGGTCGCCAGCTCAGCTTGGTGCGCTTGCCGCTTGGTCTCCGAGCTTGGAGCGAGTCTAGTCCTCTTCGCCTTCAAGGCGATATCCGCCGCCGTTCTCTGCTTCCTCTCACATGACCTCCTTGCACCTTGTATTTGGGCTGGGTTATTCGTCCTTTTCAGTATGATCACTGACGCTTCCGTCCCTGCTTTTCGCTTGTCAGCCGTCGCCCGACCCATCACCGCCGCCGTCCGATCCCAGTCGACCTTGATCTCCAGCTCTCGATCCAAGCTTTCTCCCCGACTCGCCGCTGCTATTCCCCGGTGCTCGTCTCCCGGTAAGGATCGATTTTTTCCTTGAATCTCGCGGCTACCAGGCGGAATAACTGACAGTCATGTCGTCGTTCCCTTCCGTCCAACAGTCTCCCGAAGGGGTTACGCTGAGCAGTTCTCTCGAGCTAAGCCTCACTTCAAGTGAGTATACCTCTCAGCCGTACGCTCTATCATTCTGCTTTTGCTGACAGCTTGCACTTGTGCTGTACAGCATCGGTACCATTGGTGTGAGTCAAGCTTCCGTCCCATCAACGCTCATTGACATTTCCCTCAATGGTCACCTCCGAATCTCGTCTGACATGCATGCTTCTTGCTTGCCACTCAATAGCACGTCGATCACGGAAAGACCACTCTCACCGCCGCCATCACTAAGCACCTTGCCACCAAGGCAGGATCCGGCACCAAGTTCATCGACTACTCCCAGATCGACAAGGCTCCTGAGGAGAAGGCTCGAGGAATCACCATCTCGACTGCTCACGTCGAGTACGAGACTGCCAAGAGACACTACGCTCACATTGACTGCCCCGGTCACGCTGATTGTAAGTGCGATGGTGTCTTGCTAGCAAGCTGACCTGTCACTCTGGCTCTGCGTCGGGGAAAGCCTACTGGTGCTGACCCTCAGAATCGATCCGCTCCTTCTTGTCCCGCTCCTAAACACTCCGCAGACATCAAGAACATGATTACCGGTGCCGCTCAGCTCGACGCTGCCATCATCGTCGTCGCCGCCACCGATGGTCAGATGCCTCAGACCCGAGAGCACCTTCTCCTCGCCCGACAGGTCGGAATCAAGAAGCTTGTCGTTTTCGTCAACAAGATTGACCAGGTCGACGACACCGAGATGCTTGAGCTTGTCGAGATGGAGATGAGGGACCTCCTTAGCCAGTACGACTACGACGGAGAGGGAACCCCCATCATCTTCGGTTCCGGTCTCGCCGCCCTTGAGGGTCGAAACAAGGAGATCGGAGAGGACAAGGTCGAGGCACTCATGGAGGCTTGCGACACTTGGCTCGATGCTCCCGTCCGAGACCTCGACAAGCCTTTCTTGATGCCTGTTGAGGGTGAGTCGATAGAATCCAGCATTTTACATCGATCGCGTTGCGTAGATTCTAACGAATTCGTGCCATCATACCTTCGCTCTTGTTCTAGACGTCTTCTCTATTCCCGGTCGAGGAACCGTCGTTACTGGTCGAGTCGAGCGAGGAACCATCACCAAGGGTACCGAAATCGAGATTCTTGGTCAGGGCTCCCGACTCAAGACCACCCTCACTGGTATCGAGATGTTCCACAAGGAGCTCGAGCGAGGAGAGGCTGGTGACAACATGGGTGCCCTCCTTCGAGGTGTCAAGCGAGAGCAGGTCAACAGGGGTCAGGTCCTCGTTCTTCCCGGATCGATCCAGAGTGTCAAGAAGTTCAAGGCCTCTCTCTACGTGCGTGAACTATTGCCTCTGGTCCTGGCCTCGATTGCGTCGAGAGTCTTTTCACTGACGCATCAGACTGCTCTTCCAATCAACAGATTCTGTCCAAGGAGGAGGGTGGACGATACACTCCTTTCGTCCAGAAGTACGCTCCCCAGGTAAGTCGTCCCCATCTTTCGTACATACTCACGTTTTCTCCGTCTGACTTATGCGATGGACTCCATCCAACCTCGACTAGATGTTCTTCCGAACCGCCGACGTCACTTGCCACCTCACCTTCCCTGAGGGAACCGAGAACCCCACCGAGAAGATGGTCATGCCAGGAGACAACGTTGAGATGATCTGCGACCTCACTCACGACACTCCTCTCGAGATCGGATCGAGATTCTCGCTGCGAGAGGGTGGAAAGACCGTCGGAACCGGTCTCGTTGCCGAGATTCTCCTGGTTGCTGATGGAAAGGTGAGGCTTCCTTAGTTCTTTTTTGCTGTCGAGCCATTCACTTATTTCTTTCTCGTCTTGTCCCGCTTTACTAGGGTGGATCCGTGACCCTCGCTCAGGCCGAGGCTAGCAAGAAGTAGATCGATCAGAATTCCTAGACAAAAAAAACGCACACACCTTTATGATTGATGACGCCCACTTCTCCTTCTCTGATCTGTTTGGTACCATCGATGGGGCATTGACTCACAACGTTACTCGCTTACTCTCGACGCTCACGGCTAGCGAACTTGGTCGTCTCTCACTCGCTCTTGGTGTCTTGGCGAGCGATTTCGATTCGTCAAGGGTCATCAGGATCGTGCAAGGTACAAGGGCAAGATGCGACAGAAAGCAAGTGGTAACTACAAAGAAAGTAAGTTGACAACATGCTCAAAGATGATTCCTCCAGCTAGATTTCTTCTTTCCAGACCTTCAAGCCATAATAGGCACCACAACCGATCGCCGCATTGGAGAGAAGGACAGGTGCTGGAGAAAAAGAACGGACAGCTCGAGGGATGGTAAAGGCAGCGACAAGGGTGCTCGCACCTGCAGAAGAGTAAGATGATGGTCAGCCAAAGGCAACCGTCTTGAGACTCTTGAGTTCTATCAACGCACCGACGGCCAGATAAGAACCACTCTCAAATCCCTGTTTAACAGAGGAACCCGAGACCGAGTACAGGCTGGCAGCAGAGAGCCCTGCGAGAAGGAGTCCACCAGAAGCCAGTGATCGTTGATTCGCGAATGTGTAGAGGGAGGCTGCTGTTAAGGTTCCGCTGGGAGATCGTAGTAAGGAGAGTAAGACTCAGCACCCATGATGCTGATGAGGGTCGACGATGGTGACGCAAGTCCTTACGACATGAGATAGGCCGGACCGGAGGAGACGGCTGAAGCAAAGTATGGGGGCTGGTCGGATGGAGCACATTGTATGATTATCAGCCAAGACCTAAGAGCACATAGAAAAAAGTATTGCTCACCCTAAGGCTGAGGAGGGGATGCAGAGAAGAGGGGTGGGTCGAGGTCATATTGGATCTAGATAGTGTCTTGGGGTGTTTGGCTTTGAGGCGTAGGTATCGAGGTGGATAGTGCGTCTGGTTTATCGTCGAAATCGAGATGAAGGTTCAAGAGAGATCACTGAAAGCCAAGGTACAGTCTTTTCATCGGAAGAAATGAGAAGAAATCCGAAAGATCACAATTGAGCCGATGAACTCCGACCACCGTGAGAAAGAGCGGATGCTGCTATCCTATGTGGGATACGATCAAGTCGGGACGGCTAGGTTGATATGGATGCCGTCCGAGAACCTAAAGGCTTTGAAGAAGCGGCGTCGAGAAGGATCAGGAGGATGGGGGTGATCGTCCCAAATTGTCCATTCCTGAAGATTCCGGGCCGGACGGGGTCGAGCTGCGCGGTCCTCTCCTGTTCTCTTTCGACGATGATACTGCAAGATCTTACGGTGTCAACCTTCCTGAACGGAGCAGAGAGGATTAGCGGCACTTCATATCGACCTAACGACCAGGCACTCCGGAGGTCCAGACAGTCCAAGGGCTTCTATTGACTCTCCTTTAAGATACCTCAAAAAACTCTACTGGTACAATGAACCTCGGAGTGAGCGACAACATATTCATATGATAGGTAAAGCGGAAACTCGAGAAGATGATCTAAGACTATGCAGCAGAGTGAGGGGCACGCTGTGTGCCGTGTAGACTTGGCGAAGGAAAGACACTGACTGTCCCCCAACGGTCCCTTGTCATAGAGTGGAGAGCTGTCGAGAGAGTGGCGAGCTAAACCATTGTATTTACCATGAGCCTTATCATGTTGTCGAATCTAAGGTACCATCGGCTTCGTCGTTATCATTGACGGTGGATGTAGCGATTGGAAGAGCTAGTGTCTCAAGCAGCCTGCTGTCATGTCCTTGGACTTTTGCTTGAAGTCGGATCGATCGTCGCTTAGGAGAGTGATTTCGATCGACACGGAAACGGCGACGACGTGAACTCTCTGCGATGGAAGAACTAGGCGAGCCGCCAGGTGAAGAATCGGGGAACTTTGCGGGTGACGCTGGACGACGTGCTTGTGAACGAGCTGGACTCATGGATGACGAAGAAGCCTGAGAATTCAGTGTTTGAGCTGAAGAAGACGAAAACTTCATGGAGGGGAAGATTTGGTCAGAAGAGAGCAAGCAAGAGAAGAGCATGTCTGAGACACCGACATCGTGGCTCTTGAACTCCTTGACGACGGCTCGAAGGACGTTGAGGACGTGACGATGGTGTGTTTTGCTCGGCACGATCATTTGGATCGACTATTAGGAAGAGAGAGAGAGTCAAGGTCAGACAGGTAATGAGTAAGGCTCAGGGACAAAAATCGAGACTGGAGGAATCAGATGTAACACGACGTACAGCCTGTTGACAAGCTCTGCGAGTGGATTTGCACACTTCCGCCTCCTCATCCGAATCATCATCGGTGCTATGTTGACGCGAAGACGCAGCCTGATTCACAACGACAGCGCGACGTCTTTCTTCGTTGAGAGCGCGACGTCTTTCGAGACCTTTACGCCGGTTGATGACTTCGCGCTCAAGTCTTTCTTTCCAGGAGATTGTTCTCCCTTTGGGTCTGGGCATTGCGAGATGGGTGGCGAGGGTGGCAAAGAGAGGAGGAGGGGGTGAAGGGCCGAAGGATCGAGGAGATTGTCGAATCGAGTCGTACCCCAAACAAAGCACGTGCACGTGAGGCTCGACAGGGTTTAACACCAAGCAGCGACCTGCTTAGAGGAGTATCAAATAGCCTAGAGCTCATACACGGTACTCTGAGAAAGCTTGAAGAAGTGACAGACACATTTTTTTGTTATCGAAATGAGGGTTAAGAAACAGTAGGTAGATCGCGCAGAGGCCCGAAAAGGCGTCCAGCTCTGCGATTATATTGGCAAGTGTAAATAATACAACTATTCTAAAAGTGTCTGCGCTCGAATTCTATGGGTGTTCATAGAGTTATCGTCCAACTAGCTTGAGATGCTTGGCCAAGCAGTCCCGGACTCGAGATTCGTCAGCTCGGGGAGCCACTTCGAGGCCCCGGTGCTGAGCCCACAAACGAACCGCCGTCGGGAAATCGGTGATGAGCCCATCGACTTTGATGTCGGCCAGGTAGGATATCAGGTTGAGACTGAAGGGAACGAAGAACGAGTCAGATCAGCACGTAGCTTGGACGGTGAATCTAGTCCAACATGATGACAGGATGATTGTTCAAACCTGTTTGGGGTCCAAGGCTTGACCTGCAAGCCTAGTCCGTGGGCAGTCTCGACCATGACCTGAGTCGTGAAGGGGATGAAACCAGTCTGAGAGGGGATAACAGAAGGTGATAAGTCAGAATCGATGCAGATCGCAGAGAGGTGGAGGCAAGAGGCCACTCGACTTACCATGTTCACATCCGTCACGTTCGATGCGTAAGCGGTGGCGACAGGACTGAGGAAGTCGGCTTGAATCGAAGCAGCCGCTCGAGCGACTCGCTCTTGGATCGTCGCTCCCTCGAAGGTATCGATGTCGAGTCTGGATGAGTCCCTTATATCAGCTCGATTGGCATTTCGGGTGACATGTGAGACCTACGTACCCTCCGAGCCAGTTCGATGGACCGTCTCCATGCGTAGTCAAGTTGCCGTTCTCTCCGACAGCAATCGGCTGATATAGTGTAGTATCGTCGCACAGAGCGGACGTTCGGAGAGAAGGGTACTGTTGCTTCGAGTAGATGATAGACCTCCCTGTATGATAAGATGTGTCAACTTCGGGCTTGACTTGGTCACAACGGCGGAAGACGACAGTCACGAACAATCGAATGATTGGTGAGTGACCCGATCGACAAAGTCATCGCCTCGTGCCGAAGCTACGCGAGCGAGCTCCTGATCGAACGTCAGAATGAAGAACACTGATGAGCGAGAAGAATTCAACGTGATCCAGATCGATGAACCGAGCTCACGTCGACAAAGTCTTCCGGTGAACGTGTAAGATTCCTAAAATCGCCGTCCACCTTCGTCTCCACTATAACGAACGACGGCCAAGCCAGCGTGAGATTTACATGTTCCAGTATATGGTTTCAAAACATACTGACCGTTGAATAAGACTGGATCGTCAGTGGCGCATTCTACGAAATCGATGAGCTCGTCGAGGGTGCTAAGCTGGGTTCCTAGGCGAATAGAGAGTAAAGAACGATCGTTGTCAGATAGCTACAGTAAGTATAGAGGCTTACAGTACATTGCATCTCATGTCAGACTGACCATTGACCGTTTGCTGAAGAGGGAAGTCGGCCAGGCGAAGAGAACCACAATCGAGCGTTTGAACCTGAGCCAGTGTGAGGTTTGCGAGGTATCTGAGAAGCCCAGGTATTAGCAGATGGAACACATCCGGATAGAAAGCGTGTTCCACTAACTTTCCGACGTAAGGAAACATATCGTCGTTTGTTTCGACTGGTTTGGTATCCAAGCATTTGGTGTCGGAGATGCTTTCGTCGTGCCAGACGACGAGGTGACCATCCTTGGTCAGAGCGAGGTCTGAGGTCAGACCGAGACGCGTTAGTGAGACTCCTAATTGGAAGTCCAGGGTAGGCTAGAGGTACACACCCATCTCGAGACTCGTGACTCCTGCAAGCAGAGCGTGTGCAAAGGCGGGGAGGGTGTTCTCAATAACCTCGCCCCTCCCGCCTCTGTGCCCCTGTAGGTCAAAGTATGATTCGAACTGCCAACGTTTGTCGAGCGGGTTGTTAGGTCGAGAGACTGTAGTTGGGGCGGCTAGAGCGAGAGATGGGAAGAAGAAAGCTAGTTTTGGGACTAGAGACAGCATGTTGGCGGAATTGTCAAGGTGATGGTTTGTGGGAGGCTGTATGGACTGTGGCCAAGGACTCTGATAGAGGCGATGGAGCCTAGGAAGTAATAAGGGGACGCTCGGGGAAAGCAATAGGGAACAACGTGCTCGTCCTCAATCGTGCGTTGATCGTCAATAGCTTTCCTCTCCCTTGGGCGACAGGCTCGAAATCCAAGTTATGTGTTGTTCTAAGAAGCCGTCAGTGGACCCATTCGTCAATCGACATTTGTCAGCAGGCTGTTCGAGCGCGATTATTTGATCTTTGAGAGTGAAGCAGTCATATGATGGGCGGAGTTGTCGTCGTCGTCGTCGGTTTCATGTACTTGTACAACCATCTACGAGGCAGATAGGGACTGGGCAGGGTGGTATGGGATCGAGGCTTGTGTAGCGAGAAGAAGGTTGAAGGAAGGGACATGTTGTTTCATTCCTCCCGGCCAAAACGTCATCTCTCAAACGACGACGACGACGACGACGACGACAACTCCCTTTCCCTTCGACCAGCATCGACGGATTCCTTGACATCTTCCACCCTCAGATATCTCTCATAGCCCTATCCCCTCGACCTCGAAACCTCGATGCCCATTCACCCCGACCATCCTGCTCCTCCCCCTTCCGCTCGCCCACTCTTCCAGCAACCTCACAGAGGGCAACGCACAGACCCATCAGCCACACATATACTACCGCAGTCATCAGCTAGTCACCGTGCTTCTATCGTCGCGCCTCCGCCACTCGTACTCTCACCCAATCAACTCACATCATCCGCAGCCCATCCCGCTCCGATAAGCTCCCTGCCCCAAAGCTATACGACTCAATTGAGCGACCTCCTTCTCAGTGCAGTCGTACCCGGTATCCCAAAGGGCACAAAGTCAGGTGTAGCTGGTTCGAAGGGTGGGGGCATCAAAGCCGGCGAAGCAGTCAACGGTGCTAGGTTGCTCAGCAGCCGCAAGGAGGAACTCAACCTCACAAGTACCACCCAGAACTTCAGGTCAGCTTCTATGCTCAGCTCTTTTGTATCCATGGAAGATTGATGATGGCACCCATGGGAATGAGACGATCGTTCTACCTTCCTTCCCTTGTCCTGACGCTTGTCGAAACGCTTTTGTTCTCGACAGAAAGTTCGTCCTCAAAGTTGGCTGGCTCTTTAACCTTCAAGATCGGGTAGAAGAAGTTATCTACTGGCGCAAACCGTCATGGTCAATCCTGTTTCTCATCTCGTGGACCGTCATCTGTGCGTGAGAGGCTCGATGTTCTGCAGTCGAAGTCGATCTCTATCGAGCGCTGACATCAGTTCTATCAGCCTTCAACCATCATCTAATCCTAGTACTGCCACCTCTTGCCTTGCTCATGACCCTCCTCTCGCCATATACACACTCCCCCTCCGTTCCCGGCACCACCACCTCGCCGGCTGTTTCGCGAGCAACTAGTCCGACAAACGAGAAGACTCTTTTTCGAGCCTCACACCATGGAAGAACCGCTAGTATGAGTACCCTGTCATCTAACGATGGCGGAGGAGCTGCAGGACGAGAGCAATTCCGAAAGGCAAGCGAGATCGGAGGACATCCGGTGCGTCTCGATACGTTTCTCGCGTTCATCTTGACAGAGACTATGCATGAATTGTCACCGAACTGACAAATGAGCTAATACACGCATCACTTGATCATCCAGTATCTAGCGCATCATCGAGCTCTCGAGACTCAGCACAAGGCTGAGCTTACGCTATCTTCGGTCTACTACCAGAACCTTCAAGGCATCCAAAATCTCATGGGGGTCTTCGCCGATCTCCATGAAACCTCTACACCCCTTACTGTTTATCTCTCTCCTTCACATCCGTTGCATCGGGTCCTTATTCTTGCGTGCATTCTCGCCATCTTGGGCCTAGCCTGGATCGGCCCCTATATCCCTGGGTGGATGGTGCTCCTGCCTCTAGGGTGGGGACCACTTATCCTGGGCCTTCTGTCAGTACTAAAACTCCTTCTCAAGTTCGCGTCATTCAGTCACTTATACGGCCCGTTCGTCTCACTTTTCTAGTCCCCCTTCGCTTCCTCTTCCACCTCCCATACCGTCGACCCTCTGCCGTCCTCTTCAGAAGCTTCACCTGGCACTTCTGAACGATCAGCTTCCCCTGTCATACGAGTCCTCGGACCATTCTCTGCGTGACGGAACCTCCTCGTCTTCCAGCACAACAACTAATCTCGTCAACCATTTGTCAACACTGCTACCCTCGACATCTTTCACGCCCCCATCTCAATACCCGTTCGCCGTCATCTCTGTCTTTGAAAACGAACGGTACCGACGCGAAAAGGATGGTTCAGGTTCTTGGGGTGTGTGGGATGGGACAGAGCGCTGGTCGGGAAGAGGTGTGGGCAGTCGGGTCGTTGGACAAGGATCAGGGGAGCTGACAGGGGAGTCAGATAGAGCTTTGATACAGTTGGCTCTGCCGGAAGACTCTGGATGGGTATGGGTCCCTGACGAGGAGTTTTACCTCGATAGAGTCGGTGATTGGACAGATCCACCTGGTCAAGTCGATTCGGGTACGTTTTACTCCCTCTGGCTACTCTCAAGCGTGGTGTATGACGCCTGATGTACATCTATACTCTTTTCGCTACTGTATTTCTTGAGCAGATGGATGGACCCACACATCGCCTCACAACAGCGCCCCGTCCGCTCTTCCGTACTTGTGCGCCAGTTCGCACGCGGCATCTCATCTCACCGGTGTAGAAGTGGAACATGGATCCTTGAGGAGGCGAAGATGGTGGAGGAGAGCAATCAAAGTAGATTAAATGTATGACAGAGTCGGAAGTTGCACGCTTTTATTCCTTGTGCTTTGATCCGGATTCGGGCCGCGAACATCGAGCCCTATATGTAAGATCTGAAATGACAGACTGGAGCTATTCGAGCACCCTCATAGACCAAAGTCGGATTCCAGAGGAAGTGCATGGGAATTTGATCGCGAGAGAACAAGGGAGTCGAATATTCCCGGTGATCTCAAGCAGGATAGACGTCCCTATCTCCCCCTTCTAGACGTCTGGGCCTGCTAAAAGGATGGGACATGGAGCAAATAGTCTCTAGGAAACGAATGAAGCATCATCCACGGTAGAACAGTTTTATGTGGGCGTGTCAAGGGCGACCGCAGCCGAGTCGGTCTACTCACAACCGAAATGCGAAGAACGGTTCGGTTTTCCGCAAAAGCACCCACATTGAGAACCCTAACATCTCAATGACACATCTATGGTTACAATATGCTACTACGTAGGCGTCCACCAGACCTTTCTTGGTCTCGTTCGACTTTGCACCCTTAGGCTTGGCTTTTTTTTTCCGTCTGGCATCATGATAGCAGCATCAACTCGCTGGACTGAGCAACCCATACATGTCTTGACGTACCCCCAGGTGATCGCATGGCAGGAGAAGGAAACGCACAGGGTGGAAGGACATAAACTCAACTTCCGTTTGGGGCCACGTGGCCTTTCACCATTCTCAAACTTGCCGCCCAGTTATCTTTGATAGTATGCATATTGACGCAGATTCAAGACAACCGAGATGTAACTGTACTCTCAAAGTATCTGATCCCATTGACAAAGCCACTATCAAAACATGGGGTCTCGAAAGATCAGTCCGACAACGGGCAAAATGCGGTTCCCTCACAGATCCGCTCATTTCGCGCCCACAGGATAATGGAACCACAGAGGTTCGGCGCTCGAGGACCAGGTAGACAGGCATTTGTTGGCCCGATCTTTCTGATCCCGTTGAGCTAGAGACTATCAATGAGGGTACAATGAATAGGGCCACGTCGCCTTGAGTCGACGTCTAAGGTAGGGCTTGCTCCTCAGAAGCGTTTTTCGCCTCGCGCGCCCTCTTCCTCTCGACCACCACCCCGACTTTTTCCCCCCTCGTTCGTCTTTCCCTCCTCCTTTCTTCTTCTTTCCTTCATCTATCTTCCATATATAAGCCCCTCCACTACCATCCTGCTATGCATGGCCTACACACAGGCCCAATGCAAAATCAAACGGCATCCACTCCTCAATCATCTCGCTGACGCTTTTTCGTTCTGCCCTTTTTTTTCGCCTTTTCCCCCCTTCCCTTCCCTGCCTTCCTCCCGTTTTTTTTTTCTCTCTCTCCTCATGTCTGCCTCCCTATCTATCCTTTACTACGACCCTCTCGTCCTCAACATATAGCCCAGGTGCGTCACGTCTCCAAAGTGAGTGTCGCTCATCCATCTTCATCCGAATTCGGTCTCGCTGCCATGAGCTGACCTCGTCGACATACCTTCCCTCMCTCCCCCTACTCTTTTTTTCTACCCCSCTTGTCATTCCTTGCCCTCCATCTCCATCYCCAACACCATCGTCCGACCTRCAGCTAGACCAGCGTAGCCTCACCACGTCCGGGCGCGCTTGACATCGAGCTTCCTTGTACCAAATTCGAGCTCATCATGCTGACCTGCCCTTGCTCCCTTTCTCTTGCTTGGCCTCTCTTCCCACTAGTATACTCCCATGCCATCGAACGCCTCACCCAATGCTACCTCGAGACCCAGACCGGCAACCATCCTCGTCGCTGTGTCGTCGACTTGAGGTACGTCGCGTCGTGTGATCATCCTCAACCATCGAGACTTGCTCAACGCTGCCAGGCGCTGACCGATCTCTGATCTGTCAATCCTAACACTACCATACAGATCAGCCCATCACCGCCGAGACTTCAGCACATCCAGCCAGGCACCTGCCATGTGAGATCACTCAACCATCGTTCGCGTCTCGACTCGTCTCGTCTCGCTTTCCTCCGACCAGGACGGTGCTTACCTCCCTCGTCTCGCTCATCTTGCGTCAGTGCTGTAGGTCTGCTCTGCAATTACCTCCTCACGCATTCCCTTCGCCTACTCGCCGCCTTCATCACATCATGCTGACTTGCCTTCCGCTGCTCCTTTCATCCTCTACAGGCCGTACCCTTCGCTCTCTCAAGCACCCCCATCTCGCTGGATTCCTCGCATGGTAGCTGACCCGACATCGTCAGGCTCCCTTGGCTAAAGGTTAGAGGTGTGGTTTTTTCCATCTACTCCCCTGCCTCTACGATTGACAAAAAGCTGACGTTGTCCGGACCTCGTCCCGCCTATACACCGGTTCACTCAACAGCTTCGCCCGTCGCCGCCCAAGCAGCCTTGTTGAACTTCCTGGTCCTTCTACTTGTATGAGTCTCGGTCCTACACTGTTGGTCTTCGTTGCCAGGCGTCCATATCCATCGTCTTGCTTTACGTCGGCCGCATGTACTGACGCGGTTCGACCCTGTCCATCTCCTACCAATCACAGACTAAGCGCTCAACTCATATCCACTCCTCCATACACTCATACTACTAGACACCACTCCAATACGTCATTGTGTTGTCGTTCCCCTCGGCCATTCCACAGAGTGAGTCCTGTCCTCCTTCGCTTGACTTGCTCTTGGTGTGTCTCTGACTGCATCTATGCCCAGACTGACATGGTGTTGCCCCTCGTCTGTTGCTTACTCATGCATGTCACGCTTATCATCACCCAGATACTCGTCCATCATGGCTCACCCTCGAGCTCGGACCCCAACACCGAACCAATCATCGTCATTCTACCTCCCGGCCGTCTTTTCAACAGCCTCTCGATCCATTTGGGACTCGTTCTCTCTCGTTGTTGCTCCAGGTTGTGAGTGTTGACTCTTGCGCATGTCGGTCTGCGGCATGGAGACATCCATCTGTCATCTATCTTCTCGAACGGTACCGTGCTAACATGCTTCATTGCTCTTACCTTCCATCTATCATCTCCTTCAGCTCTCCTCGACTACAACGTACTGAAACCATGTCTGTCGTCAAGCCATCGTCTATCGGTCATCTCGAATGTGAGTAGTATTGTCTATCGCCCGTATGCTCTCCATCTCCGCTGTTACCTGTCCTCGGCTGACCAGGTGTCAACTCTTTGTCCATCCTAACGGTCAAGGTCATGATCCAGGTCATTCCCGATCGTCATTACAGGATTCTAGTACCAATTCCATCCTGCCTGCTTCCCTGCCACGATCCAAAGCTGACGAATGTCCCTGTTTGTTTGGTTGCTTCCCCTGCTGTAGGATTTCTGCGGTTTTTTTTTAGCACCTACCAAACAGA
>BCKM01000020.1:292549-488567 GCA_039545415.1 Udeniomyces megalosporus | reverse complement strand
CCTTAGCTATTTAAGCAATTCATTCGTACCACTAGCTACCACATCGATTCAAGACCTTTGATCATCAACTCTCAGTACCCATCCAGATAACAGCTAATCGCAACAAACTCAACTCACTCACCTCCCTCAAGCCGCCAAACTCACCCACCCACTCCCTCAACGGCCTCTACCTCCTCACCTATCCTCACCGATCAAGAAATCAACATCACCAACCATCAAATACACTCAACAACCTCAACAACCCTCAATTACAACACTCAAACCGCTCAAACCCGACTCCCCCATGCTCCCTCTCCCCTCAATTCGCTCTCAACTACTTCAATCGACTCATCACCCACCGCCATCCCTCTCAACACCCTTCCTCTTCGCAAGGCACACATCGACATCAACGACAGCATGATGAATGTCGACTTCCAACACCTTGCATACAAGAACATCCCCTCTCAACCCCTCAAACAACTCAAAACCGCCCTTGTCAAGCTCCGGTTTCCCCTCAAGCTTCTGCGAGTCATCTCCTTCCCTCGACCAAACATCCTCGAGGTCGTCGTAGAAGGAGAGGACAACATTGTGCGCGTGATGGATGCTTTCGAAAGACTGCTTCCTCATGCAAAGTTCCTGCCATCCTACAACCCTCTCACGCTCGACATTCCCCTCAAGACGTTGAAGGCAAACGGTGGCAGAGTGTTTGAGGCTTGCCTCAAGGAAAGCATGGTCCGACTCTGCAAGCTGAGCAAGCTCAAGTCGGTCCGGGATGACGTCGAGCTGGACTGTTGGTTTGACAGATGGATGGAGCTGTCAGAAGGAGGAAGTGTGGACTACAACCCGCCATACACGGACCGGTACTTCCGCCCCTTCAAGCCAAGAGGAGGAAGCGGATGGCCCAAGGGGTCGTTCCTGGCCATGTCGGAGGAGATCAGGGGGAGGATGAAGAAGAGGAGGGACTATTGTCATGATCAGCCGATCTGTCATGAGTCAGAGGAGGACACGGATGMGGAGGAGTGCGGAGAAGGAGTGTAGGTGATGTTGCCTTTGTGTTGGTGTGCAGATGATGTGCAGCTGGGATGTTGCTGCCTGCTTGTTGCTTTACAGCTTCAAGGCTACTGCTGGTGTAGTAGCGCCTTTCTTTCCCCCCTTCTTTCTCTCTCTCTTTCTTTTTGCTCTTCTTTTCTTTGTGCCTTGTCACACACACTCTCTCTCTCTTGTTGGTTGGTCTGGTCGTTGATGGACAGACAGTACGGGGTGGACGGGTTTGGTTTCTGGTCTTGTGGGTGTTGATGGGCGGGAGGTATGGTTCTGTTTTCTCTGCTGTCTTGGTCTAGCTTGTCACCTTTTCCTTTGTCACTCCGAATGCCCACACCTCATCATCAACGACATTCTATCAGTTCCAGCCGCGTAGCGGGGAAGGACGTTGGAAGCTTGTCTTCACTCTTGTTGGACCTTGTGTCCTTGCATTCTCTACCTTGATTTTGCCTACCATTTGATTTTGAAACGACCGCTATTCATGCTACTTGATCCCAGCCCCGTTCCCAGGCATCGTGAGCTAATGCGGCGTCCTGGATCGCAATGAGCTCCTTGTCTGACACGCTCATCTGGATCCGATGAAGGGCGAACTCGTTTCGCTTGTCCCAGTCCTCGATCGCTTCCCTGTTGGCGTCGTCAGTGGCTGCCGTTGGGCGTAGCTCTTGTCCAAGAATGATCTTCTTGCATCCGGCCTCTGAAAGAGCGATCTGAATTCGGATGGCCCATGTGGCGTAATTGCGCTCGTTGAGCTGGTCGATCTTGAAGAGGGACTTGTCGACCGATGAAGACATTGTGGTTGGAGCGTGTACTGTGGCGAGAGGGATGTGGCGGGTGGTGCTGATAACGTGTTAGGATTAGCTGGACTTGCTATTAGCTGGACTTGCGATGTGGAGCAATGTAGGAACTTGTTTCGTATCGTTGTGGTAGCTAGTGGTACGAATGAATTGCTTAAATAGCTAAGGGGAAGCTTCATGGAAGGTTGTGGAATGTTCTACGAGGAAAAGGAGAGAATGTTTCCATGTGACTGTGCCAATATCAAATCAGAAAGTTCCACCCGCTTCTACACTTCACCCTACACTGCCACCTTGGCGTACCCTATTCCTAACAAGAGGCTTGTATAGCTATGGAGAAAGTCCAAGGAAGATGCCAAGACGCTCCACACCGTGTATGCACCCCTCTTGCATAGTCGCAATTCTTCACTCTTCCACAGCCACTATGCACTGCTCTTGCTCCGCCAAGATACACAGCCCGCCCACTCGACGCCACACTACCTATATTCAACATCTTGAACGTTTCTGAGAGCGCTCGAGGAACGTTTTGGAGACGTGTCAAGGACGTTCGACACACGTCTCAAAGACGTCACAAGACATTCGCGGGAAACGGGTCTGTGACAGCCAAAGGCCACATCTGAAAAAAAACAGACGTGTGCAGAGATCCGGGCCGATGAAGCCATCTTCCATCCCTGCCAGCTACTAACATCAAGAGCTTGGAGGGATGCTCGTTTGGAGGTGCTTAGAGTGGCAGCCAGCGTCGGCATGAAGGTTTTTTCATGTCATCCACGGCTCGCAGATGTGGGCGCTGTCTGGGAGCTGGACTAGGTCACGTTCGACTGCGGTAAAAGTCTGTAACCTTCATCCTTGACTCGTGTCATCGGTTTCAGCACCTGTTGGGATTCCAGCCCGGGCACGTCACTTGCCTTCCAGATAATTCGTAACGATGAGCTTGCTGGTTCATCTGCTTACTTGGATGTCATGCCTGTGATCTGCGTGGAGGCTGTGCCTTAGAATTCAACTCGACGCAGAGCGCTGCTCCGCCGTCTCACGTGAGTCAATTGCGCTCGAGTCGGGCACTATGATATTCCTGCTCTGTATCTTGTCCTGATCCCACAGCCAAGGGGTGGAGTATAGAAGACGATGATGTGAGTGTCAACAGCGATACGGGGTCCACTGCCCTCCGTGACTGGTTCCAACGTTGAGTGTGTGAGTGGTTGAACATAGTTGGACAAAGGTTTCGTTCTGTATCGAGAATCGAATCTCATTTACCACCAGAGCCGTGTCAGGACTGCGCTTCCATATTCCTGTAAGCAAAGAACGTACCCGACCTGCCATCAGGAAGCGAATTAGATTTGGATTGACATCTGGCTGCCGATCCACGACTTGTGTCATTATTCGTCTTTTTCCATGAATTGTCTTCATCACACTTGACTTTTTCCATTCATACTCGAGGAGAGAGTGCGGACGATACAGCAATGTTCAGAACTTGGACAGGACGGGCACAAGCCTGGTCTTCATTCAAACTCGGTCGGCATGCACTCGTAGCATGGGCCATGAAAAGCGTACCCAGATAGAATATATCGTCACGAGCTGCAAGAGCCGTTATGTCTAGATCTCGCGTTGCGATAGTAGTCTCCTATTGATCAGCAGTAGCGGACGCGAGATCTTATCAGGCATGAGACGACATTCGTCCTTATCGTACGGGGGTTCTGGGCGACCAATCTGTCCTGTGAGAATCCGGTCCTTGTCCTTCTTTCTTTCACTTCAGATTCTGTTCTTTTACTTCTTCTCCCTCTGTCTCGGGATATGCGACGCTCCGGTCGATAGTAGCTACGCTGATCACTTCCACGGAATCGCTGGTGACGTCGTTTTGTGTCTAGTCTCTCGTCCGCGCGCTCGTTCTCCGAATTTCCGTTGCCTCGCTTTTATCCGTTTTTCTGTCTTCCGTTCACCATCGGGCCTGATGTTACGGATCGCGGTCCGGCAGTTAGACCTGAACCGTTCCGGACTGCCGGCCCGAGCTTGTCTTACCTCTTGGCTCCTTGTTCCACTTCCTGTTCATCTACTCTCTGCCCCGTGTTCCTTTAGACTCGTTCCCACCTCCACTGCCAGTCTTCCTGACTCTGGCCTCACCATACCTTGTCTCACTCCGGTCCGATAGATTGACCCGTGTCCTTTCTCCTTCTATAAAGTCTCATACGATTTCGTACCTAGTTGTTCTCTATCTCGAATGACCTCTTGCTTCCTGACCCTACCCTCGAACTGTTAGAGATAGGTAGTGTGGCGTCGAGTGGGCGGGCTGTGTATCTTGGCGGTGCAAGAGCAGTGCATAGTGGCTGTGGAAGAGTGAAGAATTGCGGCTATTCAAGAGCGGTGCATACACAGCATGGAACATCTTGGCATTCTCCTTGGACTTTCCTTGGACTTTCCTTGGACTCTCTCCATAGCTATAAAAGCCTCCCCCTTTCTTACCTTTAGCTACAATCATCGATTCAAGACCTTTGATCATCAACTCTCAGTACCCATCCAGATAACAGCTAATCTTAACAGCAACCTGCTCACTGAACTTCTTTGCGCCTGTTCGTTATCTCCTTGCAGCTCGCCTGCAATTTACGTGGTTTATTCTCCCTCGAGAAGGCAGAAAAGGACAAGGCTAGACACGTGGCTGCAGTCTGCAGGGGGCGATCACGAGCCCTCGTCCGGTTCTACAACGGTTGGAATGCATCCTTGGCATCTGCCACATGCAGAAAGCATGGTCATGGTGTATCATTGTTATCTTTCAGCATTGCGCTGTATGTATCTTGCCCTGCGAGAGTGGAGGCTGATGTGACAGGGGATGCAGCATACACAGGCCTGACCTAACATGGAGGGATGTACCGCACCGTTGATCTCGAGTACAAGGCAATCACTACATTGGGATTGCCATACTACGGCGAAGAAACAATCGTTGAAGGGCCGGGCCCGATCCGTTCATCAAAGCACAAGCAATAGCTTGAAAGACTCCATCTACCACTCTTCAAGCAACTGTCACGCTTCTCATCGACGGATGACCTGCTTTGCGGTAAGACTTCGCGAGATAGAAGATAGACCAGGCCCGGCGACAGGGTACGATTCCTCATCAGAGCCTTTCTTTTTTCTTTCGCTTCTGTTCAGTCCAGTCTGCATCGAGGATGTATTGCAAGTCCAGTGTGCTCGAAAGTGCCGGAAGCATATTCAGGGACATGTTTAGACGACTGCGACAGTGGGACAACCCGCTGTTGAGAGTCATTTTGGCCACCGCGACACCTTGTCCGGCCTCTCAGGTTCCTTTTGCTTTTTTGAAATACTCCATTGGCGAGATATGTACGACAGCAGTGCACTTGCGGAGCTTGAGCATGTCAGCACTAGTATGGGCCAAACAATCGCTTCAAATCGTCATCCATCACATGATATGCTGAGTCCCGCATCCGGCAGCTTGCTCGACAACCGGCTTCTGGGACAGCGCGTCAGCCGATCAGCGCAGGGTCTGAGGTTCGAGTCCTGACTCTGCTTTTTATCTTCTTCCCCTTCTGTCCGGACAGCGAATCCGGAGGACATCGACTACTTCTTGGACGACGCTCGGAAACACCGACCGCATATTCAGCATCTGATGAATGGGAGTGGAATTCGACTACTTGTCAAAGTCTTTTCTTTCTGTTTGCTTTTGTGTCATATAGTTGCCACTCACTACATAAAGTAGCTCAGCGTCATCCAAGGGTGCCTTGTCTCTCTCCAATAGCAAGCTCATGGAACTATAGACAAGTTCCAAACCTAAGGTTCAATTCCTGACTGTGATTTTCTTTCTTTTCTCTTGCCCGTGTCTTACACAGCTGATCCGGAAGGCATCAGGCAGCCAAATGATGCTCAGGGATATCAATTGCATCTCTTGCAAGTGAACTGYAAGGCAGCACGCCGAGGAGCCCGCATGCAGGAGAATGTACACAGGACCTGATAACTTTCCCTGTTTCAACAGTCAATGTGGGCATCTCAGATGCTCTCGACATGGAGGTGGTCTTGATCAGATCACGCCTGCAGAGTCGGAGCACGCCGCTTGCTTGAGGGAAGCAGCAGTGATCGTCAGATGAGCCGCAGCCGGCGTAGAGTTCATCATGCCCGCCGAACTAGGCAATCTTACCTGTATTTTTCCTCGTTATTTCTCTGAATGAACTGAGTGAATCAAGAGCGCATGTCACAGAATCAGGTCGAGCAGGAGTTCGTGCGAGCGACAGGGACTTCAGCACAAACCCCATCAGATGCGGTTGATATAGTACAGTACAGGGATACCGTCCATGACTACTGTTCATCAGCTTCGACTTGCCGACAAGATCTCAGTCAGCGATGCTTCCATCAGCAACGGACACAGCGTTCGATTCCGGTCCGATCCACTTTTTTTGCTTTCGCTTTTGTACCAGACAGAGGAGAGTCGAAGCACTGAAGAAGGGCAACTTGACAAGCTCTGAGGTACAGGCACATATGATACCGGGTATGAGGTCAAGGAGCAGGAAAGGCTGTTTAGTCGGTGATATAAGGTGAAACCAGGCTGATGTTACATATTGCGAGAGTCCTTGCACCGCCTACATCGAGGTTGAGCGGGTCCTGGCGTCATCTATCATAGCTTGGACGGTCATGATCGAACATCCGAGTTATGGACTGGATCACTTTGCCGGTAGACCATCAGTCGCATGGAGGAAAGCTAGAGTATACGCCAGGATTCGCTCATCACAGCAGTCCTTGATGATGTGTGATGACACATAGCATCCATGTTGTCGMRTCATAGCGCAGGAKCCCYYGCTTGATCAGCATACAAGTYGMTTGGCRAGGYAARCRGAMSAGGATGRACAGAGCTGGAGTCGCASARGAGCTGAGTATGATGGCATYYGCTYCGTGGTCCATGGTGCTRCTTGGRGKGAGATTGGGACGTCAACTRACCTTTCSACGAGGTCAAGCAGCCGAGAACGACATGACAGGCACTGGCGAAACGCTATGGACGACAAGACAAGAGCAGCTTGCAAATCCATGCATGGTCTGTTTCGCCCCCATCGAGGGTCGCAAACGGCACGGCAGTAGCATCTGAAGCTATACCGTAGGTCACGGAGTACCGGCTGTCAGTCGGCACCATGAAGAGGTGGTAGTTGCCGCGAGGGAAGCAGGTGCAGGAATGGATCAGCAAGACAGTTGACCAGCCGATCAGCTGTCACCCGAAACGATGACCAGGCTTTGTTGTTTGCATGTACTGTCATATATCACACAGAGGATGCAATCGATACGAAAGAAGTATGTACAGGGCTGAGTGGAGAGCGGGACGCTACGTTGAACGCACAGAACCCGATGTGCGCCGCTCTCCCGTCCTGAGTGTATTCGACGTGTCCGGCAGACCATCTATATGGTGGACTGACGTCGGGACGAGCTAGAGTGGCCCATCTCGACTGAGGTAGTCAAGGCTCTTGATTGATGGAATGGGCCAAAAGAAGTGAGCTGGGACGGTGAGTTGCGTGATGACGAGATGCTCTAGCATTGACTAGACATGATGCGCCACTTGCTGCCTGCTAGCCGTTGGATGCCGAGAGAGGTGATCAGACTGTACCGGTGGTGCAGCAAGAGCTAAACATGTCATTTGGCAGCGGAGGAAGCGGGACAGGGGTGCCGAGGAGGAGACCGGCAAAGCCCAGTGGGAGAACGGCTGGACTAGGGACGCGGGCGTGTGAGGCCTGTCTCTTCGCTGAGCTTGTCATCCCAGCAGTGCCAGTGTATATGAGAGCGAGGGATGCATCGAGTGAGGCGAAAGGAGTGCAAGAGCAGAAAGAAGAGGGAAGAGACGAGAAAAGGACGTCGAGATGGGCAGCAGAGGCAAGTGAGGTCGGACAAGGCTGGACGAGGTCATGCTCGGGGGAAGGATGTCAGAGGGATGCCACAGCTAGCGAGCATCGAGCAGCAGCGACGGACTAAATCTGATGGAAGCTTGGGAGCAGTCGGAAGTTGATGACAAGCCTTTCCGAGCGAATTGAGCGGACCAAGTCTCTCATAATGTGGTCCACTTGACGAACCGCCACCCCTCACTACCCACACCCTCTCTGCTTCGCCTTCTACCGCCCCTTGCACCTCGACCTTCATCTCCTCGGGCCTTAGCTCCTCCTGCTGACAGCCTACATGACCGCGAGCGCCAACGAATCGGGATGGGGGGTGCAGGATCCACTTCTTAAGCTCGTCCCAAGATTCGTACTTGTCATTGTTAATCTTGTCTTGCTGCTGGTCCCAACAAGCACATACAATCTCCACATCATATGCATGCCTCTTTCCCATCACTCTGCTGGTGAGCTCAAGAGGATCCATGTGAGTACGCTCAAACTTCGCTCCCCGTTTGGAAGGAACGAGCTGTGGAGCTTTGTCTGATTCTCTCTTTCGTACTATTCTTTCTCAAGACGACTTGTGGTCCTGTGTAGGGCGGAGTCTTGCTCAAATGCTTAACTTGCGTTGATTCCAATCCATAGTGATGGTACAACCCTTACTGTCGTTGTGAAATCCCGCTGTCTTCAACCTCGCCTTTGTCAGGATTGCGTCCAGCGATGTCAGAATCCATCCACTTGTGAGTATATCCTGTCTCTTATCTCGGATCATGAAGATTACACTTGGGTATAGTGCTCGGTTATGCGTAGACCAGGCCCACCGTGAAAAGTGTCAGCGAAAATGACCTTGAGGTCACTTTAGCTCACGGTTGACGCGTCTCTCTGGCCTCTTGCGAGGTCTGATCTTTCCAATCTTTGTTCCTGGCTTAATATCTATGTACAACTGACCTCCTTGCCGTCGTCCAGTCTCTGCAAGATCGTTGGCGACCGTCACTCCAGACTGCTTCCTGATATCGCGTCTGGTTATGTCCCTCAAGCTGGATGATCGCTGACAAAAACCTAGCCGATCTGATTGCTTTGTGCTCCAAGCTGCGCTTGTAAGCTTCATCCTGATGGCTCTCTACATTTCGCTGGCCTAGAAGAGCTCGTTGTCAACCGTCTGGCCATGGTTCGCTTGCGACTTTTCCACAATCTCTTTCGCTGGCCTTTCTGTGGCGATCATACGACATGCCACTCGCTCTGCATCTGGGCCGAGTCCATATCTGGCAAGAATAATCTGCTACAAGCAAGCTCACAAGAAAACAGCCATTTGACAACTCGCCAGTACTCGCAGTCTCCATCCACAATTGTCACTCCGACCATCACCGCTCTTCGCACTTCTTCGGCGACCTCTTCCGCCTCCTTACTGTTGGAAGACGCTCAGTCTCTCGACATCTTTCATCTTACCCCACCACCGTCGTAACGATACAGATTACAAGGTTGCGTCGCATTGTTCCTCTTCGCTCATCACCAGCATCGTGTTGAGTAAGATTACAGCCCGACCAGCTGCAAGTCATCGCCAACCCCACACACTCACGCTAAGTGGCAACTACGTATCCTGGTCCGTGGAACGACTGATAGCTTGATCCGGTCCTGCTAGACTCTGCTTTACATCAATTCACATTACCCGATAAACGTTACGCTTCATCCTGTCCTGCTACGAGTGATGTCCAATGTCTCCTCTCTAGGTCTATTGCTCTTCGATCGATCCCTCTCACATTGGTAAGTATCGTGCTTGACCGTGGGTCCCTTGAAACTCGCTCTAGACGGTCGGTCATCTGTCTTCATTGCTGGTCGTGTCGGAACCCAGGGAGTAAGGGGTATAGCTGGTAGGGGTTGGCGTCATAGGAATATGATTGAGCATGGTTGATGGTTAGATAGACAGAGGGCCTGCGCCTCAACCTAGTACCTTTAGCCTTAGATCTCGTCTCGATTCCTTCTGTCTCTCAACCTTTACAAGCCACTCGCTCCTGTACCTCTCGGTTCACTCGCTCACTACACGACTCGTTCCTCGTCGTCCCTAGACGTACTCCGTCTCTCTACTCCTCCTCCGCTTCAGTCCTACTCGAACCCGCACTTCGGACGTTCACAGGTCGCTCCCAACTCTCTTGTCAGCTCTCTTCTTACCCCAGGCTTACATAGTATCTTCTTATTCTGACCGATCGACATTAGATGCTTTGCTGCACGTGGCCGTTCAGTCTGTTTCAGGCCGGAAATCCTAGCTACACAAGCCATCAGTCTTTGGGATTACTTGTCGTCTCCGTCCTCCCCATCTACTGCATCAGAAGTCTATGCATCCAGGTCGCCGAAGTCTATGCATCTCGTCTCTCAGGTAGCAGAGATCTCTGTCGCTTTCATCAGATGCTTCCCAACATGCACCGCCAGTACCACCGGCCGGCGGCAGTCGAAGACCATCATTGGTTGAAAGTGGCATGTCTGATTTGATCCTTCGAAGGCATTCGCCGCTGCCTCATAGTGTCATCATCTCGCCTGTAGATACTATGCATGTGACCATGTCCGATCACATCGCTGCTTAGCTTATGCCTCTAAAGACCTTTAACGATAGAATCTCGTCACATTCCTTCCGGTCCGGTATATGCTTGTGAATCACTATCAAAAGTTCACATATCAAGTTCGATATCATGATCGATTCTAGATAACGCGAGACTCTTGCACCTAAATCTCTGCTCTCATCAGGTTGTATCTTTTCCAGTCAGACAAGACCGTGACCGACTGTCGTCTCTGTGCAATCGCTGCAAACGTACTGGCGATCCTCGATGTCTGCGAGAGGGCTTCGGTCGCAGATGGTACGAATGGATGGGATGTTGTCGTCGCAAACGCCCAGGCTTTGATGAACGCCTTGAGGCGGCCCAGACAAGCTGCTGACGATCTCTGCTTTCTTCGGCCGCGACTTGCAAGAAATGTGAGCGTCTCAGATTGGATCAAAATCTCAATCGAGCACTACAACTTGTACAAGCCGAGCGGGGATTCGAGAGGAAAATGTCTTATCAACGACAAGTTGACAACTAAGTACGGCAAGACACACTGCTCATAGGCAGAGAGATCTTGAGAGACGATAAATCATTTGAGATCAAACACAAGTAGTGATAAAGATGCAACACAACGGGCTAAGTCAACTTCGACAGTGTGGTTTTGATATTGTTCCTAGGAAGCGATGGAGGACTGTTCCATGGGAGAGCGGCTAGAGACCGTAAGAAACAAGACATATGCCAGGGACACCGGAGCGTAGGTACAAGCTCGAAAGGTCTGTACAGAATTGTGCGGCAAGAAAAATTGAGACGAACATCATTGACTCTAGGAATTTGTTACTGATAGGGTCGGAAGATATGACATCTCCATAGTTGACATATTGACCGAAGAACGGAAAAAAGTGCTGGAGTGTCAGGTGGGCACTACAATAGATCCGTAAGAGGACGAACGACGAGCCCGAAAGTAGAGTGTAGCGGCTTGGTGGATGAACCGTCGTTGAGCCAACGGAAAGGACATGTGAGGGTCGTGGGAGAGAGAAGGCGAAAAGCGGTATTGGTGTGGAAACAAGATTGAAGTCAAGGAAGTCCCGAGCTACCTTGAGATCCTTCAGAATGCTAACGGCTACATTCGCAATTCAGACTCAGGCATGAGAGAGCCTGGTGATGAGGCAAAACCGGTGAGATATGAAAGTGCCGCGAGATGAGCGTGGGTAAGATGGCATTTTATATTGGAAGAAAAGAAAAGCTAGCAGACGACTAAACAGCGGTGAAGGAGAAATGAAACCAGATAGAGCGGACGCAGAGGAAACAGTGATTGTAGATGCCAGCTCTAACGTTGGAGCGATCTGGGTCCCGTCGGGACGTTCCATTGAGATCTCATTCCGGATGGTCCTTTGGGTGCGGTAGGAATGGGGGGACGGTAGACGTTCTCGTTGATTTGGACGGGTGTCGCCGGACGAGTGCTGGCCCTCGAGAGTCCGGTGCCTCGTTCATCGGCTGCAAAGAAAAGTAATCAGCTGATGATCAGCAAGCCGTTCAAGACAACCCAAAGCAACGATCGAGAACTCACCGTATCGATCAAGGATATCTGTTCAAAAGAAGCATGTCCGAAGGTCAGATCACCGCGGCTTCGATTGTAATGAATGGGCCAAGTATGACGACAGAAACTCACCGACGACATCCGAAGCCAAGTTATCCAGCTCAACGATCTCGGTCGAGGTTAGAGCCCGGTTCTTTGGGATCTCGTCCTCTTCGTCCTGCGATTCGCCCTCCCGGCCCTCCTCGTCGGAGTCGTCGATCCTTGACTTGGGCTTGATCTTCTGTCGAGCCGTGACAGGAGCCTGAGACTTGCCGACCCCCTCGAAGACTCGAAGCATGCACTGATCGAGCAGGGTCTTAAGTCGCTGAATGTCGTCCAGGGCGTCAACGTCGCCGTTGATTGGAAGCCAGTCATCGCAGAGGAGACCGTGACCGGTGACCCGAAGGTGGTACGCTCCGAAGAGCATGTAGGTGATTGGATCGAGTCGAGTGGTCGTTCGGAGTTGAAGAGGAGCATTTGGATCGAACTTGCCGCCTTGAGAAACCTTTTCGACGAACGCAAGCAGGTGGTTCTCGCCGACGATGACTGAGCTCTCGGCTTGAAGATTCTCTCGAGCCTTGTTGTTAACGCTACTCTGATGGACCATGAGTTTCTGCGAGACGAGAGCAATACGGTCAGATCGGACTCGGCGCGAAGGGACTCTCATTCTTGGGACGAGCGCGTACCTCGTCTTGAGCAGACTTGAAACGGTTGGGTGCCGTTCTAATGGCGAAGTTGGGAGCCGAAGATGCGGCGATGAGGGCAGCTAAGAGCGGAAGACTATCGGAGTTGGTGTTGAGCTGGTAGGGCATGGCGGATAGCCGTCTGGCACCAGGGCCCATCATCCGATGACCTCCTCCTCCCGAGATGGCGATAACACCAGTGTCGACGAGAGATTGGTACATTTGCTCCTTGACCCGGTGAAGGTTCATGAACGTCGAGCGGTGGATGAAGTTGGCGCTGATGAAATCGCCGGCTTCTCTCACTCGGCCTGAGACCTGGAGCGAGTACCAGGTGTTGTAGGCTGAAACGACAGCGAGAGGATCCGATCGGAAAGCAGGCGGCGACCAGCTGTCTTTGATTTCGTTGGCCTCGTTCATCCTCTCCATCGGCGCCAGGAACGGGTCTCGATCCGAGATGATCGCGGCGAGCGTGAGAGCGGAGTCGAGGCATCGGAAGAAGGAGCCATAGAGGACGAGCTTTCCAATCTGGGGTTCAACCGGAAGGTTGAGGAGAACCCGACCGAGCGAGGTCATCGTCTGATCGTCCGTGAGCGCTCCAAGCTGAGTGAGACGAGAGAGGGCATTCTTGACGGCGACCGCTGGTGGGGGCTCGATAGCAGAAGCGAGGACGTCTTCGACGTCCATACCGCCGAAGTTCATGGCCTGCAGATTGATAGAGGGAAGTGTTTCAGTGCTGGAAACGGACCATCTAGACAGCATGGAAACGACGCGGAAGACTTACCTTGATGTGCATGACGACGTTGCTCAGGTCCGAACGTTTCATCTCGACGAGAGCATTGGTCGACAGAGACTTGAACCTGGCATGGGTTAGAAGACCGTAGTACTCTCCAGATCGATGACGTCCCGCTCGACCGGCACGCTGACTGATGTTGGACGTGCCGACCCAGGCACTGACGAGAGAGGACATGTGTCGGCTCGAGTCGTAACGTGACTCCTTGACTCGACCGGTATCGACGACGTAGACGACATCGGGGATCGTGACTGATGTCTCGGCGATGTTCGTGGCGAGAATGATTCGACGAACGCCTCCGGGCGACGGCTCGAAGACTTGACGTTGTTCGGCGGGAGGGATGCTCGAGTGAAGGATGTGGATAGAGACTTGAGAGAAGTCGAAGCCGAAGGGGGCAGCACGTGAGTCTCGAAGGATCGTGTCAAGCGTTTTGATTGTCTGAAGTCCATCGCAGAATACAAGCTAATTGTAAAGGGATCCAAGTAGAAGCACGGCCAAAGTCAATAGTGTTCTCCAGAGTGCCCGCTAGTGAGAAGTCGGACTTACGATATGTCCCTCGTTGGTTGTCTTGCAGATGTGAGAGATGACAAGACCGGCCAGGGCTGCTGGAGTCTTTTCTCCTCCCTCGAGGACTTCCCTACTCGTCTGCATGCCCGAACCGATGTTCCTCTCCTGGTCAAGGAACTTCATCGTCTCGCGGTCGTTGAAGACCCAACCTCCCTGATGATGGGGAAGACTTCGAAGCCGAGGAAGGAGATCGTCGAGGAAGAAGCGCTCGACCGGGAACGATCGACCAGGGGCCTCGGCGATGGGAGCGAGTCGGCCGGAGGGACTCTTGAAGTAATCTTGGAAGAGGGAAGGGTCGACGGTAGCCGACATGAGGACGACGTGGATAGGGAGCTTCTTCTCGCGTCGATCCTTGACGAGTCGCTTGACGACGACGAGCAGTAGATCAGTGTCGATATCTCGCTCATGAACCTCGTCGATGAGGATGTGGGTCAGCGAGTTGAGCCAAGCGGACGCTTCCTTGTCCTCCCCGCTAAGGGCGTGCTGAAGTCGCTTGAGGAAGATTCCGGTCGTAACAAACATGACGTTTCCGTTCGGCTGAGGGAATTTGGCTTCGAACCGAACCTGATAACCAATCGTCTCCCCAATCCTCTCTCCTCTCTCGGCGGCCACTCGTTCAGCGACCGACGTGGCAGCCAACCTCCTCGGCTGAGTGCAAAGCACGTTGCATTTGGAGCCATCCCCTCGTCTGATGTAGTCATCGAGGATAATTTGAGGGATTTGAGTTGTTTTTCCGGAACCGGTAGCGGCAAGACAGACGGTAACTTCGTTCGACTCGATCTTGGCCAGGAGTTCAGACGCTCGAGCAGTAACGGGCAGCGACGCTCGCTGAGTTCGCATGGCGGCCATCTTGGGATCCGAATCGTAGTACTCGAGTCGCTCGAGCAGGCGGGCTGACTTGGCCTCGAGTGCGGCGGGATTGACGTTAAGGAAGGCGGAACCGGCGGAAGCTGGGGCAGGCGGCTTGGGAGCGATGACGACGGCAGTGCTTCGCTCGAAGATCTCAGAGGACTTGATGTTCTTGCAAAGATCGCGGACGTCTTCGGCCAGCTGATCGCTGAGGGTGAATTTGACGTGGGGAGTCTTGGGGTCGACGCTTGATGGAGGTGGGACTTGGACAGAGAACTCTTTCCAAAGCTTGGGGTCAGACGTCTCGAGGTACTGAGCGACGTCAAGGTAGCATCGGTCTTGAGCAGCCTTCTTGCCACTGGCCGTTCCCATTCCGATCTTCCTACCTCCTACGGTCATGAGAGCCGTCCATTCTCCTGGCCTGCGCCCTGACGAGTAGACGATCTCTGGCTTGCCGAACTTGAATCGATGGCAGTAATAGTCCATGAACTGACGAGCGCGGCTGTAATCGATCACTTCGCCAGACGAGAGGGAAGCGACTGGGCCCTTGAGGGCTGAACCTCCCTTGCCTCCCTTCCCACCCTTGCCACCCTTGCCTCCTCCACTCTGACCACCTCCACCTCGGGCTCCTCCACCTCCGCCTCCTCCTCGACCACTGGTCTTGTCGATCTGATGCCCAGATGTGAAGATCAGAATACGATCTCTGGACGAATAAGACCCCAAAGATAGGATTGAACTCACGACACCTCTCTTGGTCAGTTGCAGGGTGGCACTCAAAGCTGCAAGCTTTTCTGCTTCCTTTTTTAGCGGGTGATCGCCGACTCCGATGATGTTGAGGGACGAGTCAGCCATGATGGAGCATCTAGAGGGTCGCCAGGAAAACATCTGAGTCAGAAGAGGTTCGTTTTTCAATTATACGAAAAGATAAGATGGGAACGGACCGGAACACCAGTTGGCCATCGACGACACCTTGCTCAAAGGAGAACTGATCGGAGCCGGTTGCGAGCCCACCGGAACCCATGCCATTGGCGAGCATGTAATTGGCGAGGGGCGCTTTTGGGTTATTGAGCCATTCGTCCTTGCAGTAGGCAGGATAGAGTGACTTGATGGTGGCCGCTGAGAGGAGCGGACCGGAAAGTGGGGTGTGATTGACGGATCGAGAGGGGAACGCGCCACCGCCTCGCTTCGCCATCGATGGGTTACGGTTGGAGTATCTGGAGGGCATAACGTTGGATTCGCTGTAGAGCTTTTGGGAGTTACGGGTGTCTGCTCGGGGACCAGTTGGGATGGGTCGAGGAAGGCTGGTCGAGGGTTTGGGAGGAGGAGAAGGAGATCGAGAGATGTAGTCGGTGTTGCGTTTGTGAGGAGGCGAAGGTTCTATCGAGATGCTGGGTTCAAGATGGGACGGCAGACAGGATGAGCAGGAATTGTCAATCAGCGTGTTTCTTCAGATTGACCACGAAACACATAGATCCTTGACTCACGCTTTTCGCTTTCTGGAAGATTCGTTAGTTTCTCGGTCGTGTCCTTTGGTTCTGAATGATCGATCGCTGCGATAGTGTTCTGGGCTGGGACTTCGTCGTCTAGAGATGTAGGTGGATGAGTCGTCTCTTCGTCGGTCGGATCTTCGAGAGGAGATTCCTGGGCTACGGCTTCGGCTACGGTTGGTTCGATGAGCTTTTCGCTCCTCGCGGTCGGGTCGATACGAATCGGTACGGCTGAGGCGTTCTGTAAGAGGAGGAGGGGAGACGGAGGGGGATGCGACCCAAGTGTCTACAGTGGAGGTTTTGGTGGCGGTGAGAGCTTGGACGGACTGAGGGGTCGGTCGCGGGTCGAAGTCGAGTTTTGCGAGTGGTTTCTCAGCCGCTGGAGGTTTGGCCGGGAGGAATGAGGGTCGAAGAGGAAGTCGACCGTTGAGGGGGAGAGAAGAGATGGAGGTTTGGGCTGTAAATGGGTTGAGTGGGAGCGAGGAGGAGAAAGAGAAGATAGGCGTATAGGCAGGAGATTCAGGCACCAGGCAAAACAGGAGCGAGAGACCAATCGACCAGGTTGTGAGATTTGAGAGGAGCGAGAAGGTGAGGAGGGACCTGGATGCAAGGAAAGAGCTTACGATTTGAGTTGTTGAAATGAGATTCTAGGGTGGACAGAATGGAGAGCTTGTTGGGCCCTGCTGGCATCAAATTTGAGTTGGGGGTAGGCTGCAAGCGAGTACGAAGTCGACGATCAAGCAAAGGCCATGAACGAGTTGAGCTGGAGACGAGCGAAGAGGTAAACGCGTTTGAGCTGGTGGTCGGGACGGCGACGAGCGAGGATGTGCTGTACGAGACTCGATAAATTGGAGCGGCTGTTGTTCGTCTGAAGGCGATCCGACTGAGCATCAACCGTCGAGAGCGATACGTTCGAGTCGCTAGGAACTGAGGGAGGGACGAGCGAGATCTTGATCACGCGAAGTTCACCTTTGGACTTGGAATCTCAACTGCAGAGCTTGACAAGCGGGAGTGGTGGTTGGAGTGTAGCTGGGAGTGGGTGGAAGAGGAGACCTGTCGCTGGTGATATCAAGGGGACTGTGAGAGAGAGAAGGACGGAGAGGTGGTCGTCGTCGTTCTCTCAAATTCAAGTCGAACCGAACCTCGTAATCGAGCCTCGTCCAATCGTTCCACACTCAGATCCTTCATCGTCAGCTCCCGTGTCATATCTCACATCACCTTGATCGTCATCAGATATCCGCTCAGTCATACTAATCTCAACCACCCATCTCCTCCTCTGACGCCCCCAGCAACCATCCAACGCCTCGATTCAGAGCAGTCCGCCCTCTGGCCTCTTGTCCAAATAGACTCGCCACTTCCTTCGCTCCCCCTCCAAACGATGGCAGACGGACGCTTCCTGCCGGACTTGACGAGCGCGATGAAGATGGAACAGCTGACAGCGGTCGGAATGATGAGAGGGAAGACGAAAATTGACCCAGCGTTCGAGCTGCAATGTCACGCTTACGCTCTTGTGTCGGCCGGGACGCTGACGTTGACGAGCCCGGAGCAGGCGATGAGGGGAGCGGGATCAAGGAAGGGTTCCAAGCTGATTCGTGCTCGCCTATATCCGTCTCCATCTTGCGCCAACTGGGTAGGATATCGGCGACCATGTCCGGAGGGCAGAGTACGAGCGCTTGTCCAATCAACTTCAGTTTGCGTTCGGTGTCCCCAAACTCGGCCTGACGGCCAAACTGGAAGCACGTCCGCCAGCAGACCTCGACGGCTTCCTCCATGTGCAACCCCGAGGCTGAATTTAACGCTGTCGAGCCGATGGATCCGATGGAGCTCGTCGAAGCCATCTTGACGTGGGTGGCGTCCCGTTTACGTTTCTTTCCCACCAGCCCAACGACATCCACCATCCGCTCGACAAATCCAACACCTCTCTGCCAATCGCCAGCCTGAACCGAAGCGTCAGCCAGCATACCCAGGGTCTTGACCTCTGCCCCTTTGTCGCCTTCGAATCCAAGCTTGTTGACGAGTTCAACGATGACGTCCGGATGTTTATATGCGTCCTCGGATTGAGACAGGATGCGAGCGACGAGGGACAGTCGATCCTTGGAGAGCCTGATCTCAAGAGGGGTGAGGGGGCCCCCAGAAGTCGAGAGAAGGTTGTACGATGCTATCTTGGATGTCGCTTCGATGAAAGCCGTCTCCTTGGCGATGGCGGGAGAATAAGGCGCGACCGAAAGACTGCGATTGGTTGAATAAGGCATGAGTTGTCATCCTTGAATATTAGGTGATCAATGACGGTAGTTGACGTGATTACACGTACCAGGCGTAAGCCGATTGCATTTCACCTTGATTGAGATTCCCGCTGTCAGCGTTCTCGTAGAATTCGACTGAGGCCTCAAGTACGAGCTCCTCCACCTCCGAGGGACTGAGCGGAGGAGGACGAGACTCGACTAATTTCTTAGCTAAGTGGAAATCTGCGAGAAATAAAAGGCTCGCGAGGTGAGTATCAGCTCTGATCTGCACCCTTATCGATGAGCAAGATGCGAGCTACTCACTTCCAGCAGCGAGCAGGCCTGAGAAGTATATCCGAATGATCTCCTTTTCTTCTAGCATCCCGAAAGCTCCCTTGACGTCGCTTCCTCCGCCCCTCAGCTTCTTCATATCCCTAAGAAGCCGATCCCACCCTTCAGTACCCTGCATGTCAGCAACCGGGCCACCTCTTCTACTGACGCGAGTCGCCCAGGCGAGCTGCGCCTTTCGATCGTCGGCGCTGAGAATGAACCAACCCAGCGTCGCTGGGACCCCCCACCGTGACAAGATCTCGGCAGATTCGAGATGGACATCGAGTGTGTCAAGGAGGAGTGAGAGACTTGGCGAAGAGAGAGGCAGGAAGAACGTGAAGAGGTCGGAAGGAGGGGGAGGAGGAGAAGAAGGTGTTGGGCGAAGAAATTGGCCTAAAGCGAATAGTGTTGTGAATCCCTCGCCGTCTTCGTGAT
The DNA here is from genome assembly GCA_039545415.1 of Udeniomyces megalosporus. NCBI lineage: Eukaryota > Fungi > Basidiomycota > Tremellomycetes > Cystofilobasidiales > Mrakiaceae > Udeniomyces > Udeniomyces megalosporus. The sequence goes on along the minus strand of BCKM01000020.1, from coordinate 469,443 downwards.
CGTTGGGACCAAACTCCCAGGCGGGTAGACATTCAAAGATCTTACTCATGACCTCCCATCTACCGAGCTCTCGACTACCATAAAGAACGGCGAGAGCTAATCGAGCGACCTCTTCGTCCTGCTTGAGGATCCGATCCGGCTCGGCGAGTGTCGCCTTCGATGCTGCAAAGACCTCAACGGAGAGTGATAGCGGTGCCCGTAGCAGCCAAGACTGGACATGTCGGGCAGGGATGGTAGGATCAGGCTGCCCGGCTCGTTCGGAGCGAGAAAGGAGGACAAAAAGGTAGGGAAACAGGACGGATTTGATGAGGGAAGCGACAGAAGCGGGCGAAGCGTGACGGAGATACGCATCGGCAATGGTTTGAGATGGGGAAGATCGGAATCGTGCGAGGGTCCAATCGTCGTCAGAGTTGAACGACGCGTTGGGCTGTCGAGGATCAGCAGAATGAGATGAAACAAGTTGAGCGTCGTAAACGAGGAGGGAAAGCAGGCTAAGATCCTCTCCGAGGGAGTCAAGATTGGGGACGTTGCGGGAGGCGGCGTGTTGGACGTAGGTAAGGGATATGTCGACGAGGCCAGAAACAGCCTCGATCGATTCGATTCGTTTGGTGTACCAAGTCGAGAGTTCACTTGCAGAAAGGAGGGAATAGCGAGGGGGCGAGTTGGACATCTCGGCGAGAAACGCCGACGATGAAGTTGCTGAAGACGACAGTGTGGGATCGGAAGGTCGGATGAGATGGACGTCATCATCGGTCTGTGCTGTGAACGGTAGTGAAAGGTCGGCGGCCCAAGTTGTCTCGAGCTGAGCGGATTCGTCACAGGCTGGAAGGAGTTGTTGGAACTCGGAGGGCGATATCCAATCTGGAATAGCCTCTAGGATGGCGTATCGATAGGGAAATAGGTCCTCTCGAGCATAGGATACGAAGGTGAGAAGTCGAGGACATTGAGGTGGGGTGGTGAGGAGAAGGGCGAGCTGCGAATGGAGCGAGGATTCAAGTCAGCGGACCGGTCCGTAACAAGACAAGTTGAGAAGACGAAGATTACCTGAGCGACGGGTGTAGTGAGAAATGTGCGTAGATCGAATGGGAGCGACTGTTCGGAAAGAGTTCGCTGTGAAGCTGGCATGGATGACGAGGATGATGATTCTGGTGCTGAGTGTGAGGTCGGTATCTTCGCCGGTATCATCTGCTCGTCTTCCTCTTCATCTCCATCGTCAGCCCAGGGGTCATCATCGTCCATCTCAGGCAAAATAGGCCCATTCGACTCGTCTAGCAGAGCATCATCGGTCGAGCCACTCGTCGTGAGTGCTTTCCAGCAGGCTACGAGACGACGTCGTCGTGCAATCTCTCTCCTCGTGTCGACTTTGCCTTTATCGTAGTCGGTGTGGGTATCGTCAGCGTCTGAAGGCTGGGACCAAAGCGCTGTTGCCCTCCAAGCCCGGCTAAGGACGCGCTCGACTAAGAGGAGATCGTTGGATTGAGATGAAACGACGAGGGATGCCTGAGCGAGCCAGTCCGGTTCATTGATCGTGTCCATGAGTTGCGAAATCTCTTCGACCGACGGGATCGGGGCCGATGACGATGCATTCATGATGGCAGAGGATGTGTGGAAGGCGGAAGGGACGAGGCGGTGGAGACCGAGTGAGGAGCGAACGAGGGCAGGACTCTCAGATGATTCAGTCCACACGATACTCACTCGAAACAAATCTTCTCTATTCAATCATCTTGATCTCATCCTTCTTATTGCCTTGATCTCCGCAGATACGACTCGTGAGATCCTCGCTTCGAGCATATCCAACTCATCAATCCGTCATGCCTTCAATCACGCTCCTTTCCCTCTCTACCCAACCAGCCCACCCACCCTCGCCTTCTGGTGCGGGAAGTATCACCTGCTCCCCTTCGCTCGCTGTCGACCCTTTGCTGCCCGAACCCGAACTCTTCGCTGCCGAGGTGGAACTCGTCGTCGTAGAGTCGAGGATAGTGGACACAAGGAGTCGATTGTATGTGATGGTCGCCAGCTGAATTTTCTTGATTGTACCTGGAGAGTCAAAGAAGATAAAACATCAGCTGCTGATTGAGTTAGGACGACGAGTGACAAACGAGAGATTTTCAACGAAACGTCGCACCAGAACAACGGACGACCCTGGCCATAACTCTCTCTCCGTTCACCGTACCCAGCATGGAAAGCGCGGCCCAAACCGTCCGATGGTGCTCTCTCGATGTTCTGACGATACACAGTGAAGTCTGGGGTGAATAGTATTTGACTGGAAGAGGCATTCGGATGAGTTCCGCTCAATCGGTTCTACCGAGCACCAACATGGAAACATCAGCCTAGTATGACTCACCACTTGTGTTGGCTCCAACTCTTCCCCATCCATCATCTCCAAAGACTTGGATAACGCTCGCTTTGATCGCAAGGTGAATCGAGCGTTCGTCGAGCCTCTTCGACTTCCCTGTCGTAGAGTTCGGTGGCGGAGGAAGTAGGAGTGGCATGGGTCCGAAAGATCCAGAGCTCCATTCAAAATCGTTGTCATCTTGATCATCCTCTCGATCGTCGTCGGAGGATGATGAGTCCGACGAGCCAGAGCGGGTTCGCGAGGCGGGATTAGGCTTTGCCTTCTTCCTAGCCCCGGTCGAGTCTGGCGGCCCAGAAGAACGCTTGCCGGACTGTCGAGGATCTGACTGTTCGTTATTTACTGGTAATGATGATCGAGAGGGCTCGATGGGAGAGGCTTGGGTAGAACTCGAGGCAGTTTGGGAGGAAGGGTAGAGAATTTCGACAAGGAACCAGCGGTTCTTGAATGGATAGCAGATGAGCGTGGTTCGTGTGAAGGGTGAGTGGGGAATGATGTACCTTGAACCTGACCATGTGGATGGGAGATAGTTGGTGATGGTCGTATGAGCGTTTGGAGGAATTGCGGTCAGCGGGAGATCAAGAGATTGTCGAGAGATAACACCAAAATCCCTCATCCCAACATCCACCATGTCCGTGGAAGAAGCCGCTCCACTCCTCGGTGCGCCCTCGGCAAACCAGCTGCTTCAGACAGAGATATATCCCCTCATACACACCATCAGACGTGACGTCATCGTAAGTCCACTCCGCCCGAATCCTTCTACCCCGTCCACTCGTCCCCTTCGTCCGACCCAGTCAGTAAGCAATCCCCGTTCCATACTGACCGACCGCCAATCCCATCAGGAACATATCGACACACCCCTCACCTATGAGCAACTCCTCGCCCCAGACACAACCTATACCGTCGTCCGACCGCTCGTCGAGAAATACGTCCAGATGAATAACCTAGGCATCATCTTCTGTCTCCTCCTCAATAGAGTACAGTTTATCAGGATCTCGAACTCCCTGTCATTATCTGCCATCTCTCTTTCTAGGGCCAGCCTGTGCGAGGTGCTTGCTATCAGGGTCTTTCGTGAATCCGCCGAGAGAACCGTCGAGTTGGCCACCATTCTGCTCACTCCATGGGATGGTATGTGACTTGTGCTGGATGCTGATTTCCATCTGTGTGAACTGCCATCACTGAACTTGTCTTCGATCGCAGTCTACCAGGGCGCACCCGATGTGATTCGGCAAAAGCTTACCGAGGACGACGAACCTCAAATCGAGTCCGTCGGAAATGGTGCGTGTCTGTAAATCGGTTATGCTTTGTCGAATGTCCATCTGACGAATGGCGAACTTTCTAGCCCTAGAGATGGCGTAAGCCCGTTCATTGTCTGTAGCATGCTGTCCGATCCGCTCGCCAATCACTTAGTTTCGATTACCTTCCCTTGGCCTCGACAGCATCATTTCCAAATCGAAGCGGTTCATTAAGAGTCCTGCCTCACAGAAAGTCATAGGTCAGGACTTGACCTTAGTCAACTGTCTTCTTTGTCAATGATGCTCATTCACTCTTCACGACATTTTAATAGACGGGGTTTGGTCTGGTAGAGTTGTTTATCAAGGGAATAACGCTCACAGCATCATTGCTGATAATTACAAGAAAGTTTGTCCTCGTTGTCTCGAGCCCGATCACAAACGGGAACACGAGGCTGACGCGCGAACTATCGCTTCCCCAGCATCCGATCCGAATTCATAACCCGTACAAGGCACACCTGCTCAATCACTACCGGCTCAAGGTACCTCGCGTTCGGGCTGTGCTGGAATACTTTAAGTGAGCCCCAAGCGTGTACCAAGACGCACCACTGACGCCGATGACTCATCGAGTGTACAAATTCCGGTCCAGTTTCCTGTTGCTCTTTGTCCTCTTCGTCTTGGCTCTGGAATTCTCGGAGAGACTCCACATCAATGCTTGGGAATGGGCATTCATCGTTTATGCTGCAGGTACGTCCAGTGCTTTAAGACCCGCCAGATAGGCAAACTACTGTTCTTGGCTCAACCCACTTCTCGATTTTAGGATTCTCGCTCGACAAGATTGCTGCTATGCAGGTTGGTTCATCCTGTACCGTCATGCCTAAATCCGCAAAGTGACCAAGTTGCTACTACCTGCACAACAGGAAAACGGTCTCCAGGTGTATTCGGCCAACCTTTGGAACGGATTCGATCTGGCGTTTGTGGGAGGTTTGTTTCTCTTCCTCCGTGATTCTTTCAAAGACTCGTCTGATCGGTTGCTTTTGTCCCTACAGTTTACCTCAGCTATGCTGGTAAGACCAAGAAATTTGTCTCGATTGGTCCTTAGCCGACTGACTGAGGTGGTGTCACCGTGTTCAGCTTGCAGGGCATGGGGACTCACAACCCTTTTCGGAACCCAGATAGACGAAGATATAGCTGTTCTTGGCAATGATATATTGGGTGAGCGGGAACAAACCGATAACGTGCAGCATAAAACGATCGTAGGCTGAAGTCAACGTCTCTGTTCTTTAGCAATGGGGGCCTGCCTGATGTTTCCCCGACTTGGTTAGTCGCACGATGTCTTCCATAGCCTATGTTCACACTCGTGGGTGCTGACGACCACTCCTTGCCAATCGCTGTTCAGCTTTCGTGACACTGTCGGACAACTTGATGGCGAGTTCTGCTTCTGTTCTTGGGTACAAGCTGCCAAACGCTGATGATCATGGCTTGTGTCCTTCTGCTCTACTAGGTCCTCGCCCTTCGATCGATGATAGTCGAGTTTGCGCTACTCATGTTCTTGGCTATCTTCTGCTTCGCCGGATTCTGCTACGCACTCTGGACACTCAGCGAAAAGAAGTTTACTGTTGGCTCGATCTTTTGGGCTATGGCTGACGTCTGGTTTGGTCTTGACGCTGGTGAGTCGAGCCAAGCATGTTGTGTAGAGACTTTCCGACTCAGTCGGCTGACACAAGGCCGTGCTCAGTGGGATTCGAACGTGCACCCGAGTACCATCCCATCTTCGGTCCTATTCTATTCGTTGTGTACGCGTGCTTGAGTAATACCCTCATCTTGACGGTTCTTGTGGCGTAAGTTATGAACAGATGTGTTCTGCAATCAGATTGCCAGCTGTACTGACCCTTCCATATCTGCGTATCAATCAGGATCTTGTCCAAGACTTTTGCCGACGTTAGTCAAGACGCTGTGTCGGAGTCCATGTTCCGCCGAGCAGTGTCTACCGTTGAGGGAGTCAAATCAGATGCCGTCTTCAGCTATCAGCCCCCATTTAACATCCTTGCGGTTCTTGTCATGTATGGTTCTGGCTTTTGCATGATCGTCATCACTTCCGTCAACTGACATGACGCATCTTCAACGACAGGTTCCCAATGAAATACATCCTCTCGCCACGACATTTCCACAAGCTCAACGTACTTCTCATCCGAGCATGTAGCTTTCCGATCCGTTCGTTCTCTTAAATCGTGTCTTTTCGGTGCTCCTCTGCTTGACCTGCATCCTAGACTAACCGACGATCTGCAGTCATATTCATCAGTCTCTACGAGAGAGAGGTGTTCCGTCGATCCTCAATTCTTGATAGAGCGACGCAATTCATGGAAGATGCTCTAAGCTTCCTTCCTCACACAGTCCAAAACCTCCGTCAGTAGTCTCAATCCTTACTTGCAGTGGTCGCTTGTGTGAGGCCTTACGTTCTCCTTCCTCCGCGTTCTGGATTCTCAGCTCTCATCGAAGGTCTAGTAGGACAAGCCTCTGAGATTGAACAGGTTTTCAACATTGAAGACGAAGTCGGTGGTACTTCCGGCTGGGATCTTGACGACGACTCAGATGAAGACGAGCCGCTGCCACCCGACACGAGAAGCTACGCGGCATCTCCTATCTCGCAAACCGACGTCCCAGACACCAAGGCACCAACCAATCCTTCACTGGCCGCTGCTCGCCCAGCGTTGCCTCCATCGTCCCCATCCATGATAATCCCTCGCCCTAGAGCTCGCCGAGCATCGATGGATTCGGCCAAGGTGAATCCATCACCCCTCGCCCAGCTCTTCATTACTCCGTCATTCCGGCAGACCTCGCATCTGCCCTCGTCGGCCTCTACTGGCGGCGGTCTTCGACGTGGATCAAACGCATCAGAAATTCGACCGAACCCTTCCCTCGTGCGAGTCAAGGGCCATCACCCTCGGGCACTCTCGCTCAACCATCCCCCTTTCCCCTCGCCCATCGCCGAACAGCCCGCATCCCCATCCCATCACTCCCGCGAACACAGCGCGGGAACAGCGAGTGGCGTCGTCGAAAAGGAGGAAGCAGGAACCGTGGCAGAACGTGTGGAGGGTATGGAGGACAGATTGAGCAGGATGGAAAGTATGCTAGAGCAGATTCTTGAAACGCTCTCTCAGCGTGTGCCGAGCAAGGCTCCCTCTAGAGTTGAGTCGTCCAATGGTAAGCACACGTGGCTCTCGGCTTCGTGAGCTCTGAGCGCAGGGAACTGATGCGCGTCCCTCTTTCGAGAATCAGACTTGATGACTGACTGGCCAGAAGATCGACAGCGGTGACGATCAGGGTTAGCGCTGAACGTGGATAGATGCAAAATTGGCTTCAGACTGAACGGATTAAACGATGGAGATCAACGCTCGAGACGACCGTCAGCAGTCAGATACGGATAGTGTGCGAAACAAATCATCTAAGATATTATACAAGCAACTCTAGTGCTTCCAGATCTTGACGACCTGAGAAGCGTAGAACAACCAACATGGTTGATGAGTAAAGGCAGAGTTTCGTTGACCTAGGTAACGGCTTCGATGACACTAACCTTGTCCCTTCCACCGCTGACGACCTTGTCCGCAACCCAATCAACACAATAGATCTCGTCAGTATGCCCCGGTAGATCTGTCTTCAGTTTGAATGTCTTGAGATCCCAGATCTGTACAACCCATCGTTAAACAAGTAAGTCAGGTTCATATCTAAGGACGATGAGATCGTACAAAGAATCGCGCACCTTGAGCGTAGTGTCTTTGCTCGCCGAGATGATCATCCTCGAGTCACTGCTCCATGCGAGCCTGTAGACGGCTCCAACATGTCCTCTCATGCTCGCAACGAATCGCCCTGTCTTTCCATCCCACATCTTGACCGAGTTGTCGAGACCGGCAGAGGCGATCCATCTTCCATCAGGCGAGAAAGCGACATGCGAGACCGGCTTCTGGTGACCCGTCAGACGGCAGACAGGCTTCTTGGGTGTAGGTGTAGGAAGGGAAGAGGCGTATTGAGGGGGCCAGAGGAAGAGTGTGTGGTCATCGGACCCGGTGATGAGAGTTTCGGGGGAGGTTTGGATGTGAGCTTGGTATCGGGTGAGGGCAAGGGCCTTGGCTGGAAAGAAGCAATGAATCGAACAGATAGATCGTCAGGATGAGAAGGAATCTCGAGCAAGCAAGAAAGGTAGATGTAACGGACCCTCTTCGTCGTCTTTGATCTTCCTGCCTTCGTGCGTGAAGGGTCCGGTTCGAATGACATGGTCAGTACTGAGGGCCATGGTTGTGACCCAATGAGCATGATCCGAGAGGATCCTGACGAGCTTGCCCTGAATGCAGAAACGAAGGACAGAGGGCGTAAGCGAGAGAAAGGAATAACGTTGCTTCACGAAGCACTCACATCGGTTGCGCTCCAAACTCGGACAGTACGGTCGCTACTGGCAGTGTAAATCAAACCCTCTCCTCCCCATCGAACAACATTGACACATGCAGTGTGACCACCAAGGGTGAAGACGGTTCTTCGAGTGGCGAGAGACCAGATTCGGACGGTACCGTCTTTGGAGGAGGAGGCGAGACGAGGAGCGGTTGTCGAAGCCCTGTTGAGACATCGACCACACAGTCTCGAATGAGCACAGCTGTTCGTATGGTCATCGATAGAGCAAAGGGCTTGGACTCACAAATGGGCAGGCTCCCAAGCAAGACTCATGATCCATTTTGAATGGCCGACCATAGCATCTCCGATGGGTTTACCAGTTTTGACGTCCCAAATTCGGATCTGCGAAGAGAGAACAGAACGTGAGTGAGCTGTTGGCAAGCTTAAATGCATTGCTGCGACTTACCAAACCGTCATGTCCACCAGTGGCGAGGTACCTCTCCAGAGGATCCCAGGCAACGCAGAGGACCCAACCTTTGTGACCAGCGAGGGTATTTTTGGGAAGCTCGGTCTGAAGATCCCAGATTCTGGCAGTCGCGTCTCCAGCTCCTGTAGCAGCGTAGTTGCCCGAGGGGGAAATAGCAGAGCAGAGGATAGGGGAAGCGTGACCAGAGAGCGTCGAACCACAACGGCCAACACCTCGGACTTTCCAGACGGCTTGAGGTTCGCACACGATGGTAAAGACATCTTCTGGAGTGAAGGAAAGACCTCCGCTGAGACCCTGGTCCTTGAGGAGGGCGAGGATAGCGGGCGAAGGCGAGAGGATGTCGGATTGGAGGGAGGTTGGGAGGGGAATCTTGATGGGCTCAGCGGGAGCTGTAGAAGTCGATGCGGGGTTGGGAATGAGAAGTGAGAAGGAGAAGGGAACGGGATCATCCTATGGAGCGAAAGAGTCGAGGGTGGTAAGCGTGGTGCTTGGAGAGAAGGAACGAGAGAAGGACTGACGTCTGGAGCGCCCTTGAGCCGGTTGACGAGCATTTCCATGCCATCTCTGGCTGTATCGGCGGGGAGGCTGACAGCTGGACCGATGGAGGAGCCATCGACTGAAGACTTGAACTGAACGACGACGGTTGGGGCCTTTGGACCGGGAGGTGCCGGCTTGAGGGAGGGACCACTGAGCTTTACTCGCTTGGGGGGAGGGACTCTTGGGGATTGGCAATTCGAAGAAGTGAGTAGGTATTGAGGTGGGGGATGAGAGGGTGTGAGTGAGAGCTCTACGTACAGGGTAGCCATTGTTGGGTGTGGGTGGTGCTTGAGGTGGGATAGGCTTGAAAGTCTTGGGAGGGGACCATTTGGGGCCATATCCGAAATCTCACCGGCCTCCCCCTGCGCGACGTCGAACCACCACGCCTCAACTAGTGAACGCCCTCACTCCGCCAGCTACAGTTCACAAATCCTAACCATCTATTCTTATGCGTCCGTATCATCTTCCTCCAACCATATCAACACCGACGCCAGCTCACTGCTTTTCGCCCCTTCCTACAGCCGGTGAAAGATCCCCCTTACTCGACCAATCGACAAGGCAGCGAAAGCCAGCCCCTGGTCCTGTCGCTTCCGCCAAGCATCTTCTCTTCAGTTACCTCAACATCCTCCTCCTGGCAGTTCCACTCTCCTTCATCTCCCATTACTTGAACTGGGAGTGAGTCCCCATCGCCGCGTTCCCTCGATTCCTCCTCCCTTCTGACATGCCAATTTTATCTCTCTGTCTCAGTGCCTCCCTGCGATTCGTCTTCTCCTTTGTCGCCGTCGTCCCTCTCGCGAAGCTCCTTGGTGACGCCACTGAGCAGCTCAGTATCCCCCTCGGCCAGACCCTCGGCAGCCTCCTCAACGCGACTTTTGGTGAGACCGCCGGCTACGTCATACGTCTTCGACCCTCCGTCCAGACCCTAGTCCTGACCCATCCATCCTCGTTTCCTTCTCTTGCCCTCAATCAGGAAATGCCGTCGAGCTCATCGTCGGAATCGTCGCCCTTTCTCAGAACCAACTTCGATTGGTTCAGACCTCGATGATCGGATCCATTTTGAGCAACATCGTCAGTCTTCCCTTGCAGCCAACGCCTCTTCAGCCTTTCATTTCCGTCCGAATACTCATCAGACTCGGCTAGCAACACAGCTCCTTGTCCTCGGAATGAGTTTCTTCGCCGGAGGTCTCGTTTACACCGAGTCCACCTTCCAGATCACCGCTGCCCAGACGTACGGACTGTTCCCTCTCTATCACCTTATCTGTGCTATCGCAAGGCTGATCTTGATACCATCGATCACATGAACATAGCATGGCATCTGTCATGACTCTCTCCGTCATCACTCTCGTCATACCTGCTGCCTACCACTCAAGTCAATCTAGGGGCGTCCCCGCTGATCTTGGCAACGGACTTGGTCTCTACGATGCGGTCAAGCAAGTTGGCGAGGTCACCACCTCTACCAGCCCCGGACTCCTCATGCTGTCCAGGGGTACCGCTCTCATCCTCTTCGCTGTCTATATCGCGTACCTCTACTTCCAACTTCGCTCTCACGCTGAGCTTTTCGTTGCTGAAGGTGAAGAGGAGGAGGAGACTGCCCAGATGGGTGAGTCCTCTGACTTGAGGTCGCCTCGACTCCCTAGACCAGAACCCCAGGCTCACGTCGAATGTCCACCGACTTGTCAGGCTTGTACTCTGCCGGTGTTGCTCTCGCTGTTGTCACCTTGACCACTTCTTTCTGTGCCGGTAAGCATCGCCGCTAGTGATTCGTCTGCCATGTTCTTATGCTCACTCGAACTTTCGAACACCTTCAGACTTCCTTGTCGCCTCTATCGACGAGACCTGTGAACGCGTGAGTGTGCTAGTCGACGTCCCATACCCATTCAAAGAGCAGCACGGTTAATCTCGGTTTGGACATATCTAGTGGAGCATCCCTAAAACCTTTGTTGGTCTCATCCTTCTGCCGCTTGTCGGAAACGCGGCCGAGCACGTCACATCCGTTTGGATGGCATGCAAGGGAAAGATGGAGCTTGTCATGGGTATCGCTGTCGGAAGCAGCATCCAGATCGCGGCAGGTGAGTTTTTGCATCTCTGATCATCATGACCGCTTTCCGCTGACACGAAACGACATTTGTCTGCGACAGGAATGATCCCAATCCTCGTCATCCTGGCTTGGATCATGGGTCGAGAGCTCACCGTATGTCGACCGAGAGTCACTTGGATGATGCTCATCCCGCTGACGCTTCGCTTCCTTTTCGTGACCAGCTCTTCTTTTCTGACTTCGAGACCATCGTTCTCTTCTCGAGGTAATCTACTATCCGAATCCAGCTTTCCCTATAGTACATCAGGCTGATAGACTATCATCATTGCAGTGTTATCCTTGTCAATCTCACCATCAACGACGGCAAAGCCAACTGGCTCGAGGGCTGCAGTAAGTCCTGGCTCGACTCTAGATTGAACACACGCGACAACGGCTGAACATGTTCATCTTGTCATTATACAGTGCTCAGTTTGTCCTCCCCAGACTGGTTCAACTGTCGCTCTCTGGCGCAGCGCAAGCAAAACTGACTGTGCTCTTGATTCTGCTGAATTTTTCTGCATCCAGTGGCTCTCTACCTCGTAATCTCTCTCGCCTTCTGGGTGTCATAAGAGCGGTATCATACTGTAAGCTATCCACCCCTGATGGATTCAACTTCACTCTGCTGATGTCTTGTTGTTGAGTCTGTGCAGCTGGTGATCGAAGTTGGGTCGATGGCTTGAATGGCTTGAGTCGTCTCGTCCCTTTTAGTTGTATCGTCATCTCTCAAACCATAACATATATACGTACGGATGGATGAATTTGAAGCGTGGAAAGCAGAGAAGAAAAGGTGACTAGCCTTGAGTCCCCCAAGACTTGTGACATCCATCCTGAGGTCTCTCCCTTCCACAACCCCCCACCCTTCATCTCAATCACCCCCATCTCCCCTCAACCCTCGACCCCAACAAACACACCATGTCTCAATCTCAGTTCGACAAGGCCGTTGAAATCGTCGGATCTCCCTCGGGAGACGTCAAGCCAACCGACGAGGAGAAGCTCGTCGTGAGTCTTGCTGCTTCGCTCCCTTTCATCCCTTGCCCGTCTCCCCAACAGATCACCCTCATCTCGTCCTCTCACTCTTCAGCGGGAATCACACAGGCTGACCTTCTCATCCTTCGCTACATACTCAACAGTTCTACGCCAACTTCAAGCAAGGTAACCGCTTCATCCTTCCATCGACCTTTCCCCAACCAGTTTCCACTCGAGCTCAACATCGAGCCGACAACTGACATCTCTTGCTTGACCATTACTCTTCTCAGCCACTGTCGGAGACTGCAACACTACCAAGCCCGGAATGTGTAAGCTCATTGATCGATTCGTCGTCACCAGAGTTTGAGCGGGGGCAATGCTGACGTACCGCCCTACCCGCTCTCTTCGTCCTCTGTTTTCCCTCTCAGTTGACTTTGTCGGTAAGGCCAAGTGGGAGGCCTGGAACAAGGTCAAGGGCACCAGCAAGGAGGACGCCATGAAGGCTTACGTCGAGAAGCTCAAGAGCGTTAGTCCTTCCCCAATTCAACACGGACCTTCCTGTTTCTCCCCTGACGTCAAGTGACTTGTTCCTTCTTGTATCCTTCCCCCTCTCTCTCTCTCTTCTCTTCCTCGAACAACATCCTCTACTTCCCTGGCTCTGAACATGGTTTCCATCGCTGTCAATCCCGTCACTTTCCCCTCGACATCGTGTCTTGCCTCTCGACCTCACTTGCCACTCCAGATCCTCTCGGCCTCCGGTACGGCCGGCTCACAGGAGTTCTTGAAGCAGCTTGAGAGTGCTTAGATGTGATGATAATGTACAAAGATAGAGCGATGACTAGGATGTAACGAACTTTGTTGATGGATGATTTTGGCTTGTTTGGACTGAAAACAAGACGGATTCTCGTACTTGGGGACAAGAGGGGATTTGGTGTGAACTGGTAGATGTTGAAGGAGGATGGGAAGTGGTTGGACTAAATATGGCAAGGTCTGTGAGGATAATATGAGAAGAGGTTAGCTCCCTCCTGAGGGCAAGAGCGAGGTGGGAGGGAACTCAACCATCACGAGACCTGGACCAATCGACACCCACTCCTACGCTCACCCCACCTTCAACGCTCGTCTTGTAGTCGATGCTAGTCACCAAGTCGACCTTGCCTTCACCGAGATATCAGCCACCGTCGTCCACAAAAACTCTCTCCGGGTCCTCCTGTCCATCATCAACCAACAGGACCTTCACGCTCATTCTATCCATGTCAAGTCCGCCTTCCTCAACGGTGTTCTCGACCACGATGTGTTCATCTACCCTCCCTCTGGCGTCAATCTTCCTTCCGGCACGGTCTTCAAACTCCTTCGCTCTCTCTACGGTCTTCGCGAGGCGCCTCTTGTCTGGCGGAAAGAACTCGACAGCTGGCTCCGATCTTCTGGTTTCGTCCCTACCTCTGCAGACGACTGTATGTACATCCGCCGAAGAAACGGAAAACTCCTCATCCTTGCCCTCCACGTCGACGACCAGATCGTAGCAGGTAACGACCTTACCGAAGTCGAAGAATTCAAGAAGGACATCAACGAACGGTACGGAATCACGGACAACGGAGAGGTCAGCACATTCCTCGGTATGAAGATCGTTCGGAACCGTTCTGCCAGAAAGCTTTGGATCTCGCAGGAGTCATTTATCGAAAACCTCCTCGAATCATTCAACCTCTCCGACGCCAACCCGGTCCAGACCCCTCTTCGCCCCGGTTTTGTCTTTACACCAGCAACGGACGACGAGCACGCCGCCGCCAAGCACCTCCCTTTCCCTCGGATCGTTGGATCAGCACTCTGGCTCGCCAACATCGCTCGACCCGACATCGCCCACGCCGCCTCCCTTCTCTCTCGAGCTCTCGCCAAATGGAACGATGAACACTTTGCCCAGGCCAAGAACCTCCTCCGGTACCTTCGAGGAACGTCCGACCTGGTTCTCGCCTACACTGGATCTCTCGGCGCTCCCTCTCTCCTCGGACATGTCGATGCGGACTGGGCCGGCGACTGCGAAACTCGACGATCGACTACCGGGTACACATTCCAGACCTTTGGAGGCACCGTCGCTTGGAAGTCTTAACGTCAACCGACCGTCGCCCTTTCAACCACCGAAGCTGAGTTCGTCGCCTCGTCCAAGGCAGCCTGCGAAGCGCTCTACCTCCGCCGACTTCTCGACGACCTCCAACTTCTGCCCGCCCTSCCCACAACCATCTACAACGACAACATGGGTGCCGTTGCCCTCTCAACATCCCCTTACAACCACGACAATTCCAAACACATCGACATTCGCATTCACTTCATCCGCGAATGCGTTGCCAACGGACACGTCGACCTTCTYCACATCGCCGGCAAGCTCAACCTCGCCGACTTCTTCACCAAAGCTCTTCCTCGGGTCACCTTCGATATGTTTAGAGACCTCATCGGCATGGAGCGCATGCCCAGCCAGGGGGGAGTGTTGGAAGCATAGGGGATAGGAGGATGATACTGGCTAGGCAAGGCGCTAGAGGTTTGGGATGTTTGGTGACTTGGGTCTCGTCTCGTCTCGTCACTTCTTTCTCTCTTTCCTCGAATTCCTCGCCGCTCCGGCCTCGCTTCTTTTCCCTTAACCGTTTTCCTCGCTGTCTCTCTGCACCTCGGTTGACACTCCTGTGGCTATCTCTGCTCGCCAAATGGAACGCCTCTCATGTCGAGCAAGCACAGAATCTCCTTCGATATCTTTCCGGCAGCTCGGACGTCGTTCTCTGCTACGATGGCAACCTCAACGAGCCGATCATCAAGGGATACGTCGATGCAGACTGGGCTGGAGACCTCGAGACTCGACGATCGACCACCGGCTACATCATCCAAGTCTTCGGCAACACCACGGCATGGAAGTCATCCCGTCAGTCAAACGTCTCGATGTCAACGACCGAAGCCGAGTTTGTTGCTTYTGCCAAGGCTGCCAACGAAATCGTTTACATTCGTCAATTCCTCGATGAACTCGGTTTCCAAGTCAACATGCCCACTCCTCTTTACAACGACAACATGGGTGCAATCGCCCTTTCCACGTCACCATTCAACCACGATGCCACGAAGCACAWCGACCTTCGACGCCATCGACTACGGGAACTCGTCGAGGCTAGAATCATCAATCTTCTACACATCCCYGGCCAGTTCAACACGGCCGACGCATACACCAAGTCTCTTCGATGTTCGACTTTCGAACGCCTCAAGGACGAATCAGGAACTAGACGCAACCCAAACCAGGGGGGAGTGTTGGAACCCAGGGAGTAAGGGGTATAGCTGGTAGGGGTTGGCGTCATAGGAATATGATTGAGCATGGTTGATGGTTAGATAGACAGAGGGCCCGCGCCTCAACCTAGTACCTTTAGCCCTGAATATTGTACCTTTAGCCTTGGATATCGTACCTTTAGTCTTAAGTCGCGTACCTTTAGTCTTAAATCTCTTACCTTTAGCTGTAGATCCAGTCTCGCCTCCTGTCATCTTCCGACCCTCACCGGCCCCTCGCTCCTGTACCGCATGTGCCACTCACTCAACGTACGAGTCATTCCACATCGTCCTCAGGTAACTCCATCCTCCTAATCCTCTGTTGCTCCACTTTCACTGGAATGGACAACTCGTTGATATTTTCGACCCAGCCGAACGCACCTTACTGACTCATTCCTCCATCAATGCATACTCTTGTTGCGAGCTCCGACGGGATGAATCATGCAAGTACTGCTCGCATCAGAGTCGGCAACAACCTTCGTACTGAGAAAAACGATTCGGGTGAGTCTTCCGCTACTCTTCGGCTTGACAGCTGGTTCACAATGGCTTCTGGCGTGATTGTTGAGCTGATAAGTTTCTCCCTGTCCGTCATGATAGTGCCACCTAGGCTGAATGAAGTTGCAGCGATCAAACAATAGTCTAGAAAGGAGGAGTTGAAGAGATCTGCCATGTGATTGCGAACCGTCAAAGACAAAAATGACAAGACTTGCCCTCTCGTGCTCGAGCAGCGCTAGCCATAAATAAGATTTGAGCTGTGCGCGTCTGCTGAACGTCCCCTGAATATATGGTCGAGCCATCCTCTAGCAACATATTACTTTCTCATGCGACATCAAGGAGTTCGAGACAGATATCATGCGATTGTCGTGGTGAATAAGAAGCAACTCGAAACAGGTAGAGGAAACGAAATGGGAAAAAGATAGCGAAATAAACGGCAGAAGAACCAAGGGAACCGAAGGAAGGTGAGAAAAGATGCAGGACTCGAGCACACGACGGGCAATACGAGTGAGGAAACCGAGAAGTCAACGCGGACTTCCATTAAGCGGAGCCGGCGGCGGCTGAGGAGAAGAAGGTCAAAGAGGCCAATCGAGAGTCAGCATCTATCATGTGATTGCGAACCGTCCAAGACAAAAACGACAAGACTCACCCTCTCGTGCTCGAGCAGCGCTAGCCATAAGGTTGAGTGCAGATCCAGCTCGGAACCATTCGATCTGTCCCTCGTTGAAAGTGTGGGAGAGCTCGATCTTCTCGACAGAGCCATCCTCGTGCTTGACTTCGGCCGCGAGGTTCTTGCCCTCAGCGAATGAGTCAAGACCGAGGATCGAGATCTTGTCGGTGGGCTGGATGAGGTCGTAGTCGGCCTTGTTGGTGAACCAGAGAGGAAGCACTGAAGGAAAAAAAAGCCGATGCAAGTCAGTGATGTGCATCTCAAATCGAACTGACAAGACAACAAGATGCTACTTACTACCCTGCTTCTTCAAGTTGGTCTCGTGGATTCGAGCGAACGATCGGACGATGACTAGAGACAAGCGAGCAGGTAAACGGTCAGAACAAGGAAGAAAACGTTCCGGCGACAGCCAGCTACTTACCGGCAACACCTCCCAAGAATCGGGGCTCGAGAGCGGCGTGCTCTCGCGAGGATCCCTCTCCGTAGTTCTCGTCACCGACAACGACCCAGGGGATGGCGTTCTCTCGGTAGTAACTGAGGAGGGAAAGAGGGGGGTGGGGAATCAGGAGGCAACGTCAGCGTTCCAGTCAATCGTCATGGCTCAACCTCCACTAAAACTCACGCGGCGACGGCGGGGACACCTCCGAACTCTCCGGTGACCTGGTTGAGGACGGTGTTGGCCTTGCCGTTCTGGGCGTTGATAGCGCCGATCAAGCAGTTCTCAGAGATGTTCTTGAGGTGACCTCGGTACTTGAGCCAAGGTCCACCGGCCGAGATGTGGTCGGTGGTACACTTGCCGACGGCCTTGATGAGAACAGGGGCGTCGATGTAGTCCTTGCCGTCCCACTTCTTGAAGGGAGCGAGGAGCTGAAGTCGGTCGGAGGTGGGCGAGACGGCGACGTTAACGGTCGATCCGTCGGCGGGAGGTGCCTGGAAAGTGTCCTCTCCGGGGTCGAATCCCTTGGGAGGGAGCTCCTTGCCGGAGGGCTCAGAGAACTTGAACTCCTTGCCGTCCTTGCCGGTGAGGGAGTCGGTGAGGGGGTTGAATTCGAGCGATCCAGCGAAGGTCATAGCGGTGACAATCTAATGTGAAGAATCTAGTCAGCAAACAAAAATTCGATTCAATGTGCGACATCAATCCGGGGCGTAGGATACATACGTCGGGCGAGGCAACGAAGGCGTGAGTGGCAGGGTTAGCATCGTTTCGTCCAGTGAAGTTTCGGTTGTACGAAGTGATGACTGAACGAGGGTAAGTGTCGGCGAGTCAGCTATGATCAGACGAAGGACTGGTGCGGTCCAACAGGCCTGTCAGGAGACTTACTCGAGTTCGACTCTCCCTTGGCAACGTCCTGCCTGTCCCACTGTCCAATGCAAGGTCCGCAAGCGTTGGCGAGGACGACACCACCAACATTCTCGAAGGTCTCGATGACACCGTCTCGGGCGATGGTGGCTCGGACCTGCTCAGATCCGGGAGTGATGGTGAACTTGGACTTGGTGGTGAGTCCGTGGGAGTAAGCCTCGTTGGCGATCGAAGCAGATCGGGTCATGTCCTCGTACGAGGAGTTGGTGCACGATCCGATGAGTCCGACCTTGAGCTCGGAAGGCCAAGAGTTGCTTCGGACGGCCTCAGCGAACTTGGAGATGGGGGTGGCAAGATCAGGGGTGTAAGGACCGTTGACGTGGGGCTCGAGCTCGGAGAGGTTCTGGGGGGTTTGACGGAAGGTGCGTGCGAGAGCAGCGGAAGAACGAGGACGTGAGTACAGGAAAAGGGTAAAATTGGAATATCGCGACGAGGAAAACTGACGATGGTGATGAGCTCGTCGTACTCGGCACCCTTGTCGGGCTGAAGGTTGTGGTTGAACGACTTGGCGTACGAGGCGATCTCGGATCGGTTGGTGGCGTTGAGGTAACCTTCCATCCTCGAGTTGTAGGGGAAGACGGAGGTGGTGGCACCGATCTCGGCACCCATGTTGCAGATGGTGGCCATACCGGTGCACGAGAGCGACTCAACTCCAGGTCCGTGGTACTCGATGATGGCACCGGTTCCTCCCTTGACGGTGAGGATACCAGCGACCTTGCAGATGACGTCTGATAACAAAGTATGCAAGAGGGACGGGGACGCAAACAGGTCAGCTACCGGTCAGATGAGCGCAGATCGACAAGACAGAGAAACTCACCCTTGGGAGTGGTCCATCCTCCGATCTTGCCCTCGAGCCTGACTCCAATAACCTTGGGGCACTTAAGCTCCCAAGGAATGTCGGCCATGACGTCGACAGCGTCAGCTCCTCCGACACCGCAAGCAATCATACCGAGACCTCCAGCGTTGGGGGTGTGCGAGTCGGTTCCGATCATCATTCCTCCGGGGAAGGCGTAGTTCTCGAGGATGATCTGGTGGATGATACCGGATCCAGGCTTCCAGAAACCGATTCCGTACTGCAAAAGGATCAAGAAAGGACAAGGGCAGGATGAGTACCCGGATTCGGTTCTCGCTGGACGTTAGGCAGGGAGTTGACGAACCTTGGCAGTGGCAGTAGCAAGGAAGTCGTAGACCTCTTTGTTGATGTCATTGGCTCGGGCAAGATCCTTAGCGCCTCCGACCTGGGCCTCGATCAGGTGATCGCAGTGGACGGTGGTGGGGACGGCAGTCTGGGGAAGTCCGGCGGACATGAACTGAAGGATAGCCATCTGGGCGGTGGCATCCTGGCAAGCGACTCGCTGTGAAGAGGTGACGGTGAAGCGTGGGCGAGTGTCAGATTGGCAAGCATGAACGCGACAGATGAGCAGGGCAAGGGAGGAAACGCACGTCAGGTCGGAGCTTGAGGTAAGAAACACCTCGGTCAATGACCTGGGTCTCGGGCTGGTCCAAGTGACCGTAAACGATCTTCTCGGCAAGGGTGAGGGGTCGATCGAGTCTGAGAGGTCAAAGGCAGAGGAAGGGGCGGAGTCAGGTTCTGTCAGTCAGGTGCGCGTGGGATGGGATTTGCGAGAGATGTGATTGGTCGAGTGAGATAAAGTCCCTCGCCGCTATGGTCCCATCCTGTCACTCGTCTCATCGTACGTCTCGCTCGATGGCTCAGGATGATCGACATGCAGCCCCATCATTCACGTGACGTGAGAACTGGACCCAACATCTCTCAATGTGCGGCAAGACGACCCCTTGCGACGGGGACCGGCAAACAAGAATTTTGCGAAATCGACTTGGAAAAAAACAACACGTACCGTCCTCGAACGATGCTCAGGTTGTCCTCAATTCGCTGGTAGTTGACGTAGTCTGGACGGATAAACGCAAAGGCGAAGCATGAGCAGGGCGTCCAGCAGATGGCATGTGGCAAGGGAGGGAATGCAAAGACTTACGAGTTCCCTTGTCAAGGACGGACATCTTGACCTTGGTGTCACCGATCCTTGGCGAGAGGGTAGCCATCCCCCTGGGGGAGATATGCTTAAGGATGGAAGCAGGGATCTTGTTGAGCATCCTGGAGGGTTGAGGCAGAGGAGGGCGTGAGGAGGAGAGAAAGAGGCAAAGAGAGAGGCGAGGTAAAGGAGAGAGAGTGGATCGATGGGAAGAGATGTGGTGTGAGTGGGAGTGTTGGGGGAAAGAGAGATGATGGGTGAGCAGGGAGAAGGAAGGTTGGGTGAGAGAGAGAGGTGAGAGAAACCCACGGAAGAGTTGGATGAGGAGATGGTCGAGAGAAGAAGGAGGAGACGATTTGCCCTCGTCCTCATTGGGCGGAGCTGCCCCTCTCCCTGGTCGGGTTCTTGGCCCGTCGGCCGACTCAATCGACCAAACCTCCCATCCTCCTCCGCCCCCTCCCCTCTCGCTCTCCACTCCTCTCAGTTCACATCCCTCAGCTCCAATCAAGAACGCATCCATCTCGATCCCTGTCATTTTTTTTGTCCCTTTTCATCTCTACATATTTCCTCATCCTTGTGTCTACCATGCTGCTGTCATTCTGAACAAGTGCTCCTGAACCAAATATCATTCTGCCCTAATCTCCAACCAGCTCATCACCAGTCTACAACACAGCTGACCTAGGAGATGCTTCTCGCCAAGTCAACTTCGCAACAAAATACATGCAGAGAAAGATGGCGAGGGCGACAAACCACCATGAATCGTGCAGCATACAAAGGTGATGGTCCGGAACTGAAGTTGCACGTGTACGGTAGATACAACAATGAGATGGTGTCTAGCAGCTGTTTTTGTATGATATCAGGAGTGTTTTGCTGCCTATACGGGCAAGTAAGGATCCTTGCCAGGGCAGTCAAGGTTATCAACAAGGTCATCGATACCATCTTGACTATGCAGCACCTCGCCTCGTCATGTGGAGAGACCCCATCAATTCATCCAGCGGGAGATGCTGTTCAGCGGACGTCAGACGACAGGAGGCGGTCGGAATGAAGCTGAGGTGAAACCCGTGGAGGCGTCAGTGGGATAGAAAGAGGAGAGACGGCATGACGAAACGTCAGTAAGCGGAGACGGTAAGGTAGTGATGCAAGCGTGAAACGGTTGAGGACATTCCCCATGATGGACGAGGAGGAGATCGATCAGCATCATGATGCATGATCCAACATGATCTTGGAGGCGAGACAGGGCGTCTGCCTCAGACGAAACCATCAACCTGTTCTCCCCTCTTCTCGATCCCATCTCGTACTGTAGCATCGTGTCATCAACACCGTCGAACCCCCCGTATACGATACCACCCAATCAAATCGCATCAAACTAGATCTCATGAGTTCTTGGGGTCCTTCCAATGGTCTCCGGAACCTCGTCTCGAGCGTGCGTAGCTCCCTCCTCCTGTCCTCTGCCGACGTACTGACGCCATGCCTCTCCTTCATCCCACTTGACAGCTTCTCAACCGTTTCTTGGCACCGTACGTCGAGAACCTGAACACCGATCAACTCAACATCTCTCTCTGGAGTGGTTCGTCCTTCGATTCTTTCCCCGGAGATGACCTGCGCTTCTCCCCTTTTCTCCTCTTCCTTCTCTCGCTCGCCTTCCTTCTTCCTGTCCAGGATTACCGCTGAGAGACTGATGTGATGATTCTGTCCCATGTCCTGATCCAGGCGAAGTCGTTCTCAAAGGCCTCAAGCTCAAGAAGGAAGCGCTCGACAAGTTCAGGTTACCAGTGGACGTCATCGAAGGTACCGCAGCTCTTCCTCTTCCTCTCGGTCATTCGAGGCTATCATCCTTCCAGAGATTGTCCGCTGAGTTGTATTATCCGATCATCCGATCATTCGACCATTCGATCATCCGATCATCAGGTCATCTGGGAACACTGTCGCTTACCATCCCATACTCGGCCTTGGGAACAAGACCCGTACGAGTCATTGTCGAGGATGTCTTTTTGCTGGCAGTCCCCAATGGAGAGACAAAGGTAAGTCGCTACAGACTGGAAGTCCATTTCGGCCGAGCAGAAAAGCACTGGGCCTGATCGTGTTTCAACTCCTCTGTCCAGACGGACCAGGCAGAGGACGAGCGACGAGCTCAAGCAGCAAAGCGAGAGAGGCTTGATGCAGCTGAAGCTTTGGATATCAAGAGCCAAGTCTCAGGAGCGGGAGATGGTACGTCGAACTATGATCGCTTACTCCGTTGGGCATCAGACAGACCTGACATCCTCGAACTGTCTGCTCACTAGCCGAGACGAAGAAGAACGAATCAGTTATGGCAACTATGATCGGAAACATCGTCAACAACCTCCAGATCACTGTCAAAAATATCCATGTCCGATATGAGGACAAGCTTAGTACCCCAGACGTGAGTTGCTTCTTGTGTTTGCGGATCAGGGTAGGTATCAGAATACTGACATGTATCTCTCCCTTCGATAGCATCCTTTTGCTGCCGGTGTTACGCTGGCAGAGTTCAAAGCTGTCTCGACTGATGAGAACTGGGTCGAAGCTTTCGTACATGACGCAAAGGCTGCCCTGCATAAGGTGCGATCTGAATTGCTGCTGCATCATACAGTGCTACCATGACTGATCGTCGATCGGTTTGCCTACAACTTGCAGATTGCCAAGCTCTCCAGCCTCGCAATCTACTTCGATACCGATGTCGGATCGATAGCAGGAAAGAACCGCGAGGAAACCCTCACTAACTTTTCGCAACTCGTGAGTTGAGTCTACGATCGCACATTTCAATCTCGCACTGAACAAAGTCCGGATGAATCCCCACCACGTCTACACCCAGATCTCTCGAGCTGGAGACGATGCTGCCAAGCTCAAGGAACATCAATACGTACTCAAGCCTGTTACTGGAGAGGGAAGGGTATGTATCAACTGTGTACTAGATGCTCACGAACTTGCTAGCTCTGCTAATCATCTTTGCCCCAACGCTGTGTTCTTAGATCATCATGAATCGGCACATCGACAAAGAGACCCCTCAGATCGATGCTCAAGTCCTTTTCGACGAGTTTGGATTCGTCGTTGACGATGACCAGTATCGAGACACACTCTCAATGATTGACCTGTTCCATTTCTACACTCGGACACAACAGGTACATCTTTCTCTCTCGTCTACCTTCTACCTGGTCAGTATGTTGAAATGGTTGACATCTCTCGCTCCGTCTAGTATCGACGCTTCCGACCAGCCGAAGCCATCATGGCCACGAACCCGGCAAGGCAGCGTCTCAAATTCGCCCTTACTGCCATTCGGTCAGAGGTGCACGAGAAGAACCGGAAGTGGAGCTGGGGCTATTTCGCTGAGAGGCGAGACGACAGAAAGCAATACGTCCAGCTCTTCACCAAGTCAAAAATGGCATCCGGCGGACTAGCCGGTTCGGTATGTCTTTCTTTAACCTTGATTAAATCCGTTTAAGTTGTAAGCTTACGACCAGTGCATCGTGTTCTCGACCCGCTACAGGACCTCGAATCCTTTGACGCCCTCGAGAAAAAGCTGTCTTACGAAGACATCCGATTCTATCGATCCATCGCCAAGTCTGAACTACGAAAGGACGCTCAGATGCGAAGGAAGCTCGAGGAAGAAAAGAAGGCCGCTGCGCCTGCTCAGACGGTCGGGTGGATCGGATGGGCATTCGGAGCAAAGAAGCATGCCGATGCTGCCGAGCAGCAGCCGGACGACGAGTCCATGACAGACGCCGACCGAAAGGGTCTGCTCTCCCTCGTTGGATACGATCCGGACGCTCAAACCGACGAGGGACCATCCCCCGATGTGCCTCGAGACGCTCTCAAGATGCGTGTCACCGCTAAGCTCAAAACCGGATCGTTTGCCCTTCGACAGGACCCTCACGGCAAAGCGCTTGACATCGTCTCAGTCGTCTGGGACGCATTCCAGGCCGATGTCGTCCAGCTCACTGGCTCCTTTGACGCCACAGTCACGCTTGGCGGTTTCCGAGTCTACGATGGAACGACTGAGGGCTCAGTCTATCCACAGATCGTCCAGGTCAAGGAGGAAGTCTCCAAGGTCGCGGCAATCATGAGCGGTCCACCGCTTGAGGAAGGCGAGATCGCTGAACAAGAATTAGGGCTCGAAACAGATGTTGAGAACCCTTTCCTCTCGATGCGGTTCGAGAATAATCCCCTCGATGGCAGAGCGGACAACGCAATGACAGTCAAGATGAGACATCTCGAGATCATCTACCACAAAGGCTACGTTGAGCGGGTCGTCAAATTCTTCAAACCGCCCGAGAGTCAGCTCGAATCGATCAACGCCCTCATGGTATGTTGACGCGCTCTAGTTATCCTTTCTCAAAAACTGACAGGTGTCCCGTTGTACGATCTCTCAGGATGTCGCGAGCGAGACTCTGGACGGAATTAGAAAGGAGACTCGAGCTGGTCTAGAGTTCGCTTTGCAGGTTTGTCTATTCACCTCTGGCTTTTCTCCAGATATTCTCGTCGTTCTGACTCACTGCGCTCATCGAAACTTCGACAGCAACACAAAACGATTGACATCAAACTCGATATGAACGCTCCGATCATCATCATTCCAGAAGAGTTCGTCCTTTTGGTTTGACTCGTCAACTTTCCTTTCATCTTCTGACATTGTCGCATCTTCTTCCTGTGTAGTGTCAAGACAAAGAGTTGCCAACACATCGTCCTCGATGCGGGTCACATCGCTATCGAATCTAACCTCGTCGCCAAGGAGGCTATGGAACAGATTGAGGCCAAGAAAGCCCAGCAGTACTCAGACGAGGACTTCCAAAAGCTCGAGTCTCTGATGTATGATCGGTTCACCGTTCGTCTGGAATCGGCACAGGTAAGCCCGGTCGTCTGGCCTAGCGTCACGTCCAAATGTAGGTGGATAAGCTGATCATTCCGCTTCCTTCCTCCAGCTGTTGATGGGAAAGGATTTGGAGTCGTGTCTATCTGCGCTGGACTCGGAAGAGACTACTCAGGAAGTCCATGTGCTGGAACGAATCAGCATGTCTTTCCTCGTTCAGAACGCTATTCTCGATGCACCCAACATCACCCGGTTCAAGATTTCTGGTCAATTGCCAGTGCTACAAGTCAACTTTTCGGATACCAAGTACAGTCAGTTACATCCATCACGTTTGACACAAAGATGCAGTCTGCGGAACCTAAACTCTCGCGTCTCACAGAGTCCCTCATGAGGTTCATCGACGTCGCGATCCCAAAGTTCGGTGGAGACGATGAACAGCCGTCGTCGACTCCAAAACCTGCCTTGGTGGACCGAGCCGGCTCACGTTCATACAGTCGAGGAGGAGGATTCCTCCAACGTCCAAACATCGAAGAGTACACACTCGACGAGAACGAGAGCGTGACCGCCGAGCCTGAGGAACTGGAGCCAGATGATGAGGTGGACAACGACCATGACACTTTCTTCGAGGCCCCAGGAATCTCCTCCGACGTGAGTCAGACCTGCCCTGCTAATCATTTCGCCGCAATTGCTGATGTCTCCTCTCCGTCATAGACGAGCAACGTTCACCAGCGAATCTTCGAGTTCAAATTCAACGTCGAAAGATTCCAGGCCTCTGTCTTCAAATCGCAACCGGAAGGAAAGCCAGATGTACATTTGGCAGATGCCATGCTAGAGGGTTTCGGTCTCGAGTTTGCACTCAAGAAGTTCGACATGAGCGTCGATCTCTCTCTGAGGTAGGTGTCCATATGGATCTCTGGACTCCTGACCATCCTGGCCTTTGATTTCGTGCTGACCTGTCTCGTTCAGGTCCGTGTCGCTGGCCATGATTGAGAACGGCAAGCCCTCGAGACCTCTCGTGTCGTCAGATCTGGCAGGCGAAAGCTCGACTCCATCCGGACACGACCTCGTCCGACTCAAGTATGCCAAGGTGCAGAAGGATTCTCCCGAGTTCCAGACCGTTTGGGAAGGTGTCGACCAGACTATCGCTGTCGAGCTTTCGACATTCAACTTCTCAGTTGCACCCATCCCCGTTCTCTCGCTCTACGACTTCATCATGACGACGTTCGTCTCCAAGAATGACGATGAGATCAAACCCGCCCCTGCTCCGTCAGCCCCTGGTGAGCCTACTGTCACGACTGATAAAGCAGAAGGCTCTGCAGCATCACAAGGCGGGTCGGACAAGATCCGAATCCGAGTCAAACTTACGAGAGCGCGGAGTGAGTCTATCACCCTGTCCACCCCATGTCTGAGTCATTCGCTAACAGTTTGACGCTTCTCTGTCCGCAGTCCTTCTCCAAGATGGCACTACCAGGCTCGCCACTCTTGCGATGGAAGCCGGAGAGGTTTCGATGCTTCTACGGGGGCCGACAATGCGAATTGCCGTCACTCTTGGCTCACTTTCGCTCGTAGATGACTCGCCGACGATGGTCAAAGACGCCAACTTCAAGAAGTTGCTCTCGGTCGATGGCGACGACGTTGTCGACTTCAGCTACGAAACTTTCGATCCCTCGGATCTTGCCACCTTCCCAGGCTACAACTCGTCCATCTATCTTCGAGCGGGTTCTCTCAAGCTCAACTTCATGGAGCGGCCGATGCGAGCATTGTATTCGTTCGCGATGCTCTTCTCTCGTCTCCAGCCGCTCTACAACTCGACGTCTCAGGTCGTCAGTCAGGCTGCCGTCCAGCGAGCTTCGGAGCTTCAAAAGCAGAGGATGCACTTTGACGTTGTTGTCAAGACACCCATCATTGTCTTCCCTCGAGATGAGGCATCATCCCAAGATGTCCTCGTCACTCGGCTCGGAGAGATTGTAGCGCGCAACACCTACGACGGAGGTGCTCTTGGCGAAAACCGGATCGCAGCTGGTCTTCATGGCGTCAACGTCACTAGCGAGTTCTGGCATGACGAACATCAAGCAATCCTACAAATCATTTCAGACGTCAGGTAAGCGCACCTCTCATCGTGTCCAAGCAGATCCCGGTTCTGACAAACGTTAATGTATCTCTCACAGCTTGACGCTCGATATCACTCAGAACCAAGTCGACAGAAGCACCGAATTTGAGCAACCCGACACCAAGGTGCATTCTTCATTCTAGGCCAGCCTCGCCCTTCACAAGTATGAGACCCATACTAAGAGCTTCTATTGGTCGACCTTTCTAGATCAACGGCAATCTGTCCGATGTGAAGGTGGCTCTAACTCAGAGTCAATACTGCCTGATTATGGACCTAGTTCAATCCATCCCACGTGTTTTGGACGCAGACGACGACCTGGACGAGCTCGAGACCATCCTTCCGACCCCACCTCCAACCTCTGGACCGTCGCCGGCACCTTCGACGCCCGCTGTCGAGGTGGCCGATCCTCCTGCTGTCGACCTGTCTCCCGAACTCGGCAACGTTGCTCGAGGAGAGCATGGTGAGCTCATCCGGGTATGGAAGACGCTCGATCTGGCGTTTAGCGTTTCTTCTGTCAATCTCGAGCTCTTTGACGCCACTGTCACCGATGAAGCGTCTCTCAAGGATAAGAGCATCGCTCGTTTCGCTCTCATCTCGACCCGTGTGAATCTCAAGATGCTCTCAGACGGGGCCATGGATGCTGAAGTGATGGTAAGTCGTCTCTGTGCTCGTGTCTAGACTGGATCTCTAGTGACCACAGAGATTGCCTTACTGATTATGTCCACTCCATAGCTCAAAGACGTTACAATGCAGAACACGCGAGCGGGCAACTCCAAGTGGCGAGAGATTGTCCCTCTCAACGAACACTCTGACGACCAGTTGTCAGCATCTCCCATCCTTTGAGTTGGCTCTCATCTTTGTTGATATGGACTCTGACAATGCCTCCTGCCTCCATCCTATGCTCTTCGTTGCCTCTCATCAGCATGATTCACTACACGACTTCTGGTGGAAACGAAAAGTCGGCTCTCGCTATCATCACCATCGATTCGCCAAAGATCATCCTTGCCATCGATCCTCTATTTGCACTAGTCGACTTCTTCTCCAGCGCATTCCCTCCGGTCGATACTCCTGTTGAAGAACCCGAGGATCTTGACGAAGAACTGCCCTCTCCGTCCACAGCGTCAGCTTCACCTCTCGCATTCCGTGTTGAAATCATAAACTCGACCATCATGGTCCTGGGTAACGACACCGACGAAGAAACACAGGCCATCCAGCTCTCGGTTGATCAGCTTCTGGTTTCGCATCAGGTTGGTTGATCGTCTTTCCGATTGCCGTCGATGCAACATCCTGATCGCATTAATTTTCTTCCTCCAGGGTGTCTTGGCGCTCAACATCCAGAAGATCGGCATGTCCCTCTTCAAAATGGACAAACCAGATGAGACGGTTCGCTTCCTCGACCCTATCGACGTTACCCTCTCGATCGACTCACGTCAGCAACAGACGCATCAAAAAACCGACATCGAGCTCAACGTTCAGCCAGTCATTTTCCGATCGTCATACCGAGACATCCAGCTCATTACCGACATCGTTAACAAGGCTATCGCTCTCACCAGTCGACCAAGTGCCGGAGCAGGCTCGGACGAATCGGCAGTCGTCGAAGGCTCTACTCTTCACCCATCCACTGCGGCTTCCACTCGTCGGCGTACCTCTAGGGGATCGCGAGCTTCGTTTTCCTCGCCCACGAGAACGAAGGGCAGGCGATCGACTGTCTCACGAAGTCAAACCAAGGACAAGAAGCCGATCGTCATTCTCAAGAAAGAGCATGTGAGACCTGCGTCATGATCGGTTTGATATCACTCATTCTGACTGACATCTTCTACCCTTGGGTTTTCCTTCTATCAGCTCAAAGCTACGATCGAAGGCTTCCAACTGATCCTCATTGGCGACCTTCACGAGCTGCCGTTGCTGCATCTCTTCACGCAGCCCTTCTCAGCTACGGTCAACGATTGGTCTGGCGACGTTCGTCTTTTCTTTCCTCATCAATGCCAACTAGGTCTGGATATACTCGCTTACGCCTCTGTTCTACTGTGCAGCTCAAATTCATCACCGCTATGCGACCAGCTATCAAGTACTACAACCTGACCAACTCGGCCTGGGAGCCGTTGCTTGAGCCCTGGGACTTTATGCTGCGAGTGAGTGCGATACAGCTGGACGATCTCGCTGCTGTAGTCGGGTACCCGGCGCTGATCAGGAGTCCGATCTTTGCAGGTTGCTCGAAACGAGGCCGGAGGCGAAACCGGCAAGTTGGCGGCGAGCTTATCCTCCAAGCAGAGGCTTGAGCTCAACATCACCGCTACCTTCATCGAGCTTGCCATCACGTCTTACACGCAGTGGACCCAAGAGAGCGATCGGATTCTTAGAAATGCTCGAGGCGGAGATGCACCTTACCTCGTTCGCAACCGAACCGGATACCCTGTCGACATCTGGGCCGACAAGAGAGGAGGAGCTTCTTCGACAGCTAAGACGTCCTTAGATGATGGGGCTGAGATTCCGTGGAGATTCGAGAACTACAAGACGCTGCGAGAGGTGAGTGAGCTGTTCGAATGTGATCTTCTCATGCCAGGTAGCGTGTTGATCATCTCACGTTGTCCACTTCGCTACATTCTCACAGCACATTGGTGAAGCTAGCCATCACGCGTTGAATGTCGAGATTCACAACGCCGACTGGGAGCAGATCAAGCATATCTCCGTC
Organism: Udeniomyces megalosporus; assembly: GCA_039545415.1. Lineage (NCBI taxonomy): Eukaryota > Fungi > Basidiomycota > Tremellomycetes > Cystofilobasidiales > Mrakiaceae > Udeniomyces > Udeniomyces megalosporus. Next base: position 439,986 of record BCKM01000020.1, on the reverse strand, counting down.
GACCGTGAAGGAGAATTCGACCATGCACTGCGACCGTTCGTGTCACTATTCCCTCTGGATCGAGGGTCCACTGATTGACCCGACGAATCATTCTTCGATTGTTCGTTTTCAGGCGACTCGACAAAAACCCTCACCGCCTCATCTGTGACATCAAGCTCGTGAACAACGTCAAGATCGTCACACTCCGTTCCCCACTCCGAGTCGTAAACGATACCCACGTTCCAGTCGAGCTAGTGATTATCGAGAAAAACGGCAAGCCAAACAGCTCCATCTATAAGATCGGTCCGTACCCTCTAGTTCATAGCAAAGACGGGGTCGATGCTGATCCACCAACCTTCTCTAACTTCCACACCCACAGCTCCCGGCGAAGATTGCCCTCTTCCGATCGAGGCTGCTTATCACAAGCGCTTCAAGCTTCGTCCCGATCGTAAGCTGGTCTCCTGCTCCAGTTCTACTACCTCTCGCCCCCTAACACCAGTCCTTGCGCTTCAGCTGGCTTCGAATTCGCATGGTCCACCGAAAGTCTCCACTGGGAGGATCTCAGGAGTCGACCGAGACGTGCGATCGCCTGCCGTTCTCACGACACGAAAGAGGCACCCTTCCGCTTCCAGGCGTCTTCATCGATTGCTGCCAACGAGGGAAAGAAGTAGGTGCTGGTCTGATCTCTGCTTGAGATAAAGGCGCTCGACTGACTTTTCGTTCTCTGATCAGACGGTACCCTCAGCTTACTCTCTCGCTCCGAGCACCTGTCGAGATCGAGAATCTTCTTCCTTACGACATCAAGTACCGAGTCTTCGATAAGAACACCAGTCTCAACAGCTCGATCTTCCTTCGAAAGGGCGGCATCAGTCCTGTTCATCAAGTCGAGCTTTCGCATCTCTTGCTTCTGAGCGTTCAGGTCCAAGATACGGGTAGGTCTGACTTCTCATTCAACCTCACCTCCTCTTCCAGGTCGCACGCACTGATATCTGTCGAGTCTCATTCATCAATAATAGATCTCAAGCCGAGCGAGTTTGCCATTATCAACACCGACAATCCCGACGACTTCAGCATTGAGGATACGTTGGTCATGACTGACAAGCAGGGGCTGAAGCTCAACCTCAAGATTAATTACTCGTGCGTCATCTCGTCAACAAACTCTCTTTCTCGCCAGTCGTCGCTATCTTCACTGACCCGCTGCCAAATCTCTAGAAAATATCCTGACAACAGCGGTGCATTCAAGGCTCAAGTCTACAGTCCATATATCTTCCTCAACAAGACCGGGCTTCCTCTCGCCATACGATCAAAGACCTTCATGGGTCAGCAACGAGACGTAGCTGGTTCTGAGAGACTTGCAGGTGAGTCCATACTCATCATTCGTCCGCTATATAACGTTGCTGAACTCTTGGTCTGCCTGCTTCGTGTTATGTCGCAGATGATCACCTAAACGAGCAGCCAACGCCTTTCAGTAAGTGCTGCTACATCAATACCATGACAAGCACGATATTGACGGTTGACTTGGGTTTCCGTCAGTGTTCTCGTTCGCAAACTCGGACAGGCGCAACAAGTGCTTCATCAGATATGGCGATTCGGCTTGGTCGAGGGTGAGTCTATTTCGAAGCTCCGCTCTTGAGATGGTCAAACTGATCATCCACGTGCATAATTCCTAGCCGCTGTCGTTCGAGACCATCGCCGCAGACTCTGAAGTCCTCGTCGACTCGGCCAACGGCCGGCAAGACATCCACACTGGACTCTCGTATGTCGAAGGACTCGGAAAGGTCTGTTTATCTGTCTGAAAGGTTTGAGAACTCGTTAATCTTCCGATGCGGGACTGATACTTCTATGTCACTCCTCCTCTCAGTACAAACTCACCAAGGTCATCACGCTGTCGCCCCGATTCATGTTCAAGAACAACCTGAGCACGACCATCAACTTCCGTCAGGAATCTTCCGACAGCTTCGTTCATCTTTCCCCTGGCGAGAGAGCTCCTCTCCACCATTTCATCAAGCGAGCTGGCAACCCTCGAGTAGTGATTGCGCACCAGGGCTCGGCCCAAAGCTGGCAAGTTCACGATACCTCATCTCATACTCGGTGGCCCAAAGACCCTTAATTAACCGATCACTTGATAATTATTCTGACCTCTCAGGTCAGCACCTGTCAACATCACCGAGATTGGTCGAGTGCACGTCACACTAGATCGGGAAGGACACCGCACCCCCGACCTCATCCGAGTTGAGGTCAACATCGAGGGACCCATCATCTTTGTCCACTTCAGCAAGGAGACCGAGCCTTGGCCTTTCCGCATCCAAAACGACACCGATCTCGAGTTCGAGTTCTGTCAAACTGTGTGTAAACTCTCGCTCCTCGTTGCTCGACATGACAAGCGTGACATGCACCGCTAACTCTTCGGGATCTGACTCATACAAAACAGGATACTCCGGTCTCAGATGGCCTCAATGAGGCGCCCCGGCGGTCAAGGTCTCGTCAGAAGCTCGAAGCGCACACTTCGGCCAAATACACTTGGGAGCTCCCGGCTGAAGCAGGAAAGCGTCTGAAGCTCATTGCATGTGGAAAAGAGCGTCTGGTTGACGTGATGGAGATCGGTGTCCTGAAACCGTTCAAGTTTAGCAGCGTATGTTTATCTCGTCTGCCCTGTCCGTCTCCAATCAGACTCGGTGGATGTGCGATTGATTATCAGCACGTCGTTCTTTTACAGGAAAACCATCCTGGACTTGTGGTCTCACTCGACGTCCGAGCCGATGGACCTTCACAACTCCTTGTCTTGAGCAAGTACGAGCAGGCAAGCAACGCTTTCAAGCCGACCAGCCGAGGTGCTCTCTCCAGAACCAACACGATGGACAGTAGTGTCGCTTTCGAGGCCGTCGCGACCGACATCTCTGTCAATATGACATTGAACCTCGAGTTTGAGGGCATTGGTATCTCTGTCCTCGACAAGCGCATGCACGAGCTCGTTTACATCACTTTCCGAAGACTTGAGCTCCACTACGTCGACACCGTCTCTTCCTACTCGGCTTCGATCGATTGCAAGTGGATCCAGATTGACAACCAGCTCTTCGGCGGTCTCTACCCAATCATACTCTACCCGACCAACATCCCTAAAGATGGCAAGGAACTGGAAGCTCACCCGACGCTTCAGGCTTCAGTCATTGTCCTCAAGGACGAGAGTCAGTTTTTTGGGCTGCCTTCCTCCTTTCTTATCGCTACCATTGCGCCAGTACTGAGATACACCTCATCTTCTCATTCCACAGCTCACGGAGTTCGATACATCAAGTATGCGTCGATCCTGCTGCAGGCTATGACGATTGAGCTGGACGAAGACTTCGCCTTTTCCATCTACGATTTCTCACTGTTCAAGGGAGCTGCCTGGCAAGAAGCGCCGGAAGAGTACGTGGACTGGGCTCAATGGAACATTGGTCGTTCTTATCGCTAACTTACCTGTTGCTATCAGCGTTCTGATCGAGCATCCAAACGGGATCCCTGAGCCAGCTCCTCCCGCTGGAGGTCCCCCAGTTTACTTCGAGAGTCTGGCTCTCCAACCGATCCAACTCGAACTCTCATTCATGCGAACGGAGCACGTCAATGTCGAGGAGAAACAGTACGTCTCACTTACTCCTCGGTCGTCACTCTTCCACGCTTGTACTGATCGTGTCTTTGTTCAAACCCACAGACGAAGTAGCAGGAACCCGGTCTTCTTTGTCCTCAATGCTTTGACGATGGCCCTTGGAAACGTCAATGCGGCGCCTGTCCGACTGTAAGCATGCCTGCCTGCCATTTATCTCGTCCGGATCTTCGGTTATGCGCTGACTGTCTCACTCGATCTAGAAATGCTCTCCTCGTCGAGAATGTTCGACTGTCCATTCCAGCTCTACAGGCTCGGGTCATTCTACACTTCACCAATCAGTTCACTGCTCAACTCTACCGAGTTCTCGGCTCAGCCGATGCCTTCGGTAACCCTGTTGGACTCTTCACGAACGTCAGCTCAGGTGTGCATGACATCTTCTACGAGCCATACCAAGGTTTCGTCCTTCATGGCAACAAAGATCTTGCCAGTGGCATCGCCAGAGTGAGTGTAGGATATGCCTCATCCCAACGCGTCTGGCAGCTGATTAGTTTTCTCCTGATCTCCTAGGGAGCGACCAGCTTCGTTAAAAAGACAGTCTTCGGTGTCACCGATAGTATCTCCAAGGTTACGGGATCCATCGGAAAGGGTGCGTTCTGCTCTCGACTCTCTTGTAGCTGAAGAAACAAGCTCAATGGTTTCTTTTGTCTTTATTAGGTATCTCGGCCGCCACCCTGGATCCTGAGTATCAGGCCAGACGTCGCCAGTCTCAGCGACGAAACAAGCCTCGACATGCTTTGTACGTGATGTGGTCAGAATCTTTAGAGTGACAGTTGCTGGTCAGCAGCCGGACTAACCTGTTGCCTCTCGTAGGTACGGCTTCGCGGCCGGAGCTCAAGCGTTTGGATCGAGCGTGGCAAGTGGTCTGGAAGGCGTAGTGCTCAAACCTCTCGAGGGAGCCGAGTCTGGCGGAGCTGGAGGCTTCTTCAAGGGTGTTGGAAAGGTGAGTTGTGTCAACTTCCACACTTCATGTAGAATATTTGGGTCACATTCTGACCTGATTCTGACCTCCTAGGGACTTGTCGGTATCGTCACCAAACCCGTCGTCGGGGTCTTTGACTTTGCTTCGACCGCAAGTCAAGGTGAGTTCATGCGTCCGGCCACATATTGCCAAATCCATCGCTTACTGTTTTCCGTTAAATGTAGGAATTCGAAACACTACGACTGTCTTTGACGGTAACGCCATCGATCGTATCCGACTTCCCAGATTTGTGGCTGGCGACGGCATCCTGCGTCCTTATTCCAGTCGTGAAGCACTCGGTCAAAGCTGGCTAAAAGATCTTGAGGACGGGTGAGTTTCCTCTTTGTCTGGGAATATCTTCTCTAATGCTGATGTTCTTGATGGGGTTTGGGTTACTTCGTGCTACTCTTCAGCAAATACGCCTCGGACATCTATGTCGCCCATCTCGACTTCTCAGAAGAGGACGCGACTTTCATGCTTACTACCAGCAAGATCATCAAGATTCGGACCACGAAGCTGCGCGTCCTATGGGAGGTGCCTTTCTACGATCTTTCTAAAGTTTCGCTCGAGACCGAGGTGAGGATCGCTTGTTCCGATGGCTCTCGTCCCGCCTCTCACTGATCAAGTCTGATCTTGGATGATACACAGGGAATCTCTCTTCGAGTTTTGGGTGAACGCGAGCGAGCTGGTCCATTCATCCCGATCTCAGAACAAGGCGCCAAGCTCTGGTTCTTTGAGAGAGTCCGAACCACGGTGAGCACCTGTTTATTCATCATTTGCTTGTCTTGTGCATTGAGACTCATACATCTGGACCTTCTTCTAGGTTCTGACCTGGAATGAGAGACGGGTCGCTGACGACTAGACTTTCATGCGATGCCGATGCTGAGACCCGGCTGCTCCTTTCTCTCAACTACTTTGGTCTCCAGTCTTCATTTTATTTTGACCCTTTCTCTCTTATCTCAATGTATGCGACTATCTCGTGCCTCGCAGTGGTGACCTGATTGAGAAGCGAGCAGATGCATCTATCAATCTCGATTGCCTGATCCCTAGCCCCAACATCCCTCCCATCATGACCAGAGAAGAACGTCCAAGGCGTTGTAGAAGTCCTGGTCCGGTTCGGCAATCTGCATGAGGATCCCAGCTAATCCAGAGGAAGCTAGAGAACCTGCGTTACGACCCGCCCGTTTCCGTTCAAAGTCTTGCTTGATCAACATGACTTGGTCTTCCCCGACCCCTCGTCCAAAGTCGAGCGCCGCTGCGGGCCCTCCATCCGTGCTCTCATTGATTTGAGCGAATGTCTCGACGATCCGGCGCCCGAGAACCTGCCAAGGGTTGTTTGCCCAGACGTTGGCCCGACTGATGGCCGTTCGGAGAACACGAAAGAGGACCCCAAGTCCGGACGAGTCCTTGCGCATCCGGATTCGTATCGAGGGAGGGCAAAGGAAAGCGAGGTTGAAGATGCCGAGGCAAGCGTTCTCGACAAGGCCCAGCCAATGCTCCGAGCCGGCGAGATGAAATTGGACGGGTGTGATGGGAAGAGTCAGAAGCAAGGACCGGTAGACTCGCCAGAGCTTTTCCTCGGGCAAAAGAGAGAGGAAGGGATACTCTTGATCGAGCAGTGACAGTCGTGAGAACGTGCCGAGAGCTAAGTCGAGGTCGGCGGGGGTAGGAGGATCTTCCGAGACGGGAGTGTGGTTAGGAAGAATGGCGGCGTAGGTAGTCGGTGCAGCGTCGAAGATGAATGACATCACAAAGTCGAAGATGGCATTGACCAGGAAGGGTTCGAAGGAGGAATGATATTCTCGTAGATGAAGCGAGATGTTGTGAAGGATTCCGAGAACGTCTCGCCGGATGATGAGGAGGTCGATGAGAGTAATTGTGGTAGGTGACGAGCTGTCGGAAGGAGCATGCATGCTTAGGCCAGTGGAATCGAAACTAGCACCGATGAGTCGGACGTCGCATATGGCCAGTAAGAGTCTGAGGATGTTGGGATGACGGGCGAGAGTAGGCAGATTTTCTTCGCCTTGGGAGAGATGGTGCAAGATGTTGATGACTGCCGAGATGACTTGGGAGGATGGAAGAATAGATTCGGACGATCCGCGGATAGCATTAGGCTTAGGTTGTAGAGATGATATGGACTGCTCTTCGAGGAGCTTGACGAGAGCTTGATGGGTGGGCTGAGTCATGAGTGAACACATGTCCTTTGTCGGATTGGCGGTGGAGGGTTTCACATCTGGCTGCTCCCTTCCTTTGCCTTTCGAAGGGGACTTCTCAATTGTTTCCCACCCATCGAGACCTTCTGATCCAAGAGCACTCTCCTCGAGCAATTCCAGTAGCTCGTCCAGCAGTTCCGGACACCTCTCGAGTGGTAAGAACCTTCCTCCTTGAACTTTGCCTGGATGCGAGGCCAGTAGAGTCACAACACCTAGGGCGTAGGTGAGCTCTGTGGGAACGCGAGACTGAATCGACATAGTGAGCCGCTCGATATCGATTGTGCCAAGCTCATGAGGAGTACACGGAACTCGGGAGGCATCGAGAGCAGCTCTTTCGCGCTGCAGAGCATCGAGATCCCATCCCCCATAGGTCGGAGGGACTCGTTGAAGAGGCTCGTAAGTGACCTTTTTCCTAGCTCGGTGGCTTGAACCTGCTGCGTTTGGGGATTTTGACGAGGAAGGATCGACTGGACTAGGTGAGGGATTTGTAGGGTTGAGTGTCGAGGGCTGAAATAACGACACAGGAGAACAGAAAGGATCAGATGGTATGGCTCGCTACTTCTGATTTGGATCGGTCAACGAACCTGGTCATCTTCGGCTGAGTTTTCGAACAAACAATACAGATATCAATTGAACGGCACGTGACAAGACATCTCGCAGGGACTCGGCAACCAACCTTTTCTCTTGATATCTAAGCTTGAGCTACTTCCTTTGATCTCAGCTCTCCCGTTTTCGAGGGAATCTGGTTCGGCGCTCGATGTATGTGGTTGAGGTATGGGATTCGAGTCGAGGTTTGTTGCAGGGGAGGCTGAAGTATGGGAGACAGATTCGATCGGAGGTCGAGGGGAAGTCTGAGAAGGAGGAAGCGGCGAAGGCTTTGACAGCGACTGGGTCGGGTTGGAGGACGAAGCGTCGGCTGATCGTGCTGCAAGGTTGGCTTGTTGGGCGCGTCTATCCTCCTCAGTGGTCTCGAAGAAGGCTTGATAGGCTGAGACGACGAGCTCAAGAACGTTGTTGGTCGGTGGGCGAGGGGAGTGGGTGGAGGTTAGGCTGACATGTGCACAGGGTTCTGAGAGGAAATGAGGGAGCTGAAGTGCAGCTAGAGCTGCATTGCCAGCCGCCGATCCAGACACAAACTGGGAACGAGCAGCGTGATCAGCTAGAGTACATCAGTGTTGTCTGGCGATGGAGCGAAAGAATCAAAGCCAACGTCGGGCAGAGAGACTAACGTTCTGAATGCCCCCTGGCTCACGGAGGCCCGTCTTCTGAAATGTAGCGAGGATGGTGAGGACATCGATCCTACGACCACCTGCTTCTTCCGTGCCAATAGCGACTGTGCCGATGGCGTTCCCTTTTACGCCCTCGCCTTGGGTGAACCAAGTTGGGAGGATGACGCCCTTCTTTGCGCGATGCTCGGTATATCGCTTGACGAACTCTGAGTTGTTGCGGTTTGGTGGGAGCTGAGATGGGTTACGGGCGTGGGGCACTTGGGGTGGGGGCAAAGGTTGAGAATTGGATGGTGGACGTTGATTAAGGGTCGGGCCGGTATTGGAAGAGAGAGAGGAGTCGGGTCTGGGTGGTTGGGATTGTTGCTGATGTTGCTGCTGCTGCTGAAATTGTTGCTGTTGCTGAAAGATCTGACTGTTGATCGAAGATGACGTCTGGGGAGGAGAGAACTGCTGAAGTTGAGGTGTGCGCGAGGCCTGATTCGAAGTGAATGGCGACTGGACGGGGTTGTAGGGAGGGGAGCTTGCCGAGAAGGGCGATGGCTGGCTGGGGGGGAACATGGGATTGTTCGGGGTGATGGGTGATTGATTGTAGGATGAGCGATGAGGTTGCTGGTTTGCCAGCTGAGGAAGAGAAGAAGAATCAAAAGGGCAGGGAGAGGAACGAGAGCAGGACGTGAATGAGTCGAGATGGACGCGTCAGTGTGGGAATCGTGGGACTGACTTGTTTGAGAATATCCTGAGGACCAATACGGTGATTCTGTTGTGGGTTAAGAGTATTTGGGTTGCCCTGAGGATGGTAAGGGAACGCGTCTTTGGGATGGCCGGATGTAGGCGAGTTCTCGGTCGGCCGATTGGAGGAGGCGTGTAGTTGGGCGAAGAATGCGGATTGGTTGTCGAGAGAAGAGTTTGAGTCGATTGAGTCGTTTGGGTTTGAGCCGGCTGAAGGGAACATGGCGTTCGACGTAGCTGCGTTCGACGTAGCTGAGGCTGAGGGGAGGAGGGGGCGGAGATGTCGCTGAGGCTGTTTGACCCAGCGTTTCTCGTCTTCTTCTTACTTCTGCCTCTTCCAAAACCCGCACCGTCCCCTATCCCACACCGTCCCCTATCCCACACCAGCCCCTGCCCTCCCCCTCGACAGACGATGGAGTCCGCTCCCGCTCTCGCCACATCACCCACACCACCAATCACACAATCTTCCACTTCTTACTCCTTCCTGTCCGGCATCCTCCTCGGCCAATGTTCCATCTGCCTACTCGTCGCCATCCTCATTCGTTTCATCGTCTTTGATGACGGCCAGTCCTCATCGCCCTCAATCTCACCAAACAAACGCTCAAACGTGCGCCCATCTTTCGCTGCCTGCTCCGATATCCGCCCACGCTCACCGATTCATCCATCTTCCCTCCCGATCGCTAGAGACGTCGCCCTTCTCACTCGGTCCGACTCGCATCGACTCCTCCCCCTCCGATCGATCCCAGCCAAATCCTCACCAAAACAGAGTATGATCTCTCCACCCACGGCTCGGAATCCACCGACTGGCTCAACGTCCTCTTCGCACAGGTCCGTCCACCCAATCCCAACCGCCTCGTTATCTGTTTGGCCCTCACACGAGCTCGCTTCCTTGCCGACAGACGCTAGCGAACTACCGAACATCTCTTCTTGCTCACAAAGGTGAGCAGGGCGCCCGAGAAGTCGTCGAAGAATGGCTCAACCCGGGTGAAGGCGTTTCCTGGCTGGTGAGGTCATCATTTGGACTCTTACCCCTATTCCGCCTCACTTTGCAATCCATCGGTCTGATGATCCATCTTGCCTTAAACCACTAGGACCCTATTCAAGTGACATCGCTATCGCTGGGCAACGCTTATCCACTCTTTTCCGGAGCCAAGATCAGGCCTTCCGACTCGACAGGTCGAATGGTGCGAGCCTGCCTTCTTTCTTACTATCAAACACGACTCTTGATGCGACATGCGAAGCCGTTTACCACTCCCCCTTGCGCACCCATTTCATTCCCATCAGAGAGCAGAGATCGACCTAGACTACAATGACTCGCTCACTCTCGGCATCTCAACCAGCCTCATCATCAACTTCCCTCGCGAGAGGTTTGCTGTTCTCCCCATCAGCCTGGGTGTGACCTTGGTCGGGTTGAGTGGCACTGTCAGTCACGTCTCCCTTATCGCGCGAAATCTATTCAAGTCAGCTGATTCCTTGCGTCTGCCTCTCGCAGGTTACGACCGAGCTCCTTTCTTCCCCAACGACGGCCGCCTCTCCCACCCCACGTCAATCGATCCAACTCTCCCTCCATCCCGACTTTTCATTAAGCATCAACACCACCTCTCTCCTCGGATCGCGTGCCAAGCTTCAGGATCTTCCCAAGATTGAGCAACTGGTTGCTTCACGCCTTCGTCAAGCTCTGGTGGAACGAGTCGTCTATCCTCGCTTTGTTGCGATTGGGCTTCCGGGTCTTGGGATTGGCGAGACCGTTGAGAAACAGAAAAAAAGTGGGATGGAGGAGTCAAAAGGACTCTCATCTTCAGTCGACCAAGACGACCAGGAAGGAGATAGCCTGACCGGGCTGGGCGAGAAGCTGATGAAGGAAGTGCTGCCAACTCCCAGTCGAGGGGGGAGCACACATCTGGTGGAACGAGAAGGTGTCCTACAGGAGACACGGAGAAGGACGTACGAGTCGCCGTTCCCGAGAAGAGAAACCGGCTTGGGGGGAGGGGTGCAGACCATGCCGGGAGGTTCAGACGTCGATTGGAGTCGCGGGATGGATAGATGACATAACTCGCGGTGTCAGTTGAGGATACAGCCGTGTACGGATGGCGAAAGAGATCAAAGTGAACGTCCTTAATATGAGAGGGGTATCGTGTCGCAGCGTTCTCGCCCCCGTGATCCCTCCCGCCTCCTAGAACCCCGACCCTTCCTCCTCTTCAAGTGCCCCCACGCCCAACATCTTCCATCTCGTTCCTGTCTCCCTACTCCTCGTCCCATCACCCAGCAGGACGACTGAGCTCGGACCCAAAATCTACGCCCGCTCAGCCAGTCTCTCGCTATTCATCCGCTCGAACCAAACCAAACGACGTCGGGTTGATCTCCCTTGATACCATGGACAACCTCTTCGCCGTCCCACTCGATCATCGCCAGTATTCGGACAACTCAATGGCGTCGACCTCATCTGGATACTCCATCACTGCGTTCGTCCCGTTCCTCCTAGCCTTCTCTTACCCCGCTCAGCGCTCCAGGAGCTTGACGCAGCAGCAATGGACTCACCAATCAGCAGCACGGGCTTTCCTTGAGCTGATCCTCTTCTACCTATATCTACTCATGGTCCATCAGACCTCCGCTCCCACTCCTACCATCAAGAGAGAACGTTGTTCCCCATCTCGACCTCCCTCCGCACGACCTCGCGCCGTTGCTGAGAGAGGCGTTGATTTCCGGTGCAAGCTCAGGAGATGTCGGTCTGGTTCGATGGCTGTTGAGCTTACAAGGAGATGCTGTGGGTCCATCTTCTTCATTAAGCTCATTCTCGTGTGTATCGCAACATGCGTCGTTGGTTGGCGAGGGCCGGGCTTGGGCGAGATTTGAGAGGATGCTTGGGAAAGCAAGGCGCGTGCAAAGGAAGATTGAACATCCATGGTGTCAACAGACTACAGAAGACCATGATTTCGCTATTGCCCATGACCTTAGTTCTTGTGATACAGTTTGATCACAAACACCAACGCCAGCCACACCTTTGAACTCCTTCCGCCCGACTCCTCACGTCTATCTCACACGCTGACTCTTACGCTATGGCCTATACTCATAGGAACACATCCTGCCACTTGATGCTACTGACGATGAGGGAACCAACCTAGTCTCGTTGGCCATCATGGGATCCATCGGTCGGGAGGATAAGGAAGAATCCGTTCGGTTGCTGGTCAAGAGAATAGGAGTAAATGGCAAGGATTGTGGTACGTCTCATCATCCGTCTTATATTGGGTTCAGTCATCTCAGAATCACAGCTCAACGGCTCTATACTTTCTTTTCCCAGCTGGATGGACAGCCTTGCACCTTGCTGCGCTTCATTCAACTCCCCCATTGATTTCGTTCCTTCTCACCTCTGGCGCGGATCCTCACGCGTTAACAAATAAGAGTCTGACTGCGTTGTAAGCGTACTGTCCTGGTGGTAAAAACAACTTCGCGTGTGCTCATTCACTCGAATTTGTCTTCGCAGAGACATGATCTGCGATCTTCCATCTCATGCTGCCCAAGCTGCTCTCCTCACATCTGCCATGACCACAACCTCCTATCATCACCACATAAACTCCCCAAACTCTTCTCCAAGTCTCAATGGTGCTCCTAGGAACCCCTCGCCAGCGGTCGTGGCCTCTCTTGCCCGAGCCGAGCTCCTCGACCGACAGGAACGCAAAGAGCGAATGCGATGGGAGAAGGAAAAGTGGATCACCGAGATGGCGGAGATAGCAAAGGTCGATTTGGAGCGGCTGCTGGATCGAGACGGCGAGGATGATGCAACTAACAAGGAGGAGAAGCGGCTGAAGAAACGGAAGCTCGAGGGGAGAAGGGGCAGGGTCGAGAAGCAGAGACGAGACGACTACAGCGACTCCTCGTCAGACGAATCTGATCGAGGCGGTGACGATTCTTCTGAGGACGAAGAGGAATACGATCCTCATGTACGTCCGATTTCTTGACCTGATTCATAACCTGATGCTCGCGTTGATCTGACCTGCCTGCCGCTTCACAGTCACCCCCACCATACCATACGCTTCTCGTCTTCTCCCTTCCCAATCTGCCAAGCTTACTCGATACACTCATCTCATCATATCATCCGAACGTCCATCCTCGTGCCTGGCGATCCGCTCCAGCGAATACCCTGTACTTGTTCTCCCGATTCGCGCTCTATCGCTGTGATGAAGATTGGCTGGAGGAATTGATCATCGGTGTGGTGGATCGGATAGAAGCTTCCATCTACGTCAGTCTTTCCGTCGGCTATAACGGGCCCATAGGGTCTACAGGCTGATATCTTGGTTGTTCGATTCGATAGGACAACGTCGAAGATCTCACTCATCTGGCCTTCTGGAACTACAACTCGACCCTGCTGCTCCACCTGCTTCGCTCAGACAGCGGTCTCGAGATATCTTGCTACGAGATGGGTCTCCTGACGATGCTCGAGGTCAGCCGTCGTCGTCCATATCGCACGCTTGACCGTCCCAGATGCTGACAGACATCGTGCTTTTCTTTGCTTCCAATCATCCAATCAGGAATTAATTGGGGCGATCCACGTCTTTGTTATCCGTGTCGTCGAAAGAAGGATCGACGTCGTGCTGGACGCAGCGCTGCTCGATTACGAGTCCATGTCCGAGGAATTTGGCGACGTCGCGTTCGAAGGAGAGTGGAATTTTCTCAAGTCCCTCACAGGTCGAGGTGGAACAGCAGCGAAGAAGGCGGCTGGCAGAATCGTTCCAAAGGCGAGGGACGTCTTTGCTCAAGCAGCTAATGGATCTTCAGAAGGAGGGGATGGGTTTGGCTTCGCTAGTGTGCGAGAGATGAAGCGAGGGAGTATCGACGGTAGCAGTGTGGCATCTAACTCAGGCGGGCGACCGCTCTCCATGTCAGACTTTCGCTCGTCAACAACTCGATCGATTCATCAAGTATCGCCATCAACGTCGTTCTCAAGCAAGCACTCAATTCCTGCCCCTGCACCACCACTCGAGAAAAACCCGTCACAAACTCAGTCGAACGAAATCACGCCACGGACCATCACCTCATTCCTCACCGCCATCCTCGTCATTCTCCAGCTCTACGAGGTCAACCCAGCCATCACGTGCCAGGCCTTCTCCCAAGTCTACTACTGGGTCGGTTGCGAGGCCTTCAACCGAATCATCACTCGCAAAAAGTACCTCTGCCGTTCAAAGGCGATCCAGATCCGGATGAACATGACGAGTCTCGAGGACTGGGTCCGGGAGAGTGGATTGCCAGTCAAAACGGCGACGAAACATCTCGAGCCGGTCAACCAGCTTCTCCAGTGGCTACAGACATGCTCGAGTCTTCGCGATTTCGACAATCTGATCGTCATGGTTCAGAGTCTCAAGTCGCTCAACCCCCTTCAGATGCGACGCGCGATCTCCGATTATCGATTCGAGGTGGGCGAAGGCAAGATGTCGGACGAGTGTTCGCAGTACCTTGCTCAACTCCAAAAGGACTGGGAGAAGCGAAGGGTCCGAATCGGAGTTGAGACGCTTCAAAGGGAAATCTCGGAGAAGGAACGTGCTCGATTCGAACAGACTGGTACCAATGCCCATAGCCAGCCTTTGTCGGAAGACAAGCTTCTCGAGTCAGCAACCTCGATCGATGCCCTCTTCGACCCCAACGTCCCCCTTGGCGCCTACAACCCTCCTAGCGCTCCAGAGTGCATGGGCGAACTTCTCGACTCGCGTTTCATGCTTCCATTCTCCCTTCCAACCGACGTTGACCTCCTCATCGCAACTCCTCAGCCAAACTCTGCATTCTCTCTCCTATCAGCCGTCCCTCCATCTTCTCCTTCCATCACGCAAGCCTCTCCTCGACTCAGCTCGCGAAGCTCCTTCTCCAGTATGAGACCGCTGCTCTACTCCCAGAAGCCTCGAAACTCCATCAGAGAGCTCCCGGAGGACTTCCTCGAGTGGCTCTCAAGTGAGGAGCAGATCAACCTCCGGCGAGATCGACCACTCGCTCAGAGGCTTGCCAACGCTCTCGAGGCGTCTCGCTCTGGCATGTCGACCGCGCCTTCCCCCGCGAACCGTCCGCATCCTCTTCCCGCCACATCTGTCGCAGCACGTCCACCATCACCACCACCGGCTCCGGCAGTTCATCACATGCCTGCCTCCCAATCCTGGCCAAATGCCTCTAGTTCCGGCCCCGATCCGCTGGGGCCACCCATCCATACCCTCACATCATCCACTACCCCCGCATACGACGAGTTCGGCACCTTCATCGAGTCGAATCCTCATTCTCAATCGACTCTGCTTGCTAAATCCTCCCATCACGATCGAGGCGATTCAGAACGAACCATCTCCTCTCATAAAAAGGACGGCTCTTCCAACACCATCACTTCGAATCGGCACGTAGGCAGTGATCATCAGAGCTCGAGAGTCGTCTCCTCTGGCTCGTCGATAACTATCCTCGCCCCATCTCCGGAAGAGGAGATGCTGGACCCAATGCGAGGAAGCGTCGTGCTCGACCTGAAACGTCAGGAGGACACCGAAGGCACTCCCCCAAGCTCTCCCAGTGCCTGGTTCAAGAAGAAGCTCACCATCAGGGGAAGGAAGGGTAGCGATGGCTAGACGGGCTGATGAGGCAAGGGGGTAGTGAGTGGTTGATAGAACCCATCTGTCGATTGAAGGCTTGAGATCTCGATTAGGTTTGGCGCATGTTCGCTTTGTTTTTGTTTTGTTCGTTCACATAAAACATGATGGTAGATTTTGACGAACAGAACTTGAATAAGAATCTTGAGGCAAACGAGACCCGTGCCGATCGATTCCCGCGGGCAGCGTTTACAAGAACTCGAGGTCTTCATCCCTCAACATCCCTCAGCATCCCATCCAAATCCAGCTCTAGCTCATCAATCATGACCATTTCTAAAGACAACACCAAAGTTCTCCTCAAGCGAGACAACGTGAGTAGGACTGGAATCGACAGTCGTGGCTCTCAAGCTCCTGAGATGTTGGCTCAACAGCTTTTCTTTTGATCTGTAGGGTTCGTCCGCCGAGATCTAGTGAGTGTGCTTGTTTCTGTTCTTACCCAGGTCGCCTGTGATATATCCGTCTCAACAAGCCGCACTCTTCCAGCTTGTATGGTGCCTCAGTCACCTCGTGGAAGGCTCCATCTCCCTCAGAGAGTCAAGTTTCGGAGCGCCTTTTCCTTTCCGATCTCGCTGTCCTTGACGGCTCTAAAGCCGTACGTCTTGGCTCCTTGTTGTTCATCTTGTCCTCGTCCTAACTTGAGGGAATCATCTCTTGTCCCGATGAGCGGACTATAGCTGACGTTCTGCTTCGTTGTCGCACCATGATGACGTATCAGATCCGAGGAGGAGTCCCTCTCTGCTGGCCCACGTTTGGTCCACCGCCATCTGATTCCAAGGCAAGTCAAGACTGCCACTTTATCACGAGAATATCACGCAACGTGTCAGTCTAACAGCTATTCACTTGTCTCGCTCAGGCCTTCCCGTACCACTCCAAGCTTCCCCAACACGGTTTCGCTAGAATCTCGAACTGGACCATCGGCAAAGAGCAGGATGGATCGTCTCCTTCAGTCGAGTTCGGTACGCTTGTATGACTTAACCCGGTGCCCGCTCATGCTCACGAAAATCTGCTGAAGTTCTCGCGTTGCTCGATTTGTAGTCCTCGAGCCCAACGATGAAATCAAAAAAGATTTCCCCTACCCATTCCACCTTTCCTACACTGTAACCCTTGACGAGTTCTCGCTCGACCTCTCCTTCAAGGTCAAGAACACGAGCGAAAAAGAAACTCTTCAGTTCCAGAATCTCGTACGCTCTCGATGCTCAATCTGTCGTTCTTTTTGATCTCACCTGCTGATCTCTTGAGACGCCTCGCATGATCCCTCTACCAGCTTCACACTTACTTCCACGTTCCTTCTCATCTCGATTGCCGAGTGTCCACCCTCAAGGGAGAGTCCTTTGTCGACAAGGTTCGGGACGCTCAGATCTTTACCGAGGACAGGGAGAAAGTCGCCACTGATGGCGTCGAAACCGATCGAGTCTACCAAGACATTGGTCCTCGAACGCTCAAGCTCGAGTATGGGGGTGACAGTAAGCAGGGCCTCGACGTCAAGTTTGAGGGCTACAAGGGTGGGTGAACAAGTCTTTGTTTCATCCGGATCTCCTGGACGCATTCATACCACCTTCTTAGGTGCTGATTGAATTTGGTTTGTCGTAGATGCCACCGTCTGGAACCCTGCTGCTGAGAAGGCAAAGGCTACGGCCGACATGCAGGACGATGGATACAAGACGTTCATCTGTATCGAGCCTGGATACGTGAAGGAATTCTTGTCGCTTCCTGCTGGAGAGGAGTGGGTCGGCAGAGTGTTGACGACGACGTTCTGATGGGTTGAGTAGTTGATGTTATGTATTGTTATCTGCTACGGCCCGGAAGAAGAGATGTGAACGACTGGTAGAGATATCGAAGAGCAAGGCGAGAGAGACGGCTGAAATCGAGGGAGGAACTCCTCGAAACCACCAACACTCTTGGACCTCACCTCGCCGTCCTCACTTGCCACCTCTCGTACCCTCCCTTCTCAGCTCCCACAGTCACATTCAGCACTTAGATCAGCCACGTGAGAACATCACAGCATATACACCATCCCCAGGATCATTCAACACCCTCGACGATATCCTAACGGTTTGTTGCCTTCTCTTTTCCCTCCTTTCGTCGCCTCGCTCTCGTTTACCTCCTAGTCTCCCCCTCGTGAGTCAACACCCTTTCCTCCTAGCATGACGTTCATCTCTCATCACTTATCCGATCCCGATCTCCGCTTTCTATCTCTTATCCATCCTCATCCTTCTCACAACGACCATCTCCATCTACCGACCTGACTTCCATCCTATCATCATCTCGAACCCGCATCTCACCTACCGACTCCCTTCTGGTTCTCCCTTGAATCATCTGGCCTCATTCAATCTCTTCCCATCATCTGGCACGCCTCTGTCGCTCTAATCACTAGACTCACTTGCTGCCTGGCTCTCGATAAAACATCACACACCTCAACTTGCCCCAGTCATGTCCGACATCTTTCCAATCGCCGTCCTCATAGGTACGCGCTCCCTTTCGCTCCCGAAGTTGGATCGTGGATAGTGTAGCATGAATCGGTGATATTGATTGTGGAGGAAACGAGTGGCGTGGGAGGGCGTAGGATGACGAGAGGATGTGCTGAAGGGGGAACGCGAGCCGAGAATCTCTAGTACATGCATCATCCAGCAGCCTGCCCTTGCAATTCATCACACGCCTCCGACCCCTCGGATCATCATTCTTGCGTCTGATGGAGTTCTGATCGACCTTATCCTTTCCTATCACACAGATGAGCTCAAATCCGACGACGTTTCCCTTCGTTTGACATCGATCCGACGCCTATCCACCATCGCCCTCGCCCTCGGTCCTCAGCGAACACGCGACGAGCTCATTCCCTTCCTTCAGGACCAACTTGACGATGAGGATGAGATTCTCCTCGCTCTCGCGGAAGAGTTGGGTGCCTTTGGCGAGTACGTTGGTGGAAAGGATTACGCCCATCTGGTCTTGGGACCTTTGGAGAACCTCGCTGCCGTGGAAGAGACGCTTGTTAGGGAGAAGGTACGGCGCATCTCCTTGTTTCCTCCGATCCCCCTCACCGTGATACTTGGGATTCAGGACGAACGGGTTCGGCTCAAGACTTAGAGCACCTGTTCCTCGGACTAACCAACCCACGCGCTTTTCCTTGACAATACAGGCTTCCGACTCTCTTACTCAGATTGGTGTCCAGCTCTCGCCTGCTCAAATCACCGAGTACTACCTTCCCCTTCTTCGACGCCTCTCGACTGGCGACTGGTTCACCTCGAGAACGTCGGCTTGCTCCCTCTTTGCGCCCGTTTACGGCACGGCCTCAGAACCTGTCAAGGAGGAAATCAGGAAGCTGTTCTCAGGCCTATGTGGAGACGACACGCCCATGGTTCGAAGGGCTGCGGCCAAGGCTCTCGGCGTACGTGTGATGTTCCTCGCTTACTGTCAATGAAGCTCGAATTTCAAGCTGATCTCGTAGCTTGCGGTACCTCTCGTGTCATGTAGCCCTTTGCCAAGAACTTTGTCAACCACCACGCTCTACTGCTGTCAGAAGTCATTCCCGTTTACCGAAAGCTCGCATCGGACGACCAGGACTCTGTTCGACTCCTTACCGTCACGGCCCTCATCGCCATCGCCGAGCAGCTGCACCCTGACGAGGTTAAGGAGTACCTCCTGCCAACACTCAAGCAAAGCTTCACCGACAAGAGCTGGAGAGTCAGGTACATGGTTGGCAACGAGTTTGTTGCTGTACGTACCCGTCTCTGGCTTTAGTCCCTGTTCGCTTTGAGTTTGTGAAGTCTGACCTGCTTCCCTCGGTCCTCGCGTGTAGCTTGCTTCGGCCGTTGGAGAGGACATTATTCGAGACGAGATGGTCCAGGCATTCGTCTCGCTACTGAAGGACAACGAGGCCGAGGTTCGAACTGCTGGTGCTGGTCAGATCCCAGGTTCGTTCGTCTTCAGCTATCTCGATCAGGTACCTCTGAGGCTTGCATGCTGACTTTGATTGTCCGTGCGAATCTACAGGCTTTGCTAAGCTCATCGATCGGGATGTCATCCTTGCCCGGCTCCTGCCATGCGTCCGAGACCTCGCTTCGGACTCATCCCCTCACGTCAAGGCTGCTTTGGGTGGTCAGATCTCGGGTCTCGCCCCTCTGCTTGGCCGTGAGGCGACGATCGAGCATCTCCTTCCGCTGTTCCTTCAACTCCTCAAGGACGACCAGTCCGACGTCCGACTGCAGCTGATCGGCAAGCTCGAGATGGTCAATGATGGTGAGTTGGTTCAACGTCGAGTCGCGCTGGACACAAACTCGTGATCAGCCGAAGACTGACGTTTGCCTTGCTCCGGCTCTCCTCTTCCTCATCTCCATCATTTACCTCAAGTCATCGGTATCGACCTGCTCTCTCAATCTCTTCTCCCTGCCATCATCGACCTCGCCGAGGACAAGCAGTGGCGAGTCCGTCAAGCCATCATCGAGTACATCCCCTTGCTCGCTACCCAGCTTGGAGTTCAATTCTTTGACGACAAGCTCGGCAAGCTTTGCATGTCATGGCTTGGCGACAACGTCTTCTCGATCCGAGAGGCCGCCACCGTCAACCTCAAAAAGTTGACTGACGTCTTTGGCGTCCAGTGGGCGAGCCAGACTATCATCCCTCAAGTCCTCGCAATGGGCACCCACCCCAACTACCTTTACCGGATGACCACCGTTTTTGCTATCACCGTACGGTCTCATTCAAGCCCCTGCTTCTGGCCGTGCTCGCAGTCGGCTGACAATGTCTTCGACCTTTCCTTTCACACAGACCATGACACCCTCCCTCGACACCCCCATCATCCGAGATTCCGTGCTCGACGCTGCCCTCGGACTCGTCTCGGACCCCATCCCAAATATCCGTTTCAACGTCGCCAAGGCTCTCGAGATCCTTGCCGTCACTCTTTCGACCGACGCTGAGGGACAGGAGCTCGCTGGCAGGAAAATCGTGCCTGCGTTGGAGAAACTGTGTGGAGATTCTGACCCGGACGTTAGATGTAAGCGAATCACCCCTACGCTCTTTCCTCTTGAATCGGAACACAATCTGACCTCACTTGTCTTCATCAGACTTTGCTGCACGAGCTTTGGAGAGGACGACTGGGGTTGAGCCGAGCCCAATGTCGAGTAAGTCGCCCTCATCTGATCTTCCAGCTCACTTCCGTTTTGGGCTGACTTTGATCCATGTCATCTTCTGCAGTCTCATAAAATAGCAACAACTTCGCCTTTTCTTCCTTTCACCTTTCCACACACTTCTTGCATACCCTTTTCTTCCACTTCCATGCCTTGGGCCTTTGTTTCCTCTTTTCGCCCTCTTACTTCCGAGATGTATGGATCAATATGACGATATCATCCTGGTGCCTGGTTGTCCCTGCTAACGGTCTTGTCAACCAGCCATCCGCCTTAACCTGGTCTCCTCGACCAATGACGAGGCTGCTGCCGGAGTTCTCGGTTGCGTATTGATGCATCTCAGCCTATCTGACTCATCAGAAGGTCGTCTAAAACTCGGCGTAAAGAAGGCATCGCGTCGATGGAATTCCGACCCAAGCTTCTTGGACGACACCCGCTAACATCATCGGGAGAACTTGGCCGACAGTCGAAACCTCGATCAGTTGCACGTTCGCCTAAACTTCGGGCTTGATCCGGACTAAACCTCCTCGAACTTCCCACGCGGGAGGCCGAACCCCTGTCTCCTGTCGGGACGCGTCGAGCATAGTCCTCCTAGATTTCGGTGTCCCTCCTCGTTGATCCTCGATCGATACGACCGGGTTCAGTTTCGCCTCTTATCGTGGGGTATGATAGTTGCCATCTGTGTTTGGCCGACCAAACGCCCGTTGAACTGGATAGACAATCATGATGATTGGCCTGACGACTGACAAGTCCTCGGTTCGATCATCCGAACCGAGAACCACCACATAAGAGAAACATATCGTGAGTAAAGTCGTAGTAAGACAGCGTAGAGGTCAAAACAGGGTATTGATACGTCAGTCGCTCGATCCCGCAGTGTTCGATCATGCGCCCCTCACAATCCGGTCGTCCAGGCACCACAGGTCAATGCTCCTCCAAGATCGGCTCAGCCCCTCGGACGCCCACACTTCCTTCTACGTCTCGATATCGGCCGCAACGACCCCCTCGTGAAGTATCGATACCCTTCTATACTTCATCAATTCCGGTAGTCGAGATCACTCCTCCGTCTCCTTCAGAACCTATCCCGCTAGCCCCTTCGCACACGTCGACCTTCTCTTCCCAAACCGCCATTCCCCATCGGCCCGACGAGAATCGTCTTGGTATCCCGAATCGTCACAGAGTCACATTGAGCACCCGGAATCGACTCGTAAGCACTCACTGCCGAGGGTACTTTCGATCGGAAGCACCACCCAAGGGTGGAATCCTAGAGGTGGTGATCAGAGCAGCCAGAGCTATCAGGGAGCGCCGAGGTAGGGGTGTGACGGAGCAGGGAGCCGGAGAAGTATCGCAAAGAGAGAGCGCAGAGCTGGATCCGCTGATGAGGGATGGTCTGGTCGATGTCCGGGGACAGTAGTGGGTATGTTAGAGAATAGGACAAGCGATAATCTAGAGGAGGACGGTATCGAGATGTCGATGGGTTGGCTCGATGAGCGGGGTTAGATGTGGGTAGTCAGTGTTGGGTAGTGGTTAGTTGTATGGGTATGATGTATGATGAGCAGACTGATGAGTATCATGTATGAAGGAAGATGGATACGTTCAACAAGGTACGATGGTCTTTTGGAGTCGCTCTAGATCGTCCTGTTTCCGTTGAGCGAGCTCTTTGAGACTCTGGACTTTATCCGGATCGACTTGATCAGCCTTTGCGTTGTGCCACTCGTTCCAAGAATCGGAAGCTTCGCGCTCCGCCTTTGCGAGGTCGTCCTTTTCGGATCTGTGGAGAAGTCGGTGGGTCAGGATATGTATCGGTGCTCGTTGTTGGTGCAAACTGACTTGGAGAGCGTCTTGAATGGTTCCGACATGGCTTGCTACGTGCTAGGTGCTAGGTGCTAGGTGGACGACGATGGTGTTCGTTACATGTTGAATCCCGGCGAGAGCGTCAACGTGAATAGGGTCCATGACGTCACTCATCCCAACGTTGCCAGCGTTAAGTCCCCTCAGCATTCTCTCAACCCTCATCAAGTTGGAATCATCATGACCGTTCCAGACTACTGTCAGTGCTCTATCACCTCCTCACTCGTCGAATCAATCGCTCACACCTAAAATCCGCATTCTCGACCACCCAGACGACCTTCTCTCCGTTTCCAAGAATGCCTCCTTTGACCAAATCAAGACAGCATACCGCAAGGCTTCTCTCTCCTGCCATCCAGACAGACTCCCCCCGACCGCCACAGAGAAGGAGCGCAAACAGGCTACCGCCAAATTTCAATCCGTAGCAGACGTCAGTCTTGCTCATCATCCATCATCTTCCCCAGGTGTTCGGTGCTAATCCCTTCCTTCCCTACTCACTCGCTTTCTCATCTTAGGCCTACTTTACCCTCTCCGATCCCGTGCGAAGACGAGAATACGATCTTCACTACCGGCCATCTTCATCATCGTCTCGTGCTCCTCCACCTCCTTTCCCCGATGATCCATTCTTCGACCAAGACGATCCATCCTCCACCGCTTCCGGTTCCGGCCCAGGGCCATCGGCGTCCTCCTTCTTCTCCTCTTTCTTTGGAGGAGGTTCCTCGACTCCTCCTCCGGCACCCGATGGCCATGCAGATGCCAACGAGACCTTCACCTCCGTGTTTTCTGATTTGCTCGAACCAGAAGTCGGAAGAGTGGCCGGACGAACTTGGTCTCTCGTTGGCGGTGCAGGGGTGCGTCTTCGAACGTAACTTAATGGCACGAAAGTTGAAGCTTACTTCACTCGTCTTGTTTGCCATAGGGTGCTGCTCTGGGCTTCATCGTGGGCAATGTGCCAGGAGCCATGGCAGGCGCTTTTGGCGGAAACCGACTGGGTGCCATTAGGGATGCCAAGGGCAAGAGTGAGTACCTGGCTCTCCGTTCAATACTCGTCTGCTCACTCTCGCTGATAACGATCGACCGATTCAGGTGTCGGCGATGTCTTTATGACCCTCTCGTCATCCCAAAAGGCTGAGGTATGTCATGTTATGCTTCTATGTGCCTTTTTTTTTTTTTTGCTTTCCTTGACTTGGCTCTGACTTACCTGCTCGTCCGCCCGACGTACTAGATCTTGAAAGCGTTGGCTGCCAAGGTCTTCAGCACCATCGGTCAAGGTTCTATCTGAGGCTGATCGTCTTCGATCGAGTCACCCTATACATTCGTCTTTTCTTCTCTTCCCATTGATCTGGATTCGCCCTTCACACGCACATTCACACGTCTAGCTCGCGGGAGACTGTAGATTTCTTCTCTCCTGTCTTCGTTTCTCTGTACCAAGATATCATGACTTTCAATTGGCTGGTGAACGATTAACCCTACACTGTCGAGAAAGCAGGATTGGATGACACCGTGGCGTTCATGAGATCGTGAGGGAGATTGGATTTCGTTTCGGTCGTGAGAACGGGGATGAGAAGAGAGGGAACTAGGCAAAGAGGGAAAGAAAACAAGTGCATTATATGGGTTAAAGGCGAAAGAGTGGCGTGGTAGACGAAGCTTCCGAGAAATGAGTCTGTCTCGTTGACTCTGAACCAAAGGGATTTCGCAAAGAAGAGGGACTGTACGTGTTGTGGGGAGCCGAGGGATACGGAGAGGATGGAGAGGGAAGTTGTTGATAAGTCTTGAGCTTCGCTTCAATGATTCGCTTCCTGGGAGTTTGAGCAGATGACAACTGGAAATTCAGTCTGACGATTCTTTCTCCCACAAGCTAGTTGCAGTGCCAGAGCTACGACATGTGGACTCACAATATTGAAGCCAACTTGACGCCCTCTATGAATTCCTCCTCTGTCGGTTCCCTCTCGCCAAACTTGGCCTTTTCCAGTACGGCAGCGTACCGATCAAGGACAGCTTTGGCACCTGGGAGGAGGATGGGATGATGGAAGAGTGGATCGGACCGTATCCGGTGCGGCGAATACACTGGGGGTGGGTTAGTGGTCGAGGGAGGGATCGGAGGGAGGAGGGATGATGTCGTGGGCAAGGTTGTCTGTAGGAGATAGGTTCGGAAGTGGAGCGAGGCAAAGTCGGTCCCTGAAGCAAAAAGAGGTATCGTAAGTGAGGAATGATGGATGATACTGCACGTGATGGATTCCCAAACTACCCACCAGGTCGTCCCCAGCCTTCCTGAGCGCCCTGGGTCGGTTGTTGCAGATGGGCAATCATCGACGCCCTAGTGTATTCTGCAGATATATATCTAGACAGCACCTGTTGGAGGTTTGAGAAGAAGAGGATGATCAGCAGCCAACCCTTGCAGGATGAGTGTATGAGTTCTGAGTCGAACGTTTGGGAGGTCCTCTTGCTTTGTCGGAAGGAACGCTTTGGGGATAGCTTGTAATGCATTTCTGACGGCGAGTATGCGACCGATGCAGATGAAAAAGGCGATGATAAGCTGCGTATCGATCAAGCAGGGGAGGGAAGCGATCGATCAATGGGGGTGCAGGAGCCGAACCAAAGAAGAGAATGCTTCGGTCAGTCAACTGGTCATGTGGCACGGGAATGATTACGATGGGTGACCTTGAAGAAACAAGTCGTCAGAGACTTAAACAGCATCGACGATGAATCGACTTACAAGGGATGCATAGGCCCCCACGAGGATGACGACGTTCCACTTTCGTTGACCTCTCGTGTTCCAAGCTTGAGTGATGAGTCCCCAAGCCGATCCTCCGACTGCTCCTGCTGTGAGTACTGTGAGATGAAGCAGGTCGAACACGAATAAGGAGCGAGAAGGGACGAGGCAGTAGAGTTGAAGGTCAGAATAGGATGAGGATGGGCAGATGAAGGAGACGGGACTTGCGGATGAGGAAGAGGAAGGAGGAGTGATAAAGAATGGACCAGCATATCTGTGTGAGGGATCGCTTTGGCACCATCGTCAGCGCATCCGACGCTGGTCGTCGACATTCGACAGGAGGGAGTGGGGGGCAGGCGATTCAAGGGATTGTTGACGGGACTTTGTCCGTAACCACGTTCTCATTGTCTCTGACCATCTCGACTCGATCCGCCAAACACATCATCAAACTTCACCCAACAGTCCTAGAAATCATCCCCACTCTTCCTCACAAACCACATCGTTACATGGACCCATCATATGACATGAAGCCTCATCCTATACATCCAGTCGCCCCAGGTTTCACCTACTAACCAACCGTCTTGTTCTTGACCTCCTGCCAAGCAGCACCGATCGCCTTTGCCTGCTCTTGAGTAGCTTTAAAAGTCTTGTCGACCAAGGGGTGCGCAGCTCGGTATTCGGCCGCGAACTTCATGTAAGGGTCTGTTCGATTGGGGGAGGAGACGGATGGGAGCGCGAAGGGTTGAGATACCATGTCAGCATATGCCCGGCTGCGACCCAATGGTCAAGGCTCACAGCACAAAGAGGTTACATACTGTCGCTCTGAGTCCCAGATCGTGCTGACTTTTGCTCGCTCTTCTTAGCGTTGACCGCTCTCCTCTGTTCGGGGGCTGAATGGAAAGAGTTACAGATACGATAGTGAGCAGAGAAGACACCAGAGTACATGCGAAGGGGTACAGTCCGGTTGACGCACTAAGAGAGCTCTTCCAAGCGTTGTAGGTCGCCTTGTAAGCGGCCTCGTGACCAACAGGACGAGCGTACGCCTGCAGTTATCAAGTATGAATGGATCAAGATGTAAGAATCACACCTGGAGGGGGGGGGGGGGGGGGGGGGGGGGGGGGGGGGGGGGGGGGGGGGGGGGGGGGGGCAGAACACGTAGAACCTCCTCTTTCGTCAAAGTAGATGCGTAGGTGTCGACCAGCGTCTGGTCTCTACTCCTGATTTCCCATCGCACCTCCTTCCAACCATCAATCTCGTTCGTAGAGCAGTCAGATAGATTCGAACACGCACCTCCTTAGCAGTCTCGCTCAATGCCTTCCACTCGGCCGATAGCTGCGCGCTAAGTGATCCGAACACGGGCCTCTTGCCAGTAGCTTCGAATTCCTTGGTGTATCTCTCTTGTGTGAACTTCTGGTAGGGGTTGGGCCCTCGGGAAGGAGGCTTGGGAGGAGACTTGGTGACCTCTACCGATGAGATAGGGAGGAAGCACGAGGAGCATCAAATAATCGAGGCGAGTGCCGTCAGGGAGTCGAACGTGGAGCTCGAGCGAGTGGCAATCGTGACAGATGATCGGGTTGAAGGGGTAGTATTGATCTGGAATCGACGAAAATGACTCACTGGCAGCTGGATGAGACGAGAAGGACGTGTCGTGATGAGATCAAAAATCGAATCAGCAACGCATCCACACGGCTGACGAGGCGTCGATGATTGGTGAGAGACTATTCACCAGTGGGGAGAACACCAACAGCGTTCTTTCGGCTAACGGCACGAACGGCAAGGGTAGGGAACATGGTGTTGAGGTTGGATGATGATTGTTTGGAACGTCTACTTTCGGCCTTTTCTTTTTGTTTATCTCATCTCAGCCACTTTTCTTCTCGCAACCATTTCACATCGGCAAATTGACACCATCGTCTTCTCGTGTTCAACAAGGCAACAGTCATAAATACAGTTGCGTCGTCTCGAGGACGGTACGTCGTCACTCAAGACAAGTCCAGCATGACCGATTAGCAGGTACCAGAGTTGGCGATGGTGATCTTGGCTCGGGGCTGCAATGTTCATGTGGTGTACGTCAGCGACTAGAAGCACAGCGACTGGAGCAAACGGTAGGTCCGAGGCTCACCTTGCCAGAGTCAGTTCCGTAGCCCTCGATCTTGGAGACGAGGTCCATACCCTCGAGAACCTCGCCGAAAACAACGTGCTTGCCGTCCAACCAAGAGGTCTTGACGGTGGTGATGAAGAACTGCAGGCGAGCAGCAAAGGCAAGGTCAGTACACGCAAAGACTCTCGGAGATGGCTGACAGAAGAGCGGGGTGCTCAAGTAGGTTCGATGTAAGCGAACATACCTGGGATCCGTTGGTTCCGGGTCCAGCGTTGGCCATAGAGAGAAGTCCGGGCTTGGTGTGCTCTGGAGGAAGAAGGGAAGTGGAAGGAGAAAACGAGTCAACGGAGGCGTTCCATCAATTCAAGCAAGCGAGCGAGATGAAGCGATGACACACTGAGGGCGAAGTTCTCGTCAGCGAACTTGGCACCTGAAGGATGTAGAGTGAAGCAGGAAGTCAGTGCAAGTCAAGGGAGACCAGGAGAGAAGCCAGAAGAGGAACGGACCGTAGATGCTCTTGCCACCGGTTCCGTTGTGAGCGGTGAAATCACCACCCTGGAGCATGAACTGAGGGATGACTCGGTGGAAACCGGATCCGGCGTATCCGAAACTGCAGAAGGAAGGGGGATAGAACACGATGTAGGTGAGTCAAAGATCGATCAGAGAACCCTCGAGGGCTCAGACGTACCCGTTCTGTCCTATAATCATGCAGGAACATGTGACGGGATAATGATCAGTACTGCTCATGATCATCGCAACGAAGAGAGCATACCAGTGCAGAGCTCCCTAGATAGTAAAAACGGAGAAATACGTCAACGAGACGAACTAGAGGGTCAATCTCAAGATGACGAAACCGCACCTGAAGTTTCGGGCAGTCTTGGGGACGACGTCGTCGTAGAGCTTGAAGACGATCTTGCCGGCGGGGGTGCCGTTGACTAAGAAGATGTCGAGGGAGGGTAAGCGCTTGAACCAGTCAAAGAAGAGCGGAACGAAAAGGAAACTCACTGGCGATGTCGAACTAGATATCGTCGAGGAAGGTGAATAGAGTGAGCGAAAGAGGTTATGAAGGGATATTGAGCAAGTAGACATACGAAAACGTTACTGGTAAGATGGATAGAGGAGAGGGAACCAAGTCAGCAAAGTTTGAGGACGTCTAGTCGGGGATCGGAGATGGACTAACGACATAGTGACTAGATATATGGAAGGTGGGTGATGGAGGGCAATTGGGAGGGCAAGATGTGAGCGCGGTGTAGATGTAGCGTCGAGGGCGAAGGGACAGGACGTACGTGAGATTTGAAGAGATGGGAGGGGGTGGTTTGTGAGGGAAAGAGAGCTGGAGACAAAGTGAGGGAGATCCTCCCAGAGAGAGAGAGAGCTTCGAGAATCATCGATCATCCACACACGTCACCGTCCTATTCAATATGATTCCTCCCTTGATCCCATCTGCAGTCGAGACCAAAAAGAGTTACCAAAAAGAGTGACGACGTTTAAAAGTGATACGCGATCGACGAGTTGGATGGATTCAATTCCAACGAAATACCAGAAAATGTTGGACATATATTTCGCCTCGACCCAAACTGGATGCCGCCGTTCCAGCAGGATACCATCTTATACGTCTGAGTGCAAGAGAGAAAACGATTTGTCGAAGAGAAATCAACTTTGACTTCAACTCAAGAAGCGCTGCGGTCCTTGAGCCCTATCGCCCACGACCGTCCAGCATCCCATCTCGTGCTTTCCTTCCCCTACTCACACTCCACAATGGGCAGGAATACAGGCGTGTTCAATAGCCTCGACGCCTTTGGCAAAACTCTCGACGATGTCAAGATCAGGACGAGAACCGGAGCCTTCCTCACCATGCTATCACTCGCCATCATCCTCACCCTGACCATGCTCGAGTTTGTCGACTACCGACGCGTCCATATCGAACCCTCAATAGTCGTCGACAAGTCACGAGGGGAGAAACTCACTGTTGATCTCAACGTCACCTTCCCGAGGGTACCATGCTACTGTATGTACCGACAGAGCTTGTCGGCCTTGGATGAGCATTCATCCTGGTTGTGCTCTCTGATAAGTTGACCCGTCGCCTATGCTTTCACTCTAGTACTTTCTATCGATATCATGGACATCTCTGGGGAACATCAGAACGACCTTACGCACGACATAGAAAAGAACCGAATCTCAAAAGACGGAGAGCTCATCGATCTACACAGCAAAGGTTCGGTTTTCTATCTGTATCTTCCACAGCAACGATGCTGACCGAGCATCGTCCCAACTCCAGAGCTAAAGGGAGAGGTAGAGAAGGTCGCTGATGTTCGGGGAGGAAAATGCGGAAGTTGCTACGGAGGTGTGCCACCGCCCAGCGGGTCAGTCCTCGCCACT
Source organism: Udeniomyces megalosporus (assembly GCA_039545415.1). Taxonomy (NCBI): domain Eukaryota; kingdom Fungi; phylum Basidiomycota; class Tremellomycetes; order Cystofilobasidiales; family Mrakiaceae; genus Udeniomyces; species Udeniomyces megalosporus. The sequence goes on along the minus strand of BCKM01000020.1, from coordinate 410,475 downwards.
GGGTCGTACACAGGAGATGGAAATGACGAACAATCAACTGATTATGTTACTCCGAACAAACGCAGTTGCTGTAACACATGTGAAGAGGTCCGGGAGGCATACGTTCGAAAGGGCTGGAGCTTTACCAACCCAGACTCGATTAGTCAGGTGAGTATATGGCATGCTATCCTAGTTGGGTCCACGTGAAGATTCATTGACCCAAAAACGACAACCTCCAGTGTGTCGAGGAACATTGGTCGGAGAAGATCGCTGCCCAGAACACTGAAGGTAAGGCGTTTCTCTCTGCCTTCCCTTGCCCTGATCTGTTAGTGGCCGATGCTCACCGTCCAAAAATGCACGACAACCTTCTACAGGATGCAACGTCGCCGGTCGGGTCAGAGTCAACAAAGTCGTCGGTAACTTCCACATGTCGCCTGGAAAGTCCTTCCAGGCCAACTCGATGCACGTCCATGATCTGGTAGGTGCTGCAAGCTTCTGTCCATCATCATCTGGCTGATTATCGAACCTGACCAATTTGGGTACGGTACACCTAGGTCCCTTACCTTCGATCCGGCAATCACCACGACTTTGGTCATATCATTCACCGATTCTCCTTTGGGGCGGACAATGATCCCCTTGAACCGACCCCAAAGATGATTGAGGTCAAGAAGAAGCTCGACATTGTCAACCCGCTCGAGGGCGTCCAAGCTCACACGGAAGAATCGAACTACATGTTCACCTACTTTGTCAAGGTCGTCTCAACTCAATTTCACAGCCTGACGGGTGAAATCACTCCATCACATCAAGTGAGTCTGCCGGAACGACGCGACGAGCGATCATCGAACCCGTCACTAACGTGTATTTGAACCGCCCCATGACAGTACTCTGTTACCTCCTACGAGCGTGACATGTCCAAAGGCAACGCCGCTGGAAAGGACAATCACGGTCACGTCACGGCCCATGGCATGGCTGCGCTGCCAGGGTTGTTCGTCAACTACGAGATCTCACCTATGCTCGTCATCCATAGGGAGACTCGGCAGAGCTTTGCCCATTTCATCACTTCGTTCGTCCTCTCCTCCTCTTCGACTCGTCCTCGTGCCATCGATCTAACGCTCCTTCGCCTTTGCCTTCTTCTCGCTCATGGTCTCATCGCAGGACGATGGCCATCGTGGGTGGAGTTTTGACCGTTTTCCAAATCGTCGACAGCGCAATCTTTTCGGGCAAGAAGAGATTGAAGGGAGAGAAGGACTCGGAAGGTTTTGGTAGTCGTAACCGCAATGGAAAGATGATGTGAGAGTTAAGAGTGGGTGGGTGGAGAAATCGAGATGGATTATGATAGTCAAGATCATCTCAGGGGCGGACCAGATGACCACAAGCGGTCACTCGGATAAAATCTTGTGTCTGTGAACGCACATGTGTATGACGTTTCTGACAGAGGGTCGGGAACCGATATGATGAAGACGAAGCGTCAAATCAAACATGGTTGGTTGAATAAATGGAAACAAAGGGTGGATATAACTTGTGAGAGACGATTCCGAGTCAAATGCTGATGAGGTGTGTCAAGAGGAGAGAGGACGAAAAGACGGTGAAAATAAAAATGAAAACGGAAGGTGAATGCGAAATGGATGAATGGATAATGGGCGAAGATGCACAAGTCGTCGATAGGTGTGAAGCGAACGGAGAGGGACACTAGAAAAGAAGGAATATAACAGATAATGAAATAACAAAGCGCATCACTACCATCCTCTAAGAAGGTAAGCCGAGACCAATCCGACCGCACTCAACGCGACGAACGAAGTCCTCATGCCCTTCATAGCACCAGCCTCCTCCTGAGCCGATTCGGTGCTGCCCTTACTGGTACTACCTCCAGCCTGGCCCATCCTTCCATTACTCGTCGCCAACACTTCTTGAGCAACCGTGGCGGTACCGACTCCACCCGCCGCGTAAGTCGTTCCGAAAGTCGTAGCCGTCCCGTCCGAAGTGAGACTCGAAACGGTTCCCGACGAAGCAGCGAGGGCTTCCTTCGTCAGGAAGACCAGCGCAAAGGAGGGTGCTTTCATGGGGACGAAGCACGACTGAGTGTCGGTCGAGCACTGGATAGTAACGGTTTCTTGAGTGTTGTAAAGCGTTCCATCCGAGGAGTGGTCACCTGCCAGAGCAGCGGTTTGGTTGGCCCAGGTGATCTAAGAAAAAACAAATTGACATAAGTGTTGCGTCCCGGCTGAGCGACAATGCGAGCGGATGATACCTACGGCATACTGCTCGGCGGTAGTTCCGCTCTCGGAGTACAGATACCTAGGCGCACGAGAGTGTGTCAATTCGGAATGACGATTGTGCCGCGGAGAAGAGAGTGGTACTCACCTGACGTAAACTTCCGTAGGCGTGGACCTAGCTCCCGTTTCCTGGTTCTCGACGGCGATTCCTCCGACACTGATCTCGGCAGTATAGTCTGAGTTACCAGAGGTGTCCGAGATAAAGTTGAAGAGAGCGACCTTGGCCGGGGCGTTGTCCTCATAGATACTGTAAGCGGGGAAGTAGATCGAGTTCGAATCCGTAGTGAGATCAAAGACTTGAGATTTGTTGGTGGATCCAAAGACCTAGTGAAAGTGAGTACGAAAGAACAGGCCCAAAGATCAGCGTCATCATCACGAGACTCAGGGTATAGAAAGCACATACCTCAGTCATGGCGAGAGTCGAGTAATAGACAGGTCCAACAGTCCATCCTCGGAACGACGATTGGTTGGTCTGAACAGCAGTGAAGGGCTGAGGTTTTCCAAGGAATGCAACAGCATCGAATCATCAGCATGGCAAAACGATATAGAGCGCAGCAGGGACTGAACCGACGTTGTAGAATGCATCGCGACCTCCGACATGGAGCATAGAGCTCGTGAAGTTGCGGTAAGCGAGGGTGAGGGTCCAATCGAGAGCCCTGAAGATCGATATGATAGACTTGAGTGCCAGTATAAGATCAAGCAGGTCATTCAAAGGCAGCTCACCACAAGGCAGCTCCAAACGAGTCACTGAGCCCACTGAACCCTGAACAAGAAGCCGTGTTCGCTGAAGACATCGAACAGCGATGAGCAAAGAGACGTGATGAGACAGTCGACGAGGATCAACGCATCAACTTACTCTCAATCATTCCGACATCGAGTCCAAGTTGGATGCCCTGGTTGGCTACCCCGATGTATGGCTGGATGAGGTTAGTGTTGATAGTGTGGTTAAGGAACTCGGCAAAGATCTCCTGGGCAACCTCTGGTCCTTGACCACCACAGTTGTTGGCCGGGTAGCTGGCGAAGGTAAGAAAGACGGCCGCGTCAGTTGATGGCCCGGAACACCAACGATGATTGGTCGAGAGACGAGACTGACTGCTGGAAGGAAAGCGTGTTCATTCGGTCCCGGTAATTGTCGAGGAAGCCAGTTTGAACCATCTGATCGGGGGTCCAGCTGGAAGGTTGACGAGGTCTCAGTGGCAAGTCGACAACCTGTGAGAACCTAGAGGAAACCATCAACTCACTTGCAGCAGACGCTGGGGAGGTAGAAGTTGTTCTTGTTTTCCAAGTTAGGGTCAGCGATGGTCTCCGACTGGAGGAAAGCCCCGATCTCGCTGTACCAGTCTTCGGTAGTGTAGCTTGATCCTCGTCTTCGATCCTGGTAACTGTGTTTAAAGCAAAATGAAGTCGAATCGCGTTAGCGTGAGACATCCTTTCGACGATCTGCATAAGATGACAGGACACATACAGATCAGGTTCGTTTCCAATCTGGAATCCTGACAAGGCAGGTCCGAGGACTCCTTCAACAAACGTCGCGACTTGCATCGCGTTCTGCTGTCCGTCGAGCGTAGAGTTGGCGAAGGCGAGGCCCATGAGCCACTCAGCACCGACCAAGTGAGTGACGTTACTCATAGCGTAGATAAGGTCCTCAGTGTATAGGACATCTGGCGTGTTAGTCGGGTTCCCTGCAGATGTGGCCTTCTCGAGGAACGATCTGATTGATGCAAAGGGAGACGTGGTCAGCTGAATGTTTGGCGCGAGGCACAGTCCGATCAACGTACCCTCCGGCCCCTCCATTAGGAAGACCATCGACGGGGTACATAAGCGATCCTTCCTGCGAATTACCACCGATTCGAAGACGAGGACCTGAGAGAGACCGTGCTCGAAGATTCTGGAGGAAGTTGAGGAAAGGGGCCCGGAGGTTGGTGGACGACGGTCCGACTGTGCGAAGCAAGGGGTGGGTGCACGGTCAGTAAGATTGCCCATCTTGGCAAGTGACAGATACTGCTAATGAACAGTCGCATCAGGAGGAGCATGGACAACTGTAGACGAAACGTCAAGGCAAAGCCTTGGCTATCCTTGTCCTTCCCAAATTAAGTCGCAGCAAGACCGAGAACGACGTCGTCCTCTCGTCGCTCTCTCTGGAGGACGATATACGACGGTCTTGATCACTGCGCTCCAGTCTGCATTGAAGGAAAGTTCACTCACGGACTTGGTTCGCGACCGAAAGCTCAATCGAGTAGCCAAGGAAGTTGCCCTTCTGCGGCACACTGAGCAGGCTGTTGCCTCGAGCGGGGTCCGTCAACGCGTCGGCCGTTTCCCAGAGTCCCCACTGAACGTTCTTTGGCTGGTCACCAGGTGGGCTCGGAGCTGTGAGGAGGGTCTGAGAGTGGGCGCCTGTTTGAGTGGCAGAGGCAGCAGCGGCGGTTCCAGAGGCGGTGTTTGTACCGATGGTGGTGAAGAGTTGGAAAGCTCGGTTCTCGAGCTGAGGACCCAAAGGAGCTCTCTGTGGCCAGTCGGGAGAAGGAGCGGCGGTGGAGAGGGTAGGGACGAGAACAAGCAGAGGGAGAAGGGATGAGGAGAACATGTTGAAGGAAGTGGGATGTATAGGTGCCAAAAACAAGGACGATGTGGAGGGTGACCCTAGAACGAGGGTCGAGGGTATCGAGGATTCTCTTGTGGCTGGGGGCTGATTCGAGGCTGGGGCTGGGAATGTGTGGATGAAGAGGAGGATGTCCCGGAGAAGGAAGGGCGGAGATATCTGGAAGAACCTGAGCAAGTTGAGGCAAGGATCAACGGCGAAGCGAGGAGCGGGGCAACGAGGATTTGGGTGATTTGTTGGGCGCCCCACTCTATCAAACAAATGACGGTCTTCCCTAATTGTTTCGAGTACTCGATTGTTTCTCGTCTTTTCGTCGAGTATCGTTGATCGAGATATGAATCCCTGGAGGAAATACGATTTAAAATTCTCGTTGCAACGACCGCGACATCTCTCCAGTCAAGATGGGCAGACAACTTGCCAGAGAAGGTCGGCGTTCCGATCATGCCGCTTAGACAAACATGAAATTATATAGGTAGCGATAGAAATTTCACCAAGCTGGAGGTTGGGTCTAGAGCGGTCTCCGATCTTTGGGTCCTCCGGTCCTGAGATGTCTCTCTTCCCGTCCTTCCCCTTCGAGATTCCATCCTCTTGTACTCAACTCCCATCCAGTCCTTTGCACACCCCATCTTCCCTTCCTACTTAATCTACTCGTCATGTTTGCCCCCATCACCGCCCTCCTCCTCGCTTCTGCCTCCCTCATCTCCGCTTCTCCTGCCCCGGTCGAGCGAACCTTTGGTGTCTCTGGTGCTTCTGTCGCCATCGACAAGGCCACCGCCACCAAATGCTCTGCTGCCTACACCGCTGGATTCGTCAACGACGAGGTCAGACACTTGCCATTCCTTCCCCATCCGAGAGCTGAACTCCTCCGCTGATCGAGCTCTCTTCTCTTTCCCTTGAATCCTACCAGATGATCTTCGCCGTTCCTCCTTCGACCATCCTTCCTGTCGTCGACAACTTCTTCGACTCGGCTTGGGAGGTAAATCATGATCCGATTCAGCCTCATGATCAGTCGTCTTGCGGCTAGTTTACTGACAACCTTGCTCTCGATCGCTCGTTTTCCGACATCATTCTCTTCTCTTTCGAGTAGGGATTCACCCCCATCTCAACCCAGGGACAGCAGTCTTGGCCCGGGGCTATCAGGACCTTCTCGTGTGGGTGTTTTTGTCTGTATGATGTCGACCGCCTGGATTCGGAAGCACGATCGCCGGGACGCGTTTTCTCGATCCGAGAACCAGCAATCAAGTTTGCTTCTCTTTACTGACATGACTGCTATGCACATCCAATCCACAAGTCGGAGGTGCCGTTACTCTTACTGAGCAGCTCGACTACGTCATCAACACTAAGGTCCGTAGCGGGCTTCGTCGCTTGTCTGATAGTCACGGGCTGACGTCTTTCTTCTAATTTACCACTTCTTTAGGCCTTCATCGACCGAAGGTGGCGAGGTGTCGGAGGCGAGAAGGCCGGAACTCTTCCCGTCAACGCTGAGGCCTTTAACGCCAAGCTCGAGAGCTGGACGGAGCACTACACCATCGTCCCTGTCACTTGCAAGGGCAAGAAGGTGCGTTCGCGTTCTTCTTCGGTCACTCCCCCCCCCACCAATGAATTGAGCAGATCGCTGATCATATCTTGTCATTCCTTCTCTCAGGCCAGCAAGTGGGTTTGGAACGCTTCGTTCTGCTCGACCAACAACCCCGTTGCTGAGGGCCTCTTCCACCAGGCACACACCGGACCCTTCGCTCAGTTCGCTGCTACCTACGGAACTATCGACTCGTGCTAAGCACAGTATCGACAAGGAATAAATATCGTGTCGAACCTTATCTCTTTGCCCATATCTCGTGCTCTTTCGTTTTTGATCATCTCTTGTCGTCAGCGTTGTCCGCTCGGCTCCCACGCTCGTTTAAAATTCAGTTATTCTACTTGTCTGTCGTATCAAAAGCCAGTTGTTTTCCCTTTTACTTCATGTTGAGATGTCAAGAAGAGCTGAGAGAGAGGGCAGGTGGCGAAAGAAAGATGAGAGGAATCGATGACCGAAAAAGAGTTGGCCCCTCAAGGACCTTTCCAACTTCCAACCTCCCTTCACCTCACCCCACCCAACTCCTCCCACCCACCTACACACTTTCCAACAATGGCTTCCATCGAGGACATCTCTCTTGAGGACTCTGCTCCCGCTCTCGTTGACGGTGGTGATGCCGGTCTTAACCAGATCCAGGTCAGTCCGACAAAAGCAGCCCTCTTCGACTCGCATCAATCCCCAATTCCGGCTCGTCATAACCCGCTTTGGGCTGGAACTCTCTGGGAGGACACACCTACAACTGTACTCTACCAGCTAGCTGGGCTGTAGCCTACAGGGTCTCATGAATTACCATGTTACATGGGGGAGAGATGGTTCACCTCTTTTTCCCCTACTTCGAGCTCGCCCTCTTGCTTGACAAGCGCCGGCTAGCATGCATGCTCAGGTTGCCTCTGCTAGTGAAAGACTATGTGGCTCTGAGTGATCTTGCCTAGCAGTCGTACTTGACCGTCACTCGACAAGGCGTTCGCCCTGCTGACGCTCGTTCTTTTCCTTCTCTGATACTCTATCTAGTCTCGATCCGAGCGAAAGGCTCGAAAGGCTCTTGCCAACCTTGGTCTCAAGAAGGTCGCCGGTATCAACCGAGTTACCATCCGACGACCCAAGAACGTATGTTGATCTTCTGAACACCGGTAATTTCGTCGAGGAATGGATTCGGTCAAAGACGACTGGGCTGATCTTTGGCTCTTCATGGATGCATGCCTGCCTGCCCCAATCTCTAGCTTCTCTTCGTCATCTCCAACCCCGACGTCTACAAGTCCGCTAACTCGGACATCCACAGTACGTCGTAGCATTACGCCTTGTCTCGGTGGTTCACTCTTGACGATTTCACTCCGTTTCCTACCTGGACAGTTGTTTTCGGAGAGGCCAAGGTAAATTGACCTCGTGTGATTCGTTGGATTACCCTCATGTAGCAACGAGCTGACAACATGGGCATCTACACTCTTTTTAACGATGGGATCATCCTCTATAGTCTGACGACCAGAACCAGGCCGCCCAGCTCGCTCAGCAAGCTGCTCAGCTCCAGCAGCAGCAACAGCAGCAGGGTGCTGACGATGAGGACGATGAGGAGTGAGTGAAGTGTCGCTCAAAGATACTACGATGCTCTCAAGTCGACTGAGAACTGATAAACATTGCGCTCTGAAGCATCCCTGAGCTCGAGGGTGTCGAGGTCCAGCCCACTCCTAAGGACTCTGTCAAGAACACTACTGCTGGCGAGGTCGACGAGAAGGTCAGCCTCATCATCTCGTACGCGACGTGACGCTCGAACGTAAGCTAATCGAAGGAGATTCGATTGGGAACAGGATGTCGAGATCCTGATGCAGCAGGTCGGTTGCGACAAGGAAAAGGCCACCAAGGCTCTGAAGGAGGCCAACGGTGACGTGAGTTGATCGAGAGCACCCACGCTGTATGGGCGTCTGCAAGGTGATCCCTGACTGACGTGGCTCCCTGTCTGTTGCGTTACTCTTAGCTCATCAACGCCATCATGGTAAGTCCCGAGTGTCGGTTTTCTGCTTCTTGGGCTGGTCCGGTCTGATTCGATGGTGAGACGAACGATGATCTGTTTCCCCTTTGACAGGCCGCTTCGGATTAGATTGATTAGCTGGGGATGAATGTGATGATCTGAGAAGAACCAAGACTCTCTGAGGGATGGCTTGGATTAAATTTGATTTCAATTCTGGACTAAAATGAGGACCGGAAGGAGTGTGTGATGAGGATGAGATGGTTGGTGAGCTCGGTCGAGTGAGAGTGTATGCGTTGGGACGAAAATCAAGTTGGCTCAATTCCCCTTAGCGCAGGACATTTCATTTCCCCTTCCTTCTCCCTTCCTCTCCCTCTCGCTCGAACCTCTTTCCCTTCCCTCCCCTTCCCTCTCTCCCTCTCCCGCCCCTACTCGCTTCTTTCTTCTTCCCGCCTCCCCTCCCCTTCGTTCCCCATACCCTTTCCGACGACCAAAAAATGTCGCTCTACGAGACCCTCGCCGCTGCGATCCCCAGCTCTCTTCACCTCCCTCACTACCTGCTCTCCTACGAGCATGGTGTCACCCCACTCAGTACCGTCAAGGAGGTCTCCATCGCCATGCTGACTTACTTCCTCGTCATCTTCACCGGAAGAGAGCTCATGAGGTCAGTCCAAAACAACGACTTCTTTCCCCTTGGTTTGTTGGACGATTCGAGATGAGTGGGGGCTAGCTCTCTTGATCTGAGCCTGGTCGCCACTCGTGGTGGATGATAGTCATCGTCGGATGATCCTATGTCTGGATGATTGGCTCTTAGGTCCCGCCGTGGACGAAGAGACTCGCTCTTTGGAGCAGAAGCCAGAATCCCCATCCAAACACGCCTCAAAGAAAAGCGGCCAACGCGTCAACTCTCTCTCTCTCTGCCTTTCTTGATTTCTCGTCCTCGTCGCACACACGGCTTGCTTCGCGATGGTCGTCACCAGCGTGTACTGACATGATCCCTCCATCTTCGAACAGGGGATCCAACCCATTCAAGCTCAAGTTCCTCTTCCAGCTTCACAACCTCCTCCTCTCGACGGGATCCGCTCTCCTTCTGGCCTTGATGGTCGAAGAGATGTCAGTCTTCCCAACCTCGATCTCCTGCTCGACGTGCTCAAACTCATGTCTTCTTGTGTTCCTAGTGCCCCCATCATCTGGAAGCACGGTTTCTGGTACGCCATCTGCGACTCGAGTGCCTTCACCAAGGTTCGTTTGATCCTTGCCGTCCCTCTGGGCGTCTCGTTGCTCATACATCTCCCCGTCCTTCTGTTCCTTGCAGAGACTCGAGTTCTTCTACATCGTTAACTACTACTTCAAGTACTACGAGCTCTTGGACACTGTCTTCCTTGTCCTCAAGAAGAAGCCTCTCGGTGAGATAGCACGGACCAGGCAGCCCTCGGTTGCTTTTGTCGAGTACTGACGTTGGACGATTGCTCCCAACAGCCTTCTTGCACGTCTTCCACCACTCCGCTACTGCCGTCCTTTGCTACACTCAGCTTGAGGGAACTACCTCGGTCGTAAGTCAATCAATCGCTCAACTCACCCGCAACGGGTCGTTCATGCCCATTGACCTGACTGACTTGTATCATGTCCCTTTCTTCCTCTAGCAATGGGTCGTCATCACCATCAACCTTTTGGTTCACTTCATCATGTACTACTACTACTACGCTACCGCCGGCGGCAAGAAGCTCTGGGTTCGTGCCCCCTCTTTCCCGCACGTGGTCCGAAGCCAACGCTGATTCTTGCCATGCACACCAACAACGACTCACTCCACCTCACAGTGGAAGAAGTACCTAACGACCATGCAGATCTCGCAGTTCGTCATTGACCTCGGAATCATTTACTTCGCAAGCGCGTGCCTTTTCCTCTCGCGTTCGTCGTTTCCGACCCCTTTCGCTTGCGTCGCTTCCCCGTACTATATTCTCTCTTGACGACGACCCACTGGCCGCCGCCGCCAGGATATAGAGGGCGAGCTCGCTCGCTGGAGGGGGTTGGCGTCGCTCATAGGTGTTTACAAGCTAACGATCGTCGCCTTCGTTCCTTTCCTTTCTTGCTCTACTCTGTTTCTTCTTGTTCTTTTCTCGCATTTTTCGCGATGCAGGCTACGGGCACTTTGCCCACGTTCACGGAGCCAACGTCCTTCCTCAGGTCGGCGACTGCGCTGGATCCGAGGGTGCCGCCATCTTCGGTTGCGCCATCATCACCTCCTACCTCTTCCTCTTTATTGGGTGAGTCGAGTCCCAAATTCCTATCCAAGCCCACGTGCTGACGAATCTTCCTGATTCTCAAGGTTCTACCGAGCCACCTACAAGAAGGCTGGAGCTAAGGACGTCCGAGGTGGTGCTGGATCCAAAGTCATCAGGAACGGTCAGAACGGCGCCTCGGTCGTCACTGAGAAGAACTAGGAAGGCGGCTCAGGTTCCTCCCCCACCTTCATCTTGATGTTGTCCGAAGACCAGGATGACACCGACATATCGATCCTCTCGATCATCAATTCGACCCCTCATCTCACCCATCCTTCATCACCATCTCCCTTGCTCCGAGCTTACCTCGTCCTCTTTCCATTGATAGAATTCTTCCACCCTCTCTATCATCCCCTCCCCCCCTTCTCAATTCTCTTTCCCCTTCTTCTAAAAACCCTCACATTAGATGTCCCCAATTAAACTCCTCTGCCCTACCCTTTCATACCTCCCTCTATCAACAATAGAACTTCCTCCTCCCCCCCCCCCCCCCCCCCCCCCCCTCCCCCATCACCACCTTTCTCTTGCTGGCAAATCGCTCTTTTCGCTCTTTCGTTTCGCTTCTCCCTAAACTTTCGTTTATACACAAAAATCAAGACACAGCATATCACTTTGTAGAAATCAAGGAGCGGAATGAAGTAAGAAAAGGAAACAAGCAAGGACAGGTTGAGATCAAGAAGCGATCAGAGTCCGTAAGCTTGAGGATGAATGAGAGATGAAGAAGAAGAAGGAATAAGAGAAAAAACGCCGGGAACCGGGATAGATGAGATCCAGGAAAGAAGCATGCTCATGTGGTTCGTGTGGATGTACATATACAGAGCTAAAACAACAGAGGAGGAGGGGGGGGGGAGGGAGAAGGGAATAATTCGTTACCGGAAAGTCCGTGTACAAGCTTTTCAGACATCAGGAAGGAGGAAAGAGATGAACGACCTCAAGAAGGGTTCTTAGGTCAAATCGCGGTGGGGATTTTAGAGAGCCAGTAACCTGAAGATTCCGATGATGAAGTTAAGGATCAATCCAACTTTGAGACAAGTTTTCATGTGTTGGCTTTGTGTTGATGAAGAGTTAGGAGACGAGGAAAGGAAAGGAAAGGAAAGGAAAGAGGAAAATGTTTTAGATCTCGGGGCGAGTGGACGAGGTGACCATACGAAACCAACTCACGAAAACACACTACTTCTTCCCAATTCATCCCTTCGACCTGGGCTCAGGAAAGAATGCTGACCATGCTCGTCCCAGAAGAACAGCGGTGTCAGAGGGAAGAAGAATGAGGTGAGAAGACCTTGGAGGAAGGTAGCGTATCTGTCGCCAGAGTTTCGAGCTACAAGGTAGTATGTTGAAATAAATTTCAAGCATGGCGATGGAGAGAGAGGAAAGGAAAGAAGATACGGAGGAGAAGGGACAAGCCATCAGTTGCGTGAGTGAGATTCGAAGAATCATCCTCCATCAAGTCTGCGGGAAGACTGACGATCAGTCTCGGGTGTGAGGGAACCATCAAGGAATCTTTCCTCCAAGGCAGCAGCCGAATTCGGGTCCACTGTAATGGAGTCAAATCCGGACACCATGAAGTGAGGAGAGAGAGGAAGGATAAGCCAAGGGCGTTCTTTTTTCGGGTAAGGAAAGGGGACGATGAACGAATCTAGAGGATCGGATACGGACGATGATCACTGTCTCCATGGAATTGACGTCTCATGGCAGCGATATCATCTTCTGACATTCCTGCGGTCGACCGAAGGAGATCGAACCCTCTGAGGGGAGCTGCATGCGCTGCCTGGGTCGAAGGTGCGCGATTTCCGCGGAGCGTTATATGAGATACAGGCTCAGCTCAATTTGTACAATCGATTGTGGGTGTCAAGAGTAAAGGGGGACTAAAACTGACAGCTGCTTCTTCAGCTTGTCGATTCTCTTGTTCGCCTTGATCTTCATCCATCTCTACAGCGAGTCCGACTGAACATTGCAACCACAGCGGCCCATCCTCCGATGGAGCGACACGTCGAGTGAGGACAGGTAAGAGGATTGTCTCAGGAGAGAGTACACGTCCGAGGTGAATGAATCGAAGAGGATTCAATGAAAGCTCTGGCCGCAGCGTCTTGATCTGGTTTGTTTGTGTTTGTTTACACGAAAGTCAATCGATTCGGTCCATCAGTCGCAACGGATGAGTAAAGGGGAGAGATTGAAGATAACTTACCTTTGCTTTGAGTAGACGGACAGTTTCTCGGGAGTCGAGAGGGACGACTAGATCAGTGGCACCTTCGGATGTGAACCGGATGGTGAGCTGTCTGTCAGTTGTCGGCTCCGTGGTTTCGGGATCGCCTTGGGAGGATGGACGGGTTGTGGATGATGGGGGCAAGAAAGGATTCTCTCGCTCAGCCCTCTGCTTGCCTTTAGCTTTGGCTGAGAGGGGTCGAGATTCTTCCGGCAAGACTTGAGTCGTCAATTCGGATGATTCCACCCAAGTACCGTCGTGGCGATAGGTTGCTGATGAATCATGAGCTACAGGGAGCAGATGGCCTGATGGCGGCATATGTTAGAGTAAGTCAAGGTGGTCGTTGGGCTCATCACCGTCATTCATCCCTGACGCCCACAGTTGCCGTCGTCTTCCTCACAGTTTGCTGACCCATTCGGATTGACGGCCCCACATCGAGCCCTCGAATCATGCTCCAACTGACACAAGACTGGCATCGTCGACATACCCTCAACGTCAGGCCTCTCGGCCCGAAGAGGAGGATTCTGACATCTTCTTGATCCCCCTCCATCTCGATCCCCCCTAATCTTGGAAACCCTCAATCTTTCCGGTGTCTTCCTTTTTTCCCGGATCGGACCGAGTAACTACACAGCCCTTGCTTTGGACTCGACGGCCAAGGGAATCAAGCAGGCCATCGACCCTTGACCTTCTCTTCGGCCTTGTTACACTTTTCTCTTGCCTCCACCGACCAAAGGTACCGACCGTTCTTGGCCAAAGCTGTCGATCCTCTTAGTGGCGTTACGTCTGTCTCGTCTTTCGCCCAGGAACGGCATCAACGAATAACGTGCGGTCCAAGGCGAGGCCTATCTTGCAGCAAGTCGCCAAGCTTTATCGGGGTCTTCGGTCCTATGTGGAGATGAAGCTCAAAAAGGGGTGGATCTCTTCTCGTGCATCGTATATACCAATCCTTCACCTCATCTTCCTCTCGCACATCCTCAACCCATCTCCTTCCAGAATGAAGTTCCTCGCCGTCGCTCTCGTCCTCTTACCTGGGCTCGCTTCAGCTGCCCCGTCTTCTTCCTCCACTCAACCATCAACCTCCGGTACTCATTCTTCATCGAGCTCCGCTCCTGAAGTAGAAGACCATTCCACGTGCTCACATGATCGCATCGGATCCTACAATGACACGATGGACAGCCACACGATGTCATCCTTCCCATCGATGCAAACAATCCTCGAGGGCAATGCAGCCTGGGTCGATCAGATGGGATCAGAGTACCCTGGCGTCATTGGAAACCTATCAGCTTCTGCTCAACGTCCAAAGGTACGATCGACTCCATCCCTCAACATGATCCCTGGTGGGCGAAGCTCGCTGCAAAAATCGATCATGAACCCTCTTTCTTCCGCTCTGACTTGTTTTTGCTCATACTTTCTCTCTCTTTTCCAGGCGTATGCTCTCTATTGCTCCGACTCTCGTGTGCCGATCGAAGTTGTTACGGGTCAGTCAGGCTCGAAGTTTATCCCTGAGCCAATTCATGTGAGGAAGCTGAGAACTCCATACTGTTCATGTCTCAGGGTCTAAGGCCGGTACTTTCTTCACGGACAGGAATATCGTGAGCTCCTTTGGTTTTCAAGGAAGCTCCCCTCTGACCAAACCTGACCAACCGGATTCCTGTCCTGATTCAGGCCAATCAATACTCTTCGCACTTCTCTCCCGACGGAGGAGCAGAGTCCGCTGTCGCTTACGCCGTCGAACACCTTGAAGTCAAGCATCTGCTAGCCATCGGTCACTATGGGTGCGGTGGAGTAGCAGCTGCAATCGCCACACCTATGAGCGAAGACATGATGGGCGTCGGAGCACAAAAAGTGAGTTTCGGAGACCTCATAAATTGCATCGATCTGGTCTGACTGCATCTTTGGTAAACGACCGAAACAGATCGCAGACTGGGTCCGACCGATCCGAAAGCTTTACCTCTCGTCCGAGAGACCAGAGATCGTCGCATACAGAGAGCTGACGCAAGGAACGAATGTCCCTGCCCCCGTTTACGGTGAGTTCATGCTGTGTGTTGCCCCTCAACATCACTCCCAGGATCTCATCACTGCGTCTTTTTACAGGTGATCCCGTCACTCGACCCGCGTTTAGAGCCTTGATCGAAGAGAACGCTAAAGCTCAAGCTCGTATCCTGGCGAAGGATAATGTCGTCCAAGAGGTCAGTCGAAGCTATGTCTTCTGTATACTATTCCCCGTTAACTAACAAGATTCCTGATCTCTACTAGATGTGGGAGCATCACCGTGCCAACAACACCAATCAACCCATCTACATGTGAGTGGTATGAGAATCGAATGCGTAGATACTCTGCAAGGCTGATCGTCGGATCTCATCAACCACAGTCACTCCCTAGTCTACAATCTTGACAACGGAAGGCTGATCGATCTCAACTACACTGTGCGTTCGGTTCTCGATGCTCATGCAACGTTCCAATCATGCCAACTAACCGATCCTGCATGATGGTCATAGCTCGGTCCCGACACGCCTGCTGGAGTGTACTCGTGGTGATACTCTTGGCGTAGAGTCTGAAGATGGACTGGATAAATGTCGTGTGGTGACTCTGTTTGAAGAAGCGAAAGAAAAACTTGATCTGGCAAGACAACGCGTCGAGAGGGCGTCGAGAAGATTGATATGTGGGAAAGCCATCGATTCTGGCATGAGGTACATGATTGCCAGCTTGTAGTGGATTGAATTCCCGGTTTGCGCTGCATCGGATGAGGATCGGATGGAGGCAAGGAGGAAGTCGGATCGCGAAAAGGAGGGTAACCAGACTGAAATCGGAAACCGAACGCCTCGAGCTGATTCTTGTCGAAATCCTGAAGCGCTCGATTCCCTCTCCCTCGACACTTTTCAAGGCGAGTCGACGTCCCATTCTCGTCTCTCCTCTCCCTTCATGCCACCAGATCGAGCGTCATCGAATGTGATCCTTTGACCCACAAGATGGAATCGACGTCTGACAGCTCGACAAATGCCTTGAACTGAGGGGGGAAACGATTCACACTTGCCCTCTGCTCAAAGCTGACTTGTTCCCCTCCCACTCACTCGACTCACACAGATGGCTTCCACCTCCGCTCAGCTCTCCAAGCGACGCAAGTTTGTTGCCGGTTCGTCCTTGTCTGTACTTCGGCGATCCATCATCCACCTCGATCCTCAAGCTTATATCTCCATCCAACTTTCCCACATCAAACAGACGGAGTTTTCAACGCCGAGATCAACGAGTTCTTCACCCGAGAGCTCGCCGAGGAGGGTTACTCTGGTTGTGAGGTCCGAGTTACCCACGCCAGGACCGAGATCATCATCCGAGCCACCCACACCCAGGAGGTTCTCGGTGAGAAGGGTCGAAGGATCAGGGAGCTTACTTCTCTCGTCCAGAAGCGATTCAAGGTGCGCCTACACACCTCCCTGTCTCTCTCAGCTCTTGACGACTGATCACATGACTCGTCGATCATTCTCCAACCCAGTTCCCCGAGAACTCGCTCGAGCTCTACGCTGAGAAGGTCCAGAACCGAGGACTTTCCGCCGTCGCTCAGGCTGAGTCCCTCCGATACAAGCTTCTCGGTGGTCTTGCCGTCCGACGAGCTTGCTACGGTGTCCTCCGATTCATCATGGAGTCCGGCGCCAAGGGTTGCGAGGTCGTCGTCTCCGGTAAGCTGCGAGCTGCCCGAGCCAAGGCCATGAAGGTTCGTAGTTCCCTCCTGTTGACACTTCACTTGTGTCTTCATGTTTTCCTTTCACTGACCGATCTCTAACGTTCTCTTCCCCGCTCAGTTCACCGATGGTTTCATGATCCACTCCGGTCAGCCCGCCAAGGACTTCGTTGACCAGGCCGTCCGACACGTTCTCCTCCGACAGGGTGTCCTCGGTATCAAGGTCAAGATGTAAATATCAACAACTCATCTCTCGATCCTACCTCTGCTGCTCTCGACTTACCTCTCATTCGCTTCCTCTTCCAACAGCATGAAGGCTTGGGATCCCGAGGGCAAGCTCGGACCTTCCACCCCCCTTCCCGATCAGATCACTGTTCTGGAGCCCAAGGAGGAGGCTTCCGTCCAGATTTCGTCCGAGACCAAGGGAGCCCAGAACGTCCCCGCTCCTGCCGCCGAGGCTCAGCCCGAGCAGTCGTACGAGGCCGCTCCTGCCCAGGAGGAGGCTACCCCCGCCCAGGAGGAGACCCCCGCTCCTGCCGCTCAGGAGGATGCCGCCGCTGGTGGATGGTAATCCCGTTACCGTCGAAACGATTTTATGACGACATTTACGGAATCGTCCCGCAGAATGAGAGAAAACAAAGCACCGATACCCGAGAGAAAGCGTCTTTCATCTCGTGCTGAATGTCTCGATGCCGAATCATGAAGAGTCCAAATGATCTTCCTTTTCCATCCACCGAAAGACGCTGCTCCACGACGAAAACTCATCTAGGTTCCAGCATATATATCGAACGGTATAGAATCTACTTTTCATCAACTGTCCACTCATCTTGCCTCCCCTCACCCACCCCTCACCTCTCTCATTCCTCCCTTCAGAATGCCATCTCGAGCATCCATCCGCCATCAATCAAAAGTTCAGATCCAGTCATGTACCCATTACAAGCGACGCTGAGGATGAGTTGACTGTAATCGACGGCGGTACCCGCTCGACCGAATCTTGAATGAACCAAAATGACAAGATGAAGAAATGTGATTCGGGTCAATAAGATTCGTCAACCGAGCTCTTTCTTCCTCTTCTTCTTCTTCTTCTTTATGTTGTTAATATTGCCTTCTCTTGACTTGTTCATTTTTCTGGATGGAAAAATTGAGAAACTCACGGAATGCCAAACTTGTTTCGGTTCTCATCGCTGTACTCTGAATTGACGGGAGTCATACCAGAAGGGAAGTACTGACAAACGAAGCCAGGAGAGACGTTTCAGCGAGGCAGATGAAGGGTGAACCAAGGGAGATTGAGTGAAAAAGAGAGAGAGAGAGAGAGAGAGAGAGAGAGAGAGAGAGAGAGAGAGAGAGAGAGGCTCACACCGGGACAGATGGTGTTGACTCGCACGCCGAGGTTCCTTCGAGCGAATTCACAGGCTAACTGGTTGCTCAAGCTAATGCATGCAGCCTTACCGGCTAAGAGAATAAACGTAAGATGACGACCGAGAAGAGGCAATGTGAGATGGAGGCGAGGTCGACGGGCGAGAAAAAAAAAAAAAAAAAAAAAAAAAAGACGAGGATGAGCTTCAGAATGGATCAAGGTCAAGGGCAACGACGACCACTAAGATTTCGGAAACAAACCATTGTAGGCAAACTGTCCCTTCTGAGAAGTGACGGTCAGTCCACTAAGAGACGCGATAGTGATGATGTTTCCAGCTTCGGAAGCGTTCCCGATCGTCTTTGCTGCAGCGAGCAAAGGAAGGAAGGCAAAGGAGGTGAAGTAGTACGATGCGACGTTGATTTGGTAGTTGTCCAACCTAGACGCGACAGAGAAGGTTGTCAGAAAGATCTGAGAGGATATGGTGATGTAAAATCTCGGGCTTACCAGTGATCCATGGTCTCCTCGAGCATCTTGTCGGATAGAGACTGAGCATCCTGCTTGCAATCATTCTAGTGGATGGAATCAAGGTTCTGATGAGACTATTTGTTGCATCTCAAGAGAAGGAGAGAATACATGAAAAAGAAAAAGCGAAAGCTCTAGCATACGATGTCTGGGTGAGAGAGGGATACGCCGTGGTCTGAGAGCGTAGGATGGTTCCGAGAGATGAGTTGACTGTCTCCTTTCGACTGGACGAGGAGACTCGAACAGGCTTACTGTTGACGAGCAGATTGATGAACTTCTCCTTCTCAGCGATGGTGTCCCTCATTTCTGAGAGAGATGAGGATGAGGAAATGAACAAAAGTCGATGACGAGCAGGGTCCGGAGCTCGGGGCGAAGGTGCTTAAGGGAGATGACGCACTGATAGCACCTTCCTTGGTCGATGCATCTCCTTGAACGGCATGAAGTGAACCGTTTCCAAAGCTCGGGGATGCATTTTTGACGGCCTCATCGAGGACTTCACCCCTTCGACTGTTGTCGTCCGAGGAGGATTCAGCCGGAATCGCGAAAACCAAGATAGCGCCGGGAAGTATGACTCACCCAGTGATGTAGACCTTTGCACCGTTCTGGGCGAGAGCAGCAGCAGTGATGAGACCGAGACCGGTCCCTCCTCCGGTTACTGGAAGCGATGAACAGAGAATACGCTTAGCGTTCGTCAAGGGAAGAGGATGGGAAAGAGCGACGGGAGCTCGACGTCGGTCGTACGTCCGAGAGAAGACGATGGAGGTGGCTTGATGGTGTGATAGAGGAGCGAAACTGAACTAACCAACGCAGACCCATCCTTGGACGTTGTAGAGGTTGGCGACCTTGAGCTTGTCAGTGCCAAAGACGGTCTGTCCAAGGTATTGAGCTTGATTTTGGGGCATATTGGCTGTGGGATTTGGATGAGTGGGAGCTGAAGTAGGGAACTGTGTCTGATGGGACAAGTAAGGGCGGGCAGGTGGTGAAGGGTGGAGGGATCGCATTTTCCTTCATCTCCGGCATCGCGTTCGGACCGAAATGTCCGTTTTTTTTTTTCGTCTTGGTTGATTGAGTCTCAAGATGTTGAGATCCTGTCTAGATGCAGCAAGACGGAAGCACCAAAATCACGTACATACGTAATCAGACCTCGATTCCATTCATCCCAAAACGACGACCCCACCTTCTCGACCGTCCAAACCAATGTCCGACACCTTGATCACCTTTGCCAAAGGTCACGCCAGCGATCAACCAGACCTCACTTACCTCAACGTCGCACTCGCTTTCTCTTTCATCGCGTTCGATGCTATCCTTTCCTTCTTCCTTGGTTTGGGCGTCGGTTCTTCTCTCATCATAGCTGCAAGTACGTACCTGTCTTCACTACACATCCAACCCCGACACCTGAGTTCACCGCCGAGTGATTCCCTTGATCGGTTCAAGTTCGATGCGTCGTTCAGCTTTCCGTCATGGTAAGTCGGGCTCAATCCCTGACTTTCCAGTCCTGGCTTCTCTCAACCTGACCCCATATCTCTGTTTCTCCCGTTTCGTGCTCGAGCAGTCCCTCATATTGGACAAGATCTTTGCAGCCAACAACATCTGGGGAGTTGCAGGCATCGTCGGTGAGTTGCCTCATCCGGCTCCTAGCCCCACGAAATACGTCATCAAGTGGGCTCTACTTGACGCACCCTTATCGCTTCCCTCGCTCTCTCTTTCTTTCCCTCTTACGGCTCCTGTCGTGTCTTCACTGCGAGTAGTCGTACTCAACTTGCTGGGAGCTTTCGAAGCTGGTGAGTCTGGACTTTGGTATCGCTTTAGATCTTGATCTGAGATTTCGGGTCAGAGCTGAGCCGCTTTCGTCCCCCCTCTTACCCTGCTCACTCGGCAGTCTTCAACAAGGCCAAGAAGCGATATTCCAACATGTTTCCCATCGTCCTCATGTCTTTCCTCATAGCGACCATCCCTATCGCCGTCGCTGGTTCGGCAACCATGAAGCGACAGCCCATATGGAAACCCAATCAATTCGTCCCCGTCGTGGGGATGATCCTTGGTAACGCCATATCTGCCGTCACTGTATCTCTTACCTCGGTCCTGAAGGAATTCACCGAGAATCGGGACAAAGTCGAGACTTACCTCTCGATGGGAGCTTCCCGATACGAAGCATGTCGACCAATCGCTAGGGACGCCCTCAAACTTGCACTGCTCCCGACTATCAACCAGATGTCGTGAGTGATCAAGTTTGAGGATACTTGGCGAGCGAGAGAAGAAAAAACAGGTCTTGCCTCTGTCAGTGGAGTCGCTCACCTGTCTGCTTCTTCCGGGACCTTTTCCTTCACAGCGTCATCGGTCTCATCAGTATCCCTGGGCTGATGACCGGTGCTATCCTTGGAGGAGAGAGCGTCGAACAGGCGGCCAAATTACAGAGTAAGTTTGGGTACGGCGACTGTGTTTCGTCGTTATCGTTGCTGACCGAGTCATCTTGAATTCCACCATTTGTGTATCGATAGTGATCCTGATGTTCAGTCAGTACCTATAGATTCATTCTCTTGATTGTTCATCTGCTGACGAAGAGGATTTACAGTGATCTCTGCGTCCTCTGCATTGACTGTGTTGTCCGCGATGACATGTACGCTCCTGACCATCTGTGACGGCAAGCATCGAGTGCGATCGGATCGAATCTATGGTGAGCAAGTTTGTGCTGAGCGGATACCCTTGGTTGCCAAGTGACTGACGTGGATGATGGGTTGGTTCGAAAGGAACCGAGTCTGTTCTGAGTGGGGGGTTCCGAAGCATCGGACGACTGGTTGTTTTGGGTTGGAAGAAGATGTTTGGAAAGAAGAGGACTTTGGAGGATTAGATGAGATGAATTGCTTGTCGTTGGATTCAAGTCATTTTGGGTTCATCGTGTGAATTAAAAGGAAGAAGAAATCAAGGGGTAAACGACCCTCGAAGCGTTTGTTTGGTTGAAACCCCATCGTCCTCTCCCCCTCTGCCCCGATATCGTACACCGCCATGGCCTTTTGGAAAAAGAAAGACAAGTCTGCCATCCCTCTTCCACCTGACGAGGTCACTTCCAAACCTTCGACCTCGACCCCGAGAGATCCCAATGCGGCAAGGAACGAGCTCTTTGGCGCTTCTCAACCCAATCGCACCGCCTCTCCCGCTCCTACCTACTCTTCCAACGCCACTTCGGACCCCTACTCAGCCAGATCCTCCTCCAGCCCGTACAATTCCGATCCGTACAGCAACGTCAAGCCTCCCGCTGCACCTCGTGACACCGAGAATGACCCCATGCGAGCGGCACTCTTCGCTGGCTACAACCCGGACAAGCTTCCGAAGCAGGAGGCCAGAAGGACGTACGACCGGGGTGGACACAATCCATATGCTGGCCCTGATGAGGGTGGAGAGGGTTCGGGAGGGGGAGGTATGACCAAGGAGGAGGAGGACGAAGATGTTGAGATGATCAAGAGGGACATGAGGGGCGTTAAGCAAGAAACCCTCGGTAGCACAAGGTGAGTCATGCTCAACTGTGTCTTGGACTGTTCCTCCTGCGTGCTTGAAAAGACGTTGGGCGAGGGGCCGAACTCGGTTGAGCTTGGCATGAGCTAACGAGAAGGGGAAACGCCATCGTCGATGACAACATGCTCACCACTCGTTATTCTTGTCACCAAACCTGTAGAAACGCTTTGAGGATTGCACGTGAGGCAGAAGAGACTGCTCGCACTACGCTCGGCAAGCTTGGAGATCAATCGGGTTTGTATCCGCATCGTCTGTTTGCCCTGGTCCCTCTTTCCCTCTCAAACTGACTTTTCGTTTGCTTCATCATTGACCGCATACGTCGGCACTTCTGTCCCATCATCGATTTATCACCCCCACTATCCAGAGAGAATCGCCAACACGGAGCGTCATCTTGACCTTTCCAAAGCGGCTTCATCCCGAGCGGATGACAAGACGAACGAGCTTAAGAAGCTCAATCGGTCAATCTTCATCCCCGTCGTCACCTGGAACAAGGACGGCAAGAGGATTATCGAAGAGAGGAGGATTACCGATCGACATATCGAAGAGACGGCCGACAGACAGAAGGCTAGGTTGGACGTTCAACAGACTCAGCAGGTTCGTGTCTCGTAGTCAACCCTCAAAAATGTTGAGGCGTGGGTTGTCAATATTCCGCTATGCTTCTACGTCCTAATTTGGACTGGTTTTTTCTTTCCTTCAGCGATTGAACGATCGATCGCTCTCGTCTTCAACTCGAGGTCAATCGGCTGCTGCTCTCGCCGCTCGAAAAGAAGGTCGAGGTCGATATCAATTCGAAGCGAATGCCTCTGATGATGAGCTCGAGGATGAACTCGACGATAACCTCGACGAGACGTTGGACGTCACTAGGAGGCTCAAGGCGTTGGCTGTGGCTTCTGGGTGCGATTCCTGATTTCTCGCCTCTGTGCTCGACCTCTCTTGCGTTTTCTATATCGTTCCCTTTTCTCTCTCTCTCTCTCTCTCTCGCTCTCTCTCTTTCTCTCCTCGTAGACGCTGACGGTGGTTCCTGAATTGATTGTTGGGTATCGCAGTGAGGAGATCACCAAGCAGAACGAACGTCTCGGTAGGATCAACACAAAGGCTGAAAATCTCGACCTCAAGATTCTTCACAACGTGTCAAGACTCAAAAAGGTACGTTGGTGCGGTGTGAACTCGGTGTGGGGATGTGTACTCTGTTTTCGGAAGATGGTTCGGGATACTGAATGTCTGATATTGGGATGGTCTGTCGGTTGCAGATCAACTAGTTTCTGGTTTAAGTTCGTGTTTTGATGTTGTTGGCGCTGGGTGTTTTGATGAGTACTGTTGGCGCTGGGTATTTACATGAGTGTTGTAGATTTTAATCGAAAGTCGACGTCTACTGCGGCATCTGAGGAGGGATTCGGCTGAAATTTCGATCGACAACACCAAACCACCAAGAGCCCTACAGCTCTTGCTTGCCCGACTCCAGCACCACACACTCTCAACTTGACCACCTCACACACGGGAGCATACCCAACACTCATCAACACGCCCAAAATGAATCACAAATCAACCACCATACCCACAGCCTTCGCCACTCTCACTGCACTCCTCGACTCAAAGCCCCAATCGTTCGCCTACCCAGATGGGGAACCTTCGATATCGACTGCCGCAGAGGCCGCCCTCAAGGAAGTCTTTCAGCTTGGTCAGTTTGTTCACGACGAAACAACCTCATCCGAGCCCCATTTGCGTCCCGCGAGTCATTTCTTGACGTCGACGAGGTCGTCCCTGCTTCTTGAGGAGACTCCTTCCGCTTCCTCGAGATCGACAGATAAACAACCCCGACAAGAACGATTCGCTTTGTTGACTTGAGCTTGAACTGATCCCCCTTGCTTGTACTCTCTTTCCTCTCATCATCCTTTACCCCCAAACCTTCTCCCTCCTTCAGCACTCTCGACCGAAGCCTCTCAGTACCCTTTGATCACTACCGTCCTCAACTTGGGTACATCTTCAGCTCTCGAGAATTCGATTGAAATCACTCCACTCGATACACTCTACACCGACGGTATGGACGTCGATCAAATCTGGCAACAACTCGAGATGCGTTCTGGTAAATTGTGTGATGTGTTGGAGGAGATTGGTATGATGGACAAGATGATTGGTAGGGATGGCGATGACAACAGCTTGACGGGTGAGGAGAAGAAGGAGAGAGGAATGATGGATAGTGATGATTCGGATGAGGAAGAGTCGGAAGAAGGCAGTGAATTGAGTTTCTCGGGAATGGATGATTTGGAGGACAGTGGTTCATCTGGAGGAGACGATGACGAGGAGGAGTACGATAGTGATGAGGAGGAGTTGGGACTGGATGGGGATGGGGAGGAGAGGAGTCTTGAGTTTGGAGAGGAAGATGACGTTGGGATGGGTGAGGATTCGGACGAGGATATGATGGACCAAGAAGAAGAGGACGACGAGGAGGAGGAGGAAGACGAGGATGATGATACTGGACGAAGGATTGAGGATCTCGATATGCCTGGTTCTCGAGCTGCTCGTAGGAAGTGAGTCAAGCGAGGTGGATTCCGCCATGGATCGTTCTTAGCTCACACCATCTTCTCAATTCCACACAGGGCTCATCCCGTCCTCGACGACCCTTTCTTTTCCCTTCACGACTTCAACCGAGAGACCGAAGAGCTCGAAGCGTTCGAAGTCTCCAACGGTAAACTTGGACTCGATGATGACTCGGATGATGACGACGATGAGGATGATGAGGATGATGATCTCGAGGGTCTGATGAACGGTGCTGGAGGAAACAAGGTTGATATGTGGGCCAATGTCGAGGCAGATGACAATATCGGAACGGACGGTAAGTTGTCGTCTCCTCAAGGTACTCGACTAACAGAGGGACTCATCGTTATCGTTTCCTCCTCTTCTTCTCGATTTTCATCGTTTCCCTGCTTTCCAATCCCATCTCACTTCCACTTTCCCACAGAGGTCAGATACGCCGATTTCTTTGCTCCTCCAGCAAAAGTCTACAAACCAACTGGCGCAAATGCCAAGCCTTCATCATCATCAGGTGGCAAAAAACTCAAATCAAACGCGAAACCCTCGTTTGACGAGATGGAAGACGATCTCGAGATGACGATGGATGACGACGAGGAAATGGCTGATTACGATGAGGATGAAGCTGGTTCGGATGATCTGGAGGATGGAATGGACGTCACCACCAGAGCCAAGGGCGATTTGTTCGCCGATGATGACGAGGAGGAAGGAGACGATTCAGGTAAGAGACGATCGTTCACTCCTTTATTTGAACTTTTCACCTGTTCTCTTCAGCCGCCTGTCAGGATGAACGAAGGAATCATTACAGATGGGATTACTTACGCTTTTCCCCCCCGCTCCCTTCTTCCTCCTCGTCGTCAACTACCCCTCATCTAGCTCCCCTCTCGACTCATGCCAAGCGACTCGCCGCTCTCTCCGCCCAGATTGAGTCTCTTGAACAAGAAAACGTCGGAGCCAAGCCATGGGCTCTCTCTGGTGAAGCTGGTTCTCGTTCGAGACCCATCAACGCTATCTTGGAGGAAGATCTAGAATTTGAGACTGTTGGAAAACAGGTCCCTGTCGTCACAGAGGAGAAAGTCAAGGGATTAGAGGAGATGATCAAGAAGAGGATCTTGGATGTGAGTGTCTTTTTTGCATATGTTATTCATTTTCGTTTAGCCATCCTTCTCTCCATGGGTTTGCGAGACAAAGTCGAATATAGTTGAAACGTATCTTATTTAACGACCCCTCCCTATACTAACACCCCTTCTTCTTTCCCTAACCCCCCTTCCACACACAAAGAATGACTTCAACGACGTCGTTCGAAGACGCCCACTCGATTCCAAACCTTTCCTTCCCTCTCGAGTCTTTGAGCTCTCTGATCAACAATCAACCAAATCACTCGCTCAAATCTACGAGGATCAATACACCGCTTCTTCTAGTTCTGCGACGGGAGGAGGAGTTCCAATGGACGATCGAGATGGTAAACTCAAAAAGGAACATGAAGAAATTGAGCGTGCTTGGGGTGAGATCTGTTACAAACTCGATGCTTTGAGCAACGCCAACTTCACGCCAAAGCAGGTAAGTGTTTTGTCTCTGGTCTTTTTTTTTTCCTTTCAAGGTGCATAAGTGACTAAAAAAAAAATCCTTCCCATCATCTCTCTTTCTCTCTCCTCACAACCCTTCATCACCCTCTTTTCTCCTTCATCTCAATTCTCTCACCCTAGCCAAAGGCTCAAATCGAAACTGTCTCCAACCTTCCCTCTCTCTCACTCGAGACTGCTCTTCCACCAACTCAACGAGCTTCTCATCTCCTCGCTCCCGAAGAGATCTTTGCTCCACCCAAATCTGGATCTTCCTCTCTGGTCTCTAAATCTGAGCTTAATCCATCCCAGAAGAAATCTCTCCACAACAAGGAGAAAAAATCGAGGAGGAAAGCCAAAGATAAGATGGAAGATTCCGTCAAAGCCTTCGGTGGTGGTGGTAGTGGAGGTGTTAGTAGGAGGAAGGGATCGAAAGGTGAGAAGGGAGCAAAGGAACAAGCTTTGAGAGGGTTGGTCAAGGATGGAAAGGGTGTAACGGTCATTGGGAAAGTCAAGAAAGATTTCAATGACAAGGGAGAGAGAAGGTCTGGTGGTGGTGGTGGGAAAGGTGGAGAGAACGCCGTCGCTCAGGATGGATCGAGGTTGAAGCTTTAAGAAGATATGATGATTGATCAATGATCATGAAATAGCTATCATATGATCCACGAGAGATTAATATTTTTTTTCAAAAAAAAAAAGCAAAGAAACAAAGAACCAAGACGAGAGAACGAAACCCAAAAGGTACCTGTCGATTGCGTGTGTGTGGGGTGGATGGGTGGTTCTTGAGTGACTAATAGATCGACTTGCTTTCTTTAGTACCACCAGTAAGATGTCGAACTTGACTCGAGAACGAAACTGGAAAAAGAGAGAAGATAGAAAAGAAAAAAAAAAAACGAAGGAAAGAGAACTGAAGATTACTATCTATCCAGACCACCGCGGTTGCCTAAGAAGGAGAAACAAGAGATGAATGAGAGCAGGACGAGAGGATTTATCGACGTCAGTTAGATGAGGGACAGAAAAAGAGTCCAACGAGGAGATCAATCAAATTGGGAACAAAAGAAGGGGAGGGGGGAGAACGAGTGGAGAAAGGATATCTTGGGAGACGAACCTGGGACGTTCCGGTTTGGACAGCTGTTCGGAAGGATATAGAACCAGAGGAGAAAGAAGAAGGTCAAGGAAGGTCAGGTCAGCTCGATTGAGGCTTTAAGTCTTTTTTTTTTTTCTTTCAGTTGGGGAGAAGTATGATGACGGCTCAAAACGGACTTGTTGGCAAAATGACCATGCTGAAAGCAAGGAGCGAAAGAGAAGGAAAAAAAAAAATGAAGCAGAACATAGAGAGGCGCTTAGCGTTAGCAGACAGACCAGAAACAGGCGTTTTTTCACGTGTACGGAGGTGATCAAGAGCGCGGGTTTTTTTTTTTGCTTACGTTTCCACATTTACTGGAAGAGCGGAACGGAGCGACGTAGGGAAGACGGAAAGGGGGGGAGGGGAGGAATGATCAAGGAGAAAGATGAATCAGAGCCTGAACGACATGATTTACCTAACTCAAGCTTGATATATGTATACAGATACAAGGCAATAGAAAACCTTTCAAGTACTTACAAGCACAAGACCGTCGATAGATCTTTACCTCCTCCACCTCTTCCTCCACCTCCTCCACCTCCACCATTCCCTCGGTCTTCCCATTTTCTCCCAGCGCCCCAAGACTGGACGTTTGACGTCTCGGGGTTATATTCCGAGTACCTACCATAACCAGGAGGCGGTGGACCGGGTGCCTCTGAGAGAGGAGGTGAAGGCGGTCGATAATGTTCTGGTGGTGGTAAGGGGATCTTTGGATGTCCGTTAGGACAAGTTGGACCAAGGGGACAGAAGCCAGTCAGATAAGAGGGACAGAGGGTTTGGGGTCGATGGGTTCGTGGACAGGTCGGACCTGGGAAGAGGGGGCCCAAAGCGAAAGAAATGGGATAAAACAAATCAATTTTTCTCGTTTCTATAGAGGGATTGACAAGAGGCTAAAATCGCAAAGCATTGCCTCGTCATAGTCCAAGTGAGCCGAATCAACCCCCCCCCCCCCCCCCCCCCCCCCCCCCCCCCCACTTCTCTTCGCAATCAAACACAATCTCAACTCACCCAACCAACAGAATCCTCTCTGGTAGTCCAAGCAAACTTTCTTCTTTTGTCTAGGATGAAAGTAGAGGCATTCATCTCCGGCAGAACAGTAGCCATACTTGAGGTACCAATAACATTCTGGCATCGCCCGCAGGTTGTACTCGTGTAGGAACTCGCATTGATCGGCCTGGGGGAGTGGGAAAGAGAGGGTGTGTGCGTGCATATGACAGGAGGGAATGGTAGAAGACAATCAACGGGTTCGAGAGAAAGAACAGTAGAGACGAGGAGCGGGGAAGGTAGAGGGAGGGGGGGGGGGAGCATAGTGATGTGTACATGTCAGTCGATTCGGTTCATGTACATGTTTCGAATCAGCTCGACGAGTGATTGTTTGTGTCTTTGTTTTGTTCAGTCGAGGACATGAGAATCGAAGCGATCATTCAATCCAACTTTGGAAACGTTGAGGTAAAAGGATCGACGGGGCTGCGGGGGGTTGGTTTGATGGTCGACATCCTTATTTCCCTTCACACGATATGACGACATGGTGGAATGCTGACACGATGGCCCGAGGACGTTAATTTCGACTCACCTTCTTACACAACCCTCGAAGCCAATGTTTACAAACCGTCTTGAGCCTCTCGCGATCCCTTGGGTGATGGGGAATCGGTGGTGGTGGAAGGAAATTTAGAGGACTGGGTTGGGTATGACGGAGAGGACATGACTGGGGACCAATGGGACAGCCTTGGGGGGTGAGTGCGAGGCGACATATCTGATCATCTGTGAGAAGAGGAAGTCGAATGGCAAGGAATTCAGATGGCAAGTTGGACGATGGTGTTGATGATATGGTAGTTGGTGTTGGCTAATTGAGGCTACCTTTGTCTATCTTGAGATTGAGCTCTTGTTTGATGAAGGACTCGATAGGAAGATGGACTTGATGGAAGTCGGGTCTGATTCTATCGGTTGCGAGCTGGTGTTGATTGTGTTGATGAGTAAGTTGGGTTGGAGGATGGCATGGAGCATGGAGTGAGGAGGAGGATGCGTACGATATCGAGGGTGCTTGTGGTAGCAGCCATGTGTTTCGTTCTTGGTGGTGGTGGTTCGGTGAGTCGCCTCAAGTTGGATCGGTCGAGAGAGTCGACCAAAATCTTGCGCCCTGCCCTCCTCATCCCTCGACTTCTCCTCCAAGATCATCAAGGTAAGCCCTGTTTACCCCTCCCGCCTGTCTATATGCGCCCCATATACAGTCAACAAACATCAATCAAACCAGAACCAAACGAAATTCACCCAACAAACTGACGTGACCCGAACAACCTTCCCCCCCCCTCCCCCCCCCCCCTCTGCTTTACCCCTCCTCTCCCCTTTGACTCCCCCCCCTCCACAGATGGGTGCCTACACTTATGTCTCGGAGCTTTACAAGAAGAAGCAGTCGGATGTCATGAGGTTCCTCATGAGGGTTAGGTCAGTCGTACCATTCTAGACCCTCAAATCGCATCACGCACATCGAACCCTCAACGTCTTTTTCGCTCAACTCTTTGCCCTTCTCAATTCCGACCCCTCGCTCTTGCTCGCCCTCTCTCCTTCAACCGTCCGTCGGCTTCCAACCGAATCCTTCCAATGTGACTCGTCAACTTGGAACAAACCTACAACCCTCGCGACACTTGCTCCTTCGACCCAACTCAAACCCGTCTTTACCACTCGCCCTGTCTCAACCCTACCCGAACCCGCCTCTTCATTTGAAACAAAATTATCCACCCTTCAGGTGCTGGGAGTACCGACAGCTCGCTGTCGTTCACCGAGCGTCCCGACCTTCCCGACCTGACAAGGCTCGACGACTCGGATACAAGGCTAAGCAGGGCTACCTTATCTACCGAGTTCGAGTCCGAAGGGGTAACAGGAAGAAGCCCGTCAAGAAGGGGTGAGTCGTCTGGTCTATCGTTAGCTGGCTAGTGTTTATCGCCAAGAGGTGATTTGAAGGGCGTGACAGTCTCAGATCCCTCGAGGATTGAGAGGGATGTATCTCGTTCAGAGGCATAGGAAGCGGGCCATTACAGTGGTTGGACCACATGTATCGTCGACACCGGATCGAGATAGTAGAAAGTAGCGATGTCAAAGTGATGGAAAACTGACCCGTTTCTCTTCCCCTTGTATCGCTTTCCAGAGCTACCTTCGGTAAGCCCGTCCGACACGGAGTCAACCACCTCAAGTTCCAGCGAGGACTGAGGTCGACTGCCGAGGAGCGAGTTGGCCGACGATGCGGTAAGCTATCCCCTGTCGTCACATGTTCCCTGTCACTCGTCAACGGTCACTTACCCCAATCAACCTCTGCCTCCTTTTCCAAGGTAACCTCCGAGTCCTTAACTCGTACTGGATCAACCAGGACGGTGTCTACAAGTACTACGAGGTCATCCTCGTCGATCCCTCGCACAAGGCCATCCGAAGGGACCCTCGAATCAACTGGATCGCGAACGCCGTCCACAAGCACCGAGAGGCTCGTGGTCTTACCTCGATCGGCAAGCAGAACAGGGGTCTCGGCAAGGGTCACCTCCGAAACAAGTCCGAGTGGCGAAAGACCTGGAAGAAGCACAACACCCTCTCCCTCAGGAGGTACCGATAGACGGTTTGCTTCTTCGTGGGGATTTTGGGAGGTTCTCGCTTTTTACGATCTTTATGCGACCAGACCAAACAAAACCTTTCAACCCCTGAAGTTATCATTGATCTTGTCTCGGTTGCGAAAGGAGCACAGCAGAGAAAGACAGAAGAAATCTATTTGCGTGAGACATCACAATCAGAGAAGAACGATTAGCTTCTAATAACTCATGTCACTGTGCTGTGTGCTACTTATGTCATCATCCGTAGGCGCGAATCCCAAAGACACCAACCAGGGATGAGCAAACCCCTTGAAATCCCTCAAACAAAAAGAGAATCTTTCTCTCACTTTCTCTCTCATCGCCCTTTTGGAATCATCCTTTTTTTTTGGATCATCCATCGGGGTTTACGCGATATCATTCTCATCATCATCATCATCATCATCTTCTCCAAGTGATCTCGACCTCATCCGTCCTGAACCTCTGAGTCGTCGTCGTTTCTTCGAGTGGCGTCCTTTGGCCCATCCGATATTGAAGGAGACCAGCTTGAGCGATCATGATGCCGTTGTCGATGCAGAACCTTTCAAGGGGGGGAGGGAGGATAGAAAGAAAAATGTGTGTGTGTGTGTGTGTGTGTGTAAGCCTCACACGTATTCAACAGAGTCGTACCGCACGGATATAGAAGCTGACCTTTCATCGGTAGCATAAAGCTTCCCACCACGTTCGGATGCCATGATACCCATCATCTCTTGAAGTCGCATGTTGCCTTTGCCAGTGCCCAAGATCGAACAGACAGAGAAGATGAGACGTGATGAAGTAGGTAAGAAGAAAGCAGGGGAGAGAGAGAAAAAAAGGGGTTCAAGAAGGGAGTTTTAGTTTTTTTTTTGGGGGGGGGGACAATCAGTTATTCTGATCCCTCCTCAAAATACTCGCGATGGATGAACAAAAGAACTGCTCAGAGAGAGAAAGAGGGAAAACTTACAACCAACTCCACCGACGATCAAGACTTCCCCACCCTTTCCACTCACATGAGCCATCGCTCTCTCCGTGATTTCAACCAGCATCCCAAAAACGCATTCCTGCAAACTGAAACAAAGATCGGCGGGTGTGATTTCACCTCCTTCTAGGATCTTTTCGACGCCTAGAGATTTGAGAGCAGCTAGATTTGGTTTTTGTTGGGTTGACGTCGATGGTGGTTGGAAAGGGATAAAGTTGGGTAGGGTAGTGTATGCCTCGACAGCGGTGAGGATACCCGAGAGGGTGAGGTCCATGCCTTTGGTCGAATAAGGAAGCGGGAGAAGACGTTTGCCTCTAAGATGAGAGAGGCAAGTGAGGCGGAGCAAGGATAAGAGAATGAGATGTCGAAAGGATAGATGGAGAGCGTGTAATTAGCCTCAAATTCGATTCCAGTCGAGACAAGAACAAGGAAGGAAGGAAAGATCAAGGGAACCAACAAAACAGAAGGAAACAAGAACAAGAAATAAGAAAGAAGAAGCAGAAGAAGAAAATGTTCTCACTTTCTCGCTTCCTTTTCGATGTTATACCCAGGACTCGGATCGTTGCTCAATCCAACGGTTCTAGCGAATCGATCGAGACAGTTGCCAACGGCGATATCGAGAGTTTCACCAAAGATTCGATAACGATGTTGAGAATAAGCGATGACTTGAGTGTTTCCGCCAGAGACGTAGAGAACTATTGGGTTGGGTGAGGAGGTGATGTGGCGGGCAATCTCAATATCTGAAATCGATATGAAGAGAAGCAAAGGGGGAGCAAGAGAGAAGAAGCGATAGGAAAACGCCAGGTTATGCGGGGATGGATAGATTCTTATCAACAAGGTTTTGATGCTTCAAGGCATACGAATACGTATGGGAGGAAGTTGACTAACGAGCGACGCAGTGATTCACGCCGATTAGGGGGATATTGTGAAGAAGGGAGAGCGTCCTGGCTACCAGAGCGAACACAGACAGAGGTCCACCCATCCCGGGTCCTGCGAGGTTTCGAATGCAACGGGGTTTGGGTCAAGACGACATGAGTACAACGTTCTTGAGATTCAATAACATGTCTTCGGGGTTTGAGCTTGCTGGGTTCCTACCGACCCCTCGAGGAGCTCGCCAAGACGACTCAAGTTTTCGGGAACGAACCTTTAGTATAAGCAATCACATCGATCCTGTCCCATCCCACATCAGCCCCGACGATGGCATCTCTGATGACGCCGACAGCCCAGTCACGATGATGTTTAGCTGTGTCTGTAGGTAAGAAACCTTGACCAGGTGGTGTGATATAGGTGTGTCGAACGTTGGAGAGGACTTTGGCTCCTTCGGTGGGATGGTGAAGGATGAGACCTGCTCCAAGTTTGTTGGCTGAACCTTCGAGACCGAGACAGATCAAGGGTTTGGCTGTTTGGAAGATTTGGGGGTTAGTTGTTCGAACGTCGGTTCGGAAGTCTCAAGTGGGACTGACGTGGTGGTGGAAGTGGATCTGGGATAGACGGGTGACGTTGGTTAACCATGTATTATGTTGGCGTTGGCTAGGACAGCAACGATACAAGACACTTGATGGGGTGATAGTCCAAGTTCCCTCTGACGGCAAACTCCGGGACTCAAACTCCCTTCCTCCCTGATCCCCAACCTTCGTGTTCTTCCCTACTCCCTCACATGTTCAACAGGAGTTCATCACAAGACAAACACAAGAACGCCTCCAGATTCTCATCCTTCTTCAGACCAAGCGATCCTACCACTGCAAGTCAGTTCAACAAATCCCTCTTTCCTTTCTCCCCGTCCACTCACTCACCTAAATCCAACTCTCCCTCCATCCTCAGTTCCGACCTCTACGACCAGAAAGAAGGATAAATCGAGCTCAAGACCTCCAGAATCCCTTCCTCCCCAGCAATATCCCACACGACGACCATCATCTCGTCCTACTGTCGGCTCGAATCGTGTCGTCGACCAGGACTCGTCCAACGGTCGAGGCCTCACAGCTCCCTTTCAGTCATCATCATCGCCTTCTGCCTCTCCAGATATTCATCATCAGGCTGCTTTCTCCGGAGGGTGGCCAGAGGATCAAGAATTCGGCTGGGAGAGCACAGAGTCAGCCGCAGCTGGCTCCCGGGTCGGGGGGAATCAACAGCTTCTACTCGAAGAGATAGAGAGGGAGAAGATGATGCTACGAGAACTCCAAGCGAGCAGAAATACAGCAGGACATCGACCAAGCAATTCTCTCGACAATCAGAACATCGTTCTCGGTCCCGTAGACGATGATTTCCCAACCCGATCTCCTTCATCCCCTCCTCGTCTACCGTCACACTCTTCCCTTCCGTCCCTCAGCGATATTTCCCATACCCCATGGGACGGAAACGTGCCCTCCCCCACACGTCTTCCAACTGCCCAGCCCTCTCCGGCAGCCGCTCTGCCTACCCAGACTCCGTCAGCAAGCTCTTCACAAGCAGCATGGGGTCAACTTCTCTCGAGAACCGCTGCGCAACCAAAGGCAGGACTTCATGGTCCGCCAATCTTCTCGTCCATGATCTCCTCAAAAAAATCAAAGCCCGTCGAGATCTCCCAGGCTTCATCTGGACTCGAACCATCCGCAACTTCTCGATCAGTCTCAGGTCCCCCTGTAGAGTCGAACACATCGACTCATCGCCACCCATCGTCCAGATTTGACCAAAACACGAACACCCCCAAAAATCCGTCACGCAAACAGCGCCATTCACCTTCAAGGGGGCCCAACGATCAACCGTCCGAAGAGCAGTCCTCTAACGCTTCTCAAACTCTCCAATCCACAGCATCCCCATCATCGCAGTCACGCGAATCATCTCCCGTCATCCTTCCACCTCCAAGACCCCCTTTCAAGAATCATTCGTCTTCATCCGGCTCCTGGGATGCCCTCCTCGCTCAGCACCCGCGCTCAAGCCCGGCATTAGAAGCTTCATCGACTCAGATTGTATCAGATCGACCTCCAACAACCTCGACGCCCCTTGGAACCAACGCTGCTACTGCCATTTCAGCCCCATGGGAGAATCTTCTTGCTCTCGCAGCCAATTCATCCTCGACTTCTGCCGCATCATCGTCGACTGGGACCCACAAGTCTCGTGCACCTCTGTTCAAGTCTTCACGACAACCATCCAATCCTCATACCGGATCAACGTCGATCTCCGGTCCCTCTGAACCATCCTCGACGTCTCGATCGGCCTCGACTTCCTGCAATCGATCTATCTCTCCTTCCCAACCCCCCGTCGTTCTACCTCCTCTGGACTTCAACTTTACGCACGCTCCTATCAGTACAACCTCTCAATGTCCCTCGAACGATGATGTCCCACCCCCTGCCAGTCGTCCAGCTATCCCATCGAAACCGAACCTTCTCAGCAAACGAGAAGATCGAGCGCTCCCGCCTCCCGCTCCCAAAAATACGACAGTCGCCGCACCAAGGGGAGGTGGAATGATCAGTGGATTCGTCAGAGCCCCGGAGGGCAAAAAGGAACTTCGGCCTGGACAGAAAGTTCAGATGACTACATCGGTTTGCGTCTGTTGCGCTGCGACTCTTGCTCACCCACTCGCCGTCACAAGCTTCCGGTGCACCGTCTGCGGAACGATCAGCGATTTGGAGCTCTCGGATCGAAGGGCAGCTGGTTCGTCCTCGATTTTCCGCACTCACTTACGTCTGTTCATCTGGATGAGGTTCATGGAAAAACGCTCTGTCGCTTTGATCAAACGTTGTGTCACTTGAGACAGGCTTGCCCAAAGAATCCGATCCTCTTCCCTTATCTCTCAAGAAATTTCGTTCGTTACTCGAGGTCGCCATGTCATCCGATCCACCGCCCTCACTGAGCGCAGAATCCTTCTCACGAGAACAAGATGGTCCTGATTCGGACGTTGAAGAGGCGAGGACCATCGAGGGGGATAGCGGCGGAGAAGAGTACGATCAAGCACTGACGAACAGGCGAGCTAACGATGCTGTATCCAGCGGAAATCCACCAACCAAAGAGGAGTGGTGGTCCAGTGTCGCGTACGAGCTAGAGGGTGTCTTTAGCCATTGGTCAAGCCTTTCTGGTAGCTTCTCAAACGTTGGTCTTCCTCGGCTTTCCCAACTTCCCGACACTGTATCGCAGAAGGAACAACTCACTCGTTCCTTTCCTGACCATTCTTCATCTCTCAGCACGTCGAAGCTTCACTTTCGGATCCAGGCCTAAACCTATCCGAGTGTCGAGCGTTCTTCGCCCTTCTGCTTACCCTGCCCGTCGGCCTCTCACAAGCTGTCATTAGAGGGCTTGAGACGCTCCTCCGTCGACCACGTCGTCGATTTGATCGCTCATCAGGGGCGAAGGGACTGAGCTGGATTCTGGTTGTTCTCGAGGTTTATCTTACTTCGTCACCCACTCACGTTCGATCATGACATGATTACACATGATGCACTATCTGACTTGATTTCTCACCCAACAAACATCAGTTCAAATCCATGTGGCAACAAACCGACGACCAGGCATCGTGTAGTGTAGTGAAAAGATTTCTGGGCATATTGTCGATTCTACCAAACGAGCAGGTCAGTCCGCCGTGGTGATGGTATCCCTTTCCGGACGGTATCTCACAAAAATTCACTCTTCGCGAACATAGCATCACTATATCGTCCAATGGTTGCGATCCTCATACGAGCTGGATGAGTTTGAGGATCGGATCGAGTTGATCAGTGCGACGTAAGTCTACACTGTCTCTCGGACTCCCGATTCGTCTGACTGAAGACCTTCCCCTGGCG
Organism: Udeniomyces megalosporus; assembly: GCA_039545415.1. Taxonomy (NCBI): domain Eukaryota; kingdom Fungi; phylum Basidiomycota; class Tremellomycetes; order Cystofilobasidiales; family Mrakiaceae; genus Udeniomyces; species Udeniomyces megalosporus. The sequence continues at coordinate 374,016 of BCKM01000020.1, read as the reverse complement.
CTTCGCCTGCCTCCTCATGAACACAGCCTTGGTCCCCGAATTCGAAAGCACGCTCTCTGCGTCCTGCCACCCGCTTCTCGTTCTTCGAAACCTCTATCCTATCTTCACGACTGGCGTTTCAGATCTGCCGCCAGGGTCCTTTCTCTGTTCTTTGCCGCCAACGCCACGATGAGCGAGAATGGTCAAGCGAGTTTGCCGGTGTCTCGATTTTACCAACCTCAGCTTGATGCGCTCGATGTGGTGGAGGATTATGAGGTCTGGGTTCGGTCGGCTGGGTTCGTCGCTTCTTCTCAGTCCATTTGGGGCGGTGGTACTAAGCCTCTACCCCTCTACTCTGATGCAGTTCAAGCTCCAAATCCAGCTTTTTCATTAGCCAATACCCATTCCTTGAATCGCTGTCCGCCAAACTTCGGGTCCTAGTCCACGATTCAAAGTCAGTCCACCGCGGTAACCTGCCTGGCGTTTCGCCAAGACGCTCTGTCTGACACGGACGTTTCTTTTAGGAAACAACAAGCCGCTCAATCCCTCGCGTTCGACGCTCATGGCAATCGAATCATATCTCAACCTTACATCTCGATTCGAGTTCGACGAGATCGTCTTCTCGAAGACTCGCTCGCCCAAGTCTCGTCATCGATATCGTACCTCAAGATGGCGCTTCGAATTTCGTTCGCTGGAGAAGAAGGAGTCGATGCTGTTCGTGTCGACCTTGCCTCCGCAACTCAATGAACGATCAGTCACGCTGTTCTCGTACTTCACAATTTGCTGATTCTAGGCTCGAGATCTCACCTTCAACGTGCAGGGCGGGCTCAAGAAAGAATGGTTCATCCTCCTAGTTCGAGAGTTGTTTGACCCCCAGTATGGCATGTGGGACGAGGACGAAGAGTCTCGTCTTTGTTTCTTCAATCCAGGTCAATTGTTCTATTCTCTTCAAACTGCGTCGTGCCGAACTTTGTTGCTCACATAATTCCCCCGTTCTCCTACCAGCTTCGCTCGAATCGACCGATCAGTACCTCTTGACGGGTGTCGTCGTCGGCCTTGCGACCTATCACTCAACCTCACTCGACATCAGACTCCCCTCATGCGTCTACAAGCTTCTCCTTGATCGATCCGTCGGCCTTGACGATCTCGAGCAATGGCGTCCTGCTCTTGCCAAGGGCCTCCGATCGATGCTCAGCTTTGATGGCGACGTGCAAGAGGTGTATTGTCGGTCGTTCGTTGGGGAGTATGAAGCTTATGGGGAGATTATTACGGTTCCCCTCTTCCCCGGTGGAGAGAATGTACCAGTGACGAATGAGAATCGACACGAGTTTGTTGAGCTTTTGGTCCAGGTTTGTCCTACTTTCTTCCATTCAGGATGGCCCCTTCCTGTTACCCATGCTCAAACAAGGTTCCGTTCGTTCTCGTCATACAATCAGTTCATTCTCAAGACATCAGTCTCTCACCAATTCCTTGCCTTCCAGAGAGGCTGGTTGAGCGTCTGCGAGGGGAATGCACTCAGTCTCTTCCACCCGGAGGAACTCGAGCTGCTCGTCAGTGGAAGTCCAGAGGCCATCGACGTCCAACAACTCAGATTGATCACGTCGTACGACGGTTTCAGAGGGGATGAGGATCTGATCGAATCGTTTTGGCAAATCGTCTCTGACTTCACTGTCGAGCAGCAGCATCAGTTGCTCACATTCGTCGTACGTTTAGCACTTGACTTTCCTGCTCTACAAACAAAAGGCGATTCCTCTTCCTTCAACCTCACGCCACCTTTTTCCCACCGTTCCCCTGTCCGGCCTCTAGACCGCTTCTCCTCGTATCCCTGCGACCGGACTCTCATCTCTTACATTCAAGTTGTCAGCTTCTCCTCATGCCTCCATCAATCATCTTCCTAGTACGTTTATTCTTTTACTTGGCCGATGCCGTTGATCCATCGATCTCGCATCTCTCTGCCCCGCGGCTAAAACAAACGTTGGTCCTATATTCCTTCGCATCCCCAGCTTCCCATACGTGCTTCAACACGCTCTCTCTACCTTTGTAAGTGGATTTCTTTCTTCTTAGGCGCACTTGATTGTTATCCTTTTTTTTCCTGACCTGATTGATCTGTTGGGGGAAATATCAGGTATCGCTCAAAGGAAAGTCTTTCTTGCAAGCTTATTGCTGCCATAGAGGGTTCTTCGGGCTTTGGTCTCAAGTAGGAAGGAGCGTTTTTTCTTCTTCTTCTTCTTCTTTTTCTTCTTCTTCGGCTTGCTTTCCTGTTCCCTCTGTCCATCCAGTCATACACTCTCTTTCGCCTTGATAGATCTGTGCCTCTTACATTCCATTTGCATTCTCCGTCATCTCATGCTTGACTCCCCTTTGGGTCGTCTACCCAAGTCTGAGCGGGTCCATTTGTTAAACATACGGTATATCTACAAATCGAATCTGCAGGCCGCGATGGGGAATCAGCGATCTGCCCCAGCGAGATTGAGAGAGATGGAGACCCCACAGTACCCAGTCCTCGAACGACAATCGCCAAACCTCGTTGATCAACTGGACACCATCTCCTTCTCTTTCGACCCTCACCCTTCCTCCGTCTTTCCCCAACCTTCTCATCCTCCCCGTCACAAACATGGCTCCCGTCGCTCGAGAACCCGGACAAAAGGGTATCAACTGGTCCAACATCGCCGTCGGTGGTGTCATGAACTTGGTGAGAGCTCAGCATCCTTTTGATTCCCCATAAGCCTTTCGTCGTTCTCTTCCTTCACCTTCTCTGCTCTCGTATCATCATTATCCCCAACAATCTTCTCTCTCATCCGTATCGTGTCCCAGCTTTTTGCCAACATCTGCCTTTTGTGCTGATCTTGATCTTCCCCATCTCGTTCCCCTTCATCTCGCGTCCCCCCAATCAGTTCGAAGTCACCACTCTCGGTCAACCTCTAGAGGTTCTCAAGACTCAGATGGCCGCCAACCGAAAGCAGACAATGGGCGAGGCCCTCAAGACTGTTTGGTCTCGAGGTGGTGTCACTGGATTTTACCAGGGACTGATCCCTTGGGTGAGTGCGCTTCCCTTATTTCGCGACGAAATCCGAAGCGTTCGGTTGGACGCCTAGTTCTCGGGCCTTGTACGACATTGAGCGACGAGGGATCATGCCCCTCACTCTGAATGATCGCTCGCTCGTATCGTCACAAGCTATGGATCGCTTCGACCAGCTAGCTCGCCATCAGTCGCGTGTCGAACGAACCCCAAAGAATCGGTCTCGATTGCGCTTGTTTCCTTCCCTCCTTCTCTTGCTCGTTGGTATATCATACCGCGATGCCCGATGAAAGCAACCTATGCTGGTCTCGTTCTTGAGACCATCATCTCTGCCGTCAATCCCTGTTGTACAAGAGCCGATTGGGGCCGTGCAGACCGCCTCTCGAATCGAATCCTCCGAACATTTCCTTGCTTAAACCGAAATCTAATCTCTTGACTTCTCCTCTTCGTCGTCATCATCCAAAACCAATCTCACTTTACATCATCTACCTATCATTCGAGTTGTAGGCTTGGATCGAGGCTTCCACCAAGGGTGCCGTCCTCCTCTTCACCGCTGTCGAGATCGAGGCCGCTACCTCCAGCTTGGGCCTCAACCCTGCCGTCTCTGGACTTCTGGGTGGTATGGGTGGTGGAATCGCTCAAGCTTACGCTACTATGGGTCAGTCGTCATTCTTCCTTGTGTTTTGTCATCCAAGGCTGAATGAGTGACTCCCGATTCTATCTCGATCCTCTCTCCCTCCTCTTTCTCGACATCCCCACAGGATTCTGCACCTGCATGAAGACCGCTGAAATTACCCGACACAAGACTGCCGTCACCGGTGTCAAGCCTCCCTCGACGATGGCCGTCTTCATGGACATCTACCGACGAGAGGGTATCGCTGGTATCAACAAGGGTGTCAACGCAGTCGCGATTCGACAGTGCACCAACTGGGGATCGAGGTAAGAATCACGTCCTGTTTGTGTCCCCATCTGGATAGTCAGTTGAAGCCCATATCGTCTTGCCCGCCCCTCAGGATCGGTCTCGCTCGTCTCGCCGAGACCCAGATCAGAAGCATTCGAGGCCTCGGCAAGGACGAGAAGCTCGGCATGGTCGACAAGATCATGTCATCGACCATCGGAGGTGCTCTCGCCACCTGGAACCAGCCTATCGAGGTGAGTGGACCCTTCCAGTCTCGCTTGGTGCCTGGTGAGGAAGACCCTAACTGATCAATCGGTCTTGTGCTTCCCCCTACCTCCTTTAGGTCGTCCGAGTTGAGATGCAATCGATGGCCAAGTCGACCGACCCAAAGATCATTGCTGGCGGCAAGAAGACTGTCTTCGGAACCCTCGGTCACATCTACAAGGAGAACGGAATCAAGGGTCTTTACCGAGGAGTTACCCCCCGAGTTGGACTTGGAGTGTGGCAGACGATCTGCATGGTTTCGTTCGCTGATGCCGTTCGTGCATTCATCGCTGGACCCAAGATCTAGATGATCTGGGGGATCCGGACGGAGGATTTAGCGTCTTTCCTCTTTTCTCCCCTGCCTTGAGGGCTTCTCTTTTTCTTCTTCCTTCTCTTGTTCTCTGCTTTCCATCTCTTCCCCATCTTCTCTCTCTCCGCATCACGAATCTCATCTGATAGACGACTTGCATCATCTCGCTCACCCCGCCTCGCCTCGATTCCAACCTCGTCATTTGCTACCACACGCACTCGTTTCCTTTCTTTTCTTGTTCCTCTCTCTCTCTTTTTTTCTGGGTTTAGGCTTCTCTTGTCTGTTTCCAGACTATTTCATGAAAATCTCATGACTCGATACCACCATTTCAACGAGCGGAGAGACGAACTGGACGAGTGTTGCGTTCACATCGTCACAAATCTCAAGCTGCCTCGATTTCATCCTGTCCAAGATCCAAATCCCCCCCACATCTACGTCTCCCGAGATCGTAGCTTCTCTATTCCCAACGTTCCTCCCACCCCTTCTCGTTGTATTAGATCGACCACCTCCACCATTCCTTCCTCGAAACCCACCTTCGCCAAATTGCTCGCTTCAGAGCGAAAAGCGATCTCGTCCTCATCCTCACCTTCCTCCACCTCCACGCGTATGGCGAAGGACATCTCTGGCTGGGCAGCAAACGCCGGTTCAAACGATCCAGAGGATCAGGGCTCTGATTCCGGTTCGGGACACGATGCCGGCGATGGTGATAAGGCAACAGTCGATTGGGCAGGACTTGGTGACGTCCTCAGGAGAGGTCGCACCAAGGATCGGCTAGAACAGCTCGTCAAGCTCGAGTCGATGGCAAACAAAGACCGTGGGTCGAGTTTCTTACTACGGATCGTGTGCGATCAACGAAGCAGACACTCGTATCGTTCGTGTCATGCTGGCTATGTGGCATTTCTACTCACACTGGAGCCCTCTTTCTTCCCCCTTACCACTTCTTCCTTGGTCTCGCTCTCTGCTTGGAATCTTCACGTCTCTGGTCCACACATACAGAAGTTCCTGCTTCTCACACTCTTCCCCTCACAGCGCTGCTCCTCTCTCTTCCTTCCCGGTACCACGACCACGCTTCAAACGAAGCCATCGTCTCGGTCCTCACCGCTCTCGTTCGCCACGATGCAGAGACCAAGGTTGTCGACAAATGGAGAAAGTGGCTCCAGGACGAACTCAACAAGGCGTCTGGAAGGTAAGCCTACTCTGTCGTTGATTGTTGGCGAAGAGGTTGTTTGAGCTGATCTGTGACCCTCCTCCCTCGTTCTACCAGCTCGATAGCAGCATCGACTTTCTTTATTCTGAACCTCCACGCAACCTCTTTGATTTCGTCTCAATCCACCAATCTTCACGAGTCCGAGTCGTTCGCATCGGCCATTTACGCTCTTGCCCTTTCAGTCGATGCTGTCCTTGATCAGTCAAATCGAGTCAAGCCCTCTCTTTCCCGAGCTGCCATCAAGAGAACAAGGAAGCTCTTCCGATCAAACACCAACCTCATTTCCCCTACGCTCGATCTCGTCACCTCATCGTCGTCGTCATCAACTCCGGCTTCTGCACCATCGGCTGCAAAGCTTCTTCCTTTGCTCGGTCTCGTGATTGACGTCTGTCTCCACTTGCAAGGAACTGGAGAGAATACTAAGGGGTCCGAAGGAGGAGTTGGCTACAGACAGGTCGAGGCTGCTAAGGCTGGCATTATCGAAAGCTGGAAGTCTGCTGTTTTAGGAAGTGGACCTGTCGGACAGCAAGTTTTGGTGAGTTTGCTATGCTTTGATCTTTATCCAGTCATTACAACCTGCTCACTAGTCACATCTGTCGCTCTTCGACTGTAGGCATCCCTTGATGGGTTTTTGTCCAGATTCTTTACACCAGAGGACTTTGATGCACTTTTGCCCTCGATCGAGAAGTCGCTCGTTCGGACTCCTGACCTTGGCTTCCAATCCCTCATCTCGCTTCTCTCATCGTCGTCTCTTCCAATCTCGCCTTTCCTCCCCAAACTTCTTCCCCATGTCTTGAGCAACATGAAGTCAGCAAAACCCGAAGTTCGGACCCAAGCTAGTCTCTTCTTCGTCGCTCTCTTTGGTCGGGCTGAGGAGGATAAAGAAACCAAGGCCAAGGTGATGGACGAGCTATTGGCTGTTCTTAAGACGGGCAAGTCGGTATCTGCTGACCATCGAGTCTCGCTCTTTGGTGCGATCGAGGCGCTTCCGACCGATGATGCGTATTCGACAAAGGTCGCTAGCATCCTTCCTCCACTCATCAGCAAGGAGACCACCTCCGAGCCTGCTCTTCTCGCTCTCCTTTCCGCCCTTTCTCCTCATCTCGCTCATTCCCTCACCTCGAACCTCGTCATCCCGCCTGCTTCTCTCTCCGCTCTCGTCAAGGAGCTCGCTTCTCCCAAATCTGTCACTCGAATCGCTATCGTCCGATACGTCGGGGAGACTCTTTGGTCCATTGATCAAGTTTCCGGTGGGAAGGGGTGGACCGTTGAGGCGGTCAAATTCGCGGACAGCGTGTCGAAGCCGTTGGCTGACGTTAGTTTGAAGAACGTGGCCAATGGGCCGCTCACGGCTTCGGCAGGCGTTGGAGAGGGTTACGTCGCAGTTGGAGCGCTGTTGGGACCTCTCAGCAAGTCCGGTAGCAAGACCATCGGTCAGTGTCCGCTATGATCTCTCGTCGTCCCTATGGTGAGATTTTACTGACGTCTTTCATGTCTTGACTCTCTCGCAGCATCTCTCCTCGCTTCGAACCCAATCCTCCAGTCGATCACGTCGACGAGTTCCAAGCCGTCGTTCCTCCTGTGGGAAAAGGCTCAGAGAAAGGCTACTGCTGTTTGGGAGGAGGCTGCGATCCTCCGAGCTCTTGGCGCGTTTGTCGACAGATTTGAGGACAAGCTCGGTGGCAAAGACGACTCTCTTCGGTAAGTCGTCACTACGTTGACGCTCTCAGCTCGAGCGTGATCATTTTTATCTAATCTCCGTGATTTTTGGGCAACTGTTATAGTATCGCCGTTGGCCTTTCGTTCATCAATCTCGCCTTCTCATCACCCCACTCTGAGACCCGTCGAGCTGCCTTTTCCGCTCTCGAGGTTGGCATTCAATCTCGACCCAAAGCTTTCGGTCGGTTCATCCGAGATGCTCTCAAGACGTGGTGTCTTGCTCGGGAGTCTTCAGCCCAAGTCTCCTCGAAGGCTGCAACTGGGCCAGAGGAAGACAAGGGTTTCACGGCTGGGCCTAGGCAGGTGCTGCAGTTGCTGGCTACCACAATCGCCTTTGGAAACGGTGTCGAAGATGAGGTTCGAGAGGATGGTCTGACTGAGTTGATCGTCCTGGCCCATCACGCCGAGCTCGGTCAGTCGCCCGATCGTGAACGTACAGCCAGTTCCTCTGCCCGTACTCACCGTGACATATTGCAATTTCCTCTCCAGGTTCCCTTGCGGATCGAGCCTTTGTCGATCTTGCTCTCGGAGCTCATGTTAACATTCCCAAGCTTGTCGAACGAAACCAGACTCGACTCATCAAGCTCATCAACGAAGCAGCTTCTGCCCCTCCCAAGTCTACTTTGATGGCAACAGCTGCGTACCGAGCCGGCAAGACGCTTTCGTTCATCTCTCCCGACGTCTTTGTGCCGGAGCTTCTCGCCAAGGTCAAGCACGACCTTGACGCGGAGCATCTTGACTTCATCGGAGCTCAAGAGCTTGGTATCTGGAATACTCCTGAAGGAACTGCCTTCGTCGACGGTGAGCTTCGACCTGTTTATATCAATCCATGCTGGGCGACTCACATCTCTCTCACCCTTCACTGCAGTCCTCGCTGCCGCAAAAAAGACTGCTGCACCCACGTCGTCCTCTCGATCGTCTGCTGCTATCGACAAGTGGGAGAAGGAGGTTCGAGAGTCCGCTGCCGCCAAGAAGAAGGCAGCCTCGAACGGAGTCCTCTCAAAAGCCGATCAGGCCCTCGTCAATGCTCAGCTTGCCCTCGAATCTGACGTCCGGAAGAAGATTACCCTCGTCAAGGCCCAGATGGAACGAGGACTCGCGTTCATTAGGAGCTTGGTCGTCGCTGAGACGGATCTCTTCAAATCTCAGCTGACTGATACCCTTCAGATGATCTTGGACGGCCCTCTCGATAAGGGCGCGTTCTTAGTCGGAGACGATGCTTTCAAGACTTTCTTGGTAGGTCCGACCAACCACCTCACGGGCTTTTTTTTTCTCTTCATATCTTGTCTCGCCATGGGATCGCCATTGAAAGTGCGCCTTCGTCTCTTGTCCAGGAACTTGGAAACTGCTGTTCCAGCCGACTTGGTGCTCTTCGACCGTTCGTTGGAGTTGCGATCCTTCGAAACTATGGCATCAAGTGCATTCCTGAGCATCTCAAGGATGAGCCCCTCTCCAGTCAGTTCTTGTCATGATTGGAAAGGCTCATGCGCCTTCTTTCTTCGAATCAGCATCTTGATACCCTTGCTATCTCTCGATTCAATTAGACTTGATCCTTCGTGTCCTCTACCGACTTCGAACTCTTAGCGAGCAATCGCCCTTCGATGCGGCCACTTACGCATACCTGACTCCTTTGCTCACGACCATCATTGCAAAGGGAGGTGCCGGAAGCACGGGAACCGACACCGAGGAAGCTGCCGAACAGTTGGCACTCGTACGTAATGATCCAACGAGATTTCAACAGGCCAAAATTCAGGTGAAAAACTCATATATGCCTTGATTTTCGTCATCTTTCATCTTCCCTATCCAGGCTCTCGAAATCATCACATACCATTGCGGAGAGTGTAAGTTCACATCTTCATCTCTCCTTCACTCACATACCCATCTGCTTTCATCTCAGCGTTACCGCTGACCTAGAAGTTCTGTCTCCCTTGCAGTTTCCGATCCTGCCTTCGCACGTCTTTCGACCATCACCGATCTTATCAACCTCATCGGTTCTCAACCTACCCTTCGAAAGGCCGCCGCTTCGGCTCTCATCGATCTCGGAGAAGCCATCAAGGACAACGCTATCGAGGATGAGACCAGTGCGCTCATCCGAGGTACCCTCTCCCAGGAAGTCGTCGTTCGAAACGCCTCTCTCCAAGCCATCCAGGTGAGTCGTTGGTCGTGGCGCGATTGTATGGACATTTGAATCCTGACCCTCCCTTCGTCCCTGCATTCTTGATAGCCTTTGGACATCACCGAAATGGACTACTCCAGCGAGCTTTGGATCGCTTTCCATGACGAGGACGCTCAGAACGCGCGACTAGCTCAACACATCTGGGAAGACAATGGGCTCGATGTTCCAGACACTTTCATCCCTTATCTGCTTCCTTTCCTTGGTGAGTTCTTCGTTATCTACATCACTTGTACCATCGGGATATTCACTGCTCATCCGCATTGATGTTTCGTCGAACGCATCCATCCAATCAGAGCACGATAACGCCTACGTCCGATCCGCCTGCGCTCGTGCATTCGCCGAGGCTGTCCACATGCATGCAGAGCTCATCTCGGAAGCCATTGTTGCCCTCGAAGAGCTCTACATCGAGCGGGCCAAGGTTCTTGCCCCAGAGTGAGTCATATTGTCTCGCTACTAGTCAGTCGCGTGATTACTGAACTTTTGTGGTTTTGATTTATTCTGGCAGGTTTGATGAGTATGGTATGATAAGAGAGGAGTCCCTTAACCGATCCGACCCCTTCCACATCCGACTTGCTATCGCCCAAGCGTTCGGAGCCCTTGCGCCATCATTCACCTCGGATAACGTCGTCCCCTTCTTCGACTTCCTTGTCAAGGCTGAAGCGCTTGGAGATCGATCGACTGCCGTCCGAAGAGGAATGCTCAATGCTGGAGCCGCCATCATCGATGTTCAAGGTCACAGCAGACTGGGAGAGCTCATCAAAACGTTTGAGGTCTGCCTTTCCCATCCCGCCACGGGCACTGAGGCTGGAGATCACATCTCGGAGGCCGTCGTCATTGTAAGCATCCAGACTTCTTCTTTGATCCCATCACCAGCTGGTTCTGTGCTGATTTGTATTCCACTGGAACGTCTAGCTCTTTGGTCGACTCGCCTCATACCTCGACGCTGCCGACCCTCGGATTCCCAAGGTCGTTGATCGACTCGTTGAGGCGCTCAAGACCCCATCCGAAGTCGTTCAAGCCGCTGTCTCGGATTGCATCCCGGCCCTGGTGAAGAGAATGAACTATGAGATCCCTGACCTTGTCAACAGACTCTACGAGCTCCTCATCCAAGGCAACAAGTACGCCGAACGACGAGGCGCTGCTTATGGTCTCGCTGGTGTCGTCAAAGGTCGAGGACTCTCAGCGCTAAAGGAGTTTGATCTCATTGATAAGCTGAGAGAGGCCGCCAAGGACAAAGATAGCTTCATGTCTAGGCAGGGTGCCCTACTCGCCTTCGAGTGAGTCCACAATGTGTTCTCTGCTGCCCCCTTCTGTCGGCTCTTACATCGACGCGAAGCTGAAACGTGTCTTCGTTCTATTAGAACCCTCTCCGCCACCCTCGGTCGAATCTTCGAGCCTTACGTTCTCTCGATCTTGCCCTTGCTTCTGTCGTCATTCGGTGACTCGATCGCCGACGTCCGAGAAGCCACTCAGGATGCATCCAAGGTTATGATGTCCAGGCTCTCAGGTCACTGTGTCAATATTGTCCTTCCTTCGTTGCTGGAAGGTCTCGAGGAGAAGCAATGGAGGACCAAGAAGGGTTCGATCGAGCTTTTGGGGGCCATGGCGTTCTGTGCGCCCCGTCAGCTCGCACTATCGCTTCCGACCATCATTCCTGAGTTGACTGCCGTCTTGACTGATTCTCAGTAAGTCTTGCCACTCAAAATCTGTCGAGCTTCGATTGTTGACTAACACATGACATGCTCTTTCCAGTGCTCAAGTTCGACAAGCCGCCAACGCGTCACTCAAGAAGTTTGGAGAGGTCATTCACAACCCAGAGATCAAGGCCCTCGTTCCTACTCTCCTGAAGGCTCTCGTCGATCCAACTGGCAAGACGTCTAATGCTCTCACCGCGCTTCTTAACACTTCGTTCTCCCACTTCATTGACTCACCGTCTCTGGCCCTCGTGAGTCCTGCTGTCTCGATCTGAGTCCGACGTACGACGGAGCCTGATTGCAAGCTTAATTTCGTTTGGTATCCAGGTTGCACCTATCATCGAACGAGGGTTGAGAGAGAGAAGCGCAAGCTCCAAGAGGAAGGCTGTCCAGATTCTTGGTAACTTGTGAGTCTAATCGTTTGCCTTGATGGGCAGTGACAACAGGATCTTCGCTGCTGAACATCCTCGCGTTACTCCTACAGGTCGTCGTTGACCGACTCCAAGGACTTCACACCTTACCGTACGTCTCAACCTACCCGGCTCTCTTTTTTGTCCGACTCACCTTGCTGACACTTCCTCTTTGTTTATCAGTTGCTACCTTTGTTCCCCTTGTTCACGTTGTTCTGGTCGACCCTGTCCCCGAGGCTCGAGCCACCGCTGCCAAGGCCCTCGGTACTTTGGTCGAGCGACTGGGAGAGGTCAACTTCCCCGACCTCGTTCAGACTCTTCTTCAAACGCTTCGATCCGATACCTCTGGTGTTGACAGACAGGTAAGAACGTTGCCTCTTGGCTATCCAGTATATCTGCCTGTGTGCGATACGCTGACACTCTCGAACTGTCCTTCAGGGTGCTGCTCAAGGTCTTTCGGAGGTTCTCTCGGGTCTCGGTATGGAGCGAATGGAGGGTCTTCTGCCTGAAGTCATCACCAACGCCTCGAGTCCTCGACCTTACATCCGGGAAGGATTCATTTCGCTCCTCATCTACCTTCCTGCTACGTTTGGCCATCGGTTCGCTCCTCACCTTGGTCGAATCATCCCTCCCATCTTGGGCGGTCTTGCCGACGACTCTGAGTTCGTACGAGACGCTTCTATGAGGGCAGGTAAGATGATCATTAGCAACTACTCGACCAAGGCCATCGATCTCTTGCTCCCCGAGCTCGAAAAGGGTATGATCGACGAGAATTGGCGAATCAGGGTGAGTGGTGCTTCTACATTGCTCTTCATGACGAGAAGAAGTACATTAAGCATCTCGACATCTGACATCGCAATCGAATAGCAATCCTCTATTTCCCTCATCGGAGAGCTTCTCTTCAGAGTCACTGGTATCAGTGGTAAGGCCGAGATTGAAGAGGAAGAGGGCGCCGAGACTGGTGGTGTCGACAACTCTCGAAAGGTCTTGCTCGAGGTTCTCGGTCAAGAGAAGCGAGACCGTGTTCTCTCGGCACTGTACGTCGTTCGACAGGATGCCGTCAATGCCGTTCGAACTGGATCGCTCCACATCTGGAAGGCCCTCGTTCAGAGTAAGCATCCTCACGCCTGACCTTTGTCTTGTTGACGGGGACTATTGCTGATTTTTTTGCTGCATCGCGTTCAGACACCCCAAGAACTTGTACGTTTGACTTATCGGTGCAGTGAGGCATCTTTGGTAAGAGATGAAAAAAAAAGCTAATCGCTTGGGTACTTTGTACAGTGCGAGAGATCTTGCCATCGGTCATCAGCATGGTTATCTCGCTTCTTTCGAGTCCTGGAGACGAGCAGCGAGAGGTGTGTGCCACCTCTTGCTTTTTTTTTCGGCGTCGTTCAACAGAACGCTTAATTGACTTATGGATCTTGGTCTCACCCTAGACTGCGTCGAGGACTCTGGGCGAGCTGTGCCGAAAGAACGGCGAGAGGATCCTTCTGGAGATGATCCCCATCCTCAAGGCCAGTGTCTCTTCGCCCAATCCTCGGATCCGGGAGGGTGGATGCTTGGCTTTCAGCGAAATTCTGTGAGTCCGGAGGATCACGAGTTCACCTCGCGACGTCTGTTCAGGTCTACTTTGCTCACGAATGTCTTGTTCGTCTCATCTTCCAGCGAGAGCGCTGCCCCGGCTCAGCTCGAAGAGCATCAGGACGCCATCATCACTGCCATTCGAATCGCCCTTGTCGACGAGAATGCCACCGTCCGAGCTGCCGCTGCTCAGACATTCGACGCGATGCAGCAGAGCGAGTTCGGAACCAAGGCCATCGACCAGACTATTCCGACTCTGCTCGAGGCTCTTCGTCAACCTGGAGACACTTCGGAGACCGCTCTGTGCGTTCCCGCTCATCTCTGTGCTGGTCGCCTTCTGTGTGGTAGTTATGTACTGAAACCTCTTCTCCTTATGGCTCGCCCGTTACAGCCGAGCACTCAAGGAGGTCATGTCGGTCCGGGCCAACTCCATCTTCCCCGTCGTCATCCCAACCCTCATCGCCCTTCCGATTTCTGCCTTCAACGCCCGAGCTCTGGGCTCCCTTGTTTCTGTCGCCGGAAACGCCCTCTCGCGACGACTGCTGCCAATCCTTACCGCTCTCGTCAAAAGTATCGAGAACGAGAAGGATGAGGAGATTCTCGATGAGATTAAGGACACTACCAGCACTCTGCTGAAAAGTGTTGAGGATCAGGAAGGCTTGAACACCCTTCTGATGCAGCTCTTGGGATGGTCCAAATCAGACGCACCTACGAGAAGAGTCAGCTCGATTCAGTGTTTGTACGTATCGAGTGCATCCGCTTAACTTTTCATCTCCATCATCGTGAGCTGATGTTTGCTTCATCTGGCCTAACACATTGCAGCAAAACATTCTGCGAGGTCACCGAGGAAGACTTCAGCGATTACAGGATCGACTGGATCCGACAGCTCGTCTCCTCCATGGCCGATCGACAGCCCACCGTCGTCGAGGCTGCGTGGGAGGCACTCGAGGCTCTTGTCAAGAGTGTGCCAAAGGACGAACTGGAGGACCTCGTTATTCCTCTCCGAGGTAGCATCGAGTCGACCGCTGCACCTGTAAGCACCGCTTTGTTGAATGAGTCTATCAAGTCTATATCTGAGTCGTGTTCTTGTTCACAGGGGAATGAGGTTGCCGGGTTCTCGAGGCCCAAGGGTGTGCAGTCTATCGTACCGATCTTGTTGGCTGGTGTCCTTGGAGGGTAAGCTATGATCCCCTGATCGCCTTTTCTGCAATTCCCTAGCTGACCAGGTGTTTCCCAACCAGAACCTATGACCAGCGAGAGCAAGCTGCTGGTGGTATCGGAGATCTCGTCTTGCGAACCTCCGAGGCCGGTATCAAGCCGTACATCGTTCAGCTCACTGGACCACTCATCCGAGTCATTAGTAGTCAAACGTTCCCTCCGGCAGTCAAGAATGCGATGTACGTCTCTCATCTACTCACCCAAGGCTGCTAATGACACCCAAGTCTGACCTTCGTCCGACCCTGCATATCCGTTACAGCCTGTCGACTCTTACGGTCCTCCTCCAGAAGGTTCCACACCTCGTCCGACCTTTCCAACCTCAGCTGCAGAGGACGTTCGTCAAGTCCGTTACCGACACGGCTTCCATCTCGATCCGGAACCACGCCGCCGAGGGTCTTGGTGTGCTCATGATTTCGCAGACTCGAGTCGATCGTTCGTCTTCTTTTCCTTATCGTTGCTCTGTCACTCGCATGCGCTCGTTGACGATCAACCTATTCTGTGTCTTAATCTCATAGCTCTCATCACGGAGCTCGTGGCGGGTGTTCGAACTTCGGAGCCTGAGATCGCCGCCAGTATGGCTCACGCTCTTGCCTCGGTTTGCGTCACTGCTGGTAAGAACCTTGGCGAAGGCTCCAAGACGGCCATTCAGGAGCTGCTGATCGAGACCTTTGACAAGGGCGGTCTCGAACCTCTGCTCGAGGCGATGGGTCGAGTCGCTGGAGGCTTAGCTATTCACGACGCCGAGGCTGTGCGAGGGTTCCTTGAGTGCGTCTCTCCCTCCCTCTCTCTCTGCCATTTGTATCGATGAAAAGGTAACTGACCATGCCTCCTTTCACGATCTGATTCTCAGGCACCGGGTCTTCCCAGCCAAGGGTACTTCGTTCACCTCGTTGACGCTCCTGGCTATTCTCAACCTCGCTCCCGCCACGTTCGAATCACTTGATTTAACCGAGAGAGCGGTCAAGAAGACCCTCGCTCTCGCGGGTGTCATCGACAACCCTGGAATCGCCCGACCTGCTCGAGAGGCCAAGGACGTTTGGAGATCGATTGGAGGACAGCAGATCGACGGCTTGTTGGACGCCTAGAAGGAGTCGTTGGTAGAGGTTGACAGGAGAAGTCACAAAATAACAGGATCGCACGCCTTGCTGCGAGAGATTATGCACGATTTAATGAGTTTCGTTTTCAATTATTACCGGTCCAACTTACAAAGCTTGAGGGTATCATCCATAGGTATTCAAAGGTACTCTCATCCCTCTCGACCCTCTCCCTCGCCATACAAAGGTATCTCTGCCTCATCCTCTTCTCTCAACTCCAACGATGACAACCTCATTCATGCAAATTCTCGAGTCTCTTTAATACATTCTCGATCCTCCCACCCAATGCCCTGATGTTTCCACCGACTCTCGCCTCGTTTTCCTTCAGACCCTTTTCGAGACCTTCGACGAGTCCGCCGAGCTCATTGGCGCTCGTCTTGACCTGATCCGTTGAGGACGAGAGAGCGTCGAGGGATGAAGAGAACGATGAGGCGGAAGCGTGAAGGCTGGAAAGGGACTGAAGTCTCGACAAAAGATGAGGAAGCAACGGAAGGAGAGGTGTGATCTTTGGTAAGAGGGCGAAGAGAGAATCCAACTTCTGCGCCTGGAGCGAGTTGAGCGTTGTGGTTGATGGCGAAGTGTTGGTCCCGTTGGCGTTAGCTGCGTTTGTCGATGATGGAGCATCCAGCGTAGAGATAGATCGTCGATTAGGAGCGCCGGAGGATGATTGATTGACTTTGTCGAGGTCGGTGAGGAGGAGCTTTATCCGTCTTGAGATGGCGTCGAGATGTCGGGGTTGGGTGAGCAATGTCAGAAGGTGATCCAATTTGGCTAGGGTTGGGAGGAGAGGTGACGGGAGGTTTGAAGGCTGAGTTTGAGGCGAGATGCGGTGTGCAGTGTATCAGTACATGAGGGATAAAGGCAATCGCAGGTGATGACAAGATTGACTCACGTCTTCCATCGAGGCCGCCTGCATCCCCATCAGCTGCTCTAGGTCGGATAATCGACGATCAAGCTCTGAAGGTACAGCTTTTTCTTCGTCCCTTCCCTTCCTCCTGGATCCCTCGGATCGATCCCCAGAGATAGCCTCGCTCTCCTCCTGGCTGTCTACTTCCAGGCTCTGCAGTCTATCCTCCCAAGAGCTTTTTCCCTTGCCATCCTGCCCAGTTCCAACCTTCTCATCTAGTCTACTCAGTCCGACCTTCAAGCCTCTCAATTCTCTAAGCATCGATCCCATGCTTTCCTCGTCTATAGTGCCAGCCTTGTGATGCTCTTCTCGTTCCTCATCCGCGATCTGAGCCTCGAGTTCCTCCATTTCGTAGCGAAGCCGTCGAAGTCGTGCTCTAGGATGTTCAACTTGAGATGGCGAAGGGTCGTAGATGGTCACATCGGATGGTAAGGAGGTTGAAGGAAGAGCCGGGAGCCGCGGGCGCGATGTCGTCGGGTATAGGGTGTATGTTTCTGTTGCGGGAAATCGAATCGTCAATACGCTGGCATCAGATGCACAAGTCAAGAGCAACGAGGACTAAGCTTACTCGAAGCTAGAGCACCGAACTTCTTGCCTAACGTATCTCGACCGGGCAAGCGCGATACATCGATGTCTTCGCTCGTCGTTCTGACAGCCACGCTTCCATCTCTCCTCTCTAGCTTGTTTCTACCGAATTCTTCATCTGAGTCTGAATCGTACTGAGTTGACCAAGGGGGCGGCTGTGAGCAAGTGGACGGAAGTGTATAGCACCTAGGCAGAAGATGGTGTTTTAAGAAGGTAGCGAGCAGGCAGAGTACAGCAGAGTAGCAATAGACGAACATGCATTCTTCTTCTCTTTTGGTCCTCTGGAGTCTCGGGCGTCTCGTAGACATCCGGAGCGGTGTCCTGTTCGAGGGCCGCGTCCGGGTCGAGCGTTGATTAGCATAGGGGAAAGGGAGGAGCGGACAAAGCGGCGAGAATCGTGTGAACAACGTACGATATCCGGAAGGTTCGCATACTTCGAAGTCATGACTATGGGCGACGCTGGGAGAGTCGTATGTTGGGTCTCGTTGGAGTTGACGTTGAGATCTACGAGGGTTGCTTGGGATTTCCAGTGCTGCGTCGATTGCTAACCTTTGTCCGTTTGGTTTATCTCTCGATACCATCGAAACCTGCCAGCCGGCTAGTTGGATCTGATCATTCAGATTATTCTCATCGGATCGACTCAGAATTAAAACCTTTTGGACAGCCCTTCCCGTCAGATACATGTTGTAGGTGCGAAGCTCGAGTCGTGATTGCATAGCGAAACACTATGCAGTGTCAGGTCCCAATAGGGATGACGATCGAAAGATGAATTAAGCGAGAATTTTGCTGCAGCCGATCGCTCTTGTGGATCCCTCGAAGGTCTGGAGAGCAGCGTTTTTGGGCAGGCGGCTTTCCTATTAAATTGGCATCAGTGTCCTTCTGCCAGACGCTGTGACACCTAAGGTCTCCTCACTCTCTAGAAGATGGATTGTCTTCCTCGCTTCTCACACAAAATAGATCGATGAAAGACACATTTCATTGTTGTACATGAAGACGACGGAAAGTAGACTAGCGGGTCAAGAAAGGTGAGAGAAACGAGAGTTCGTCTCCTCCTCCTTCCTTTCCTCCCTTCAGCCAATGATCGAGCTCCAGTCGGTCGCCTTGCAGAAGTCCATCCAGCTCGAGCACTTGTAGTTCTCGGGGAGCATCTTGAGGCTGGAAGTGCAGTCTTTGCCACCGTAGTCTGGAGGAGAGAGTGATACGATGAGATGGAAGTGAAGAAGCGCCTCGTCAGATGGCAGCGTGAGAGGTCAAAGGGATGATACCGAAGCAGGCGATTCGACACCCACATCCAAAGTCGGCAAAGACTAGAAGAGGTCGACATGATAAGGCGAGGCGAGGCAAGAGGTGATGTCAAGATACACGGGGATAGAGACCTCATCTCAAGTTAGTACAGAACAGGCGATCGTAAGAGCGAAAGAGAACAGGAGTGTATGAGGCCACAACGAACACATGAGCATTTGAGCCATCTCATCGCTTGCCGTGCTTGCATAGGTCGAGCCTTCGACTTGTTTGAGTGTCGCCTTCTTGCCGGTGGCTGTGCGGACAGAATGAAAATAGAGCAAAGGGGAAGCATGTGAAGGTGTCAACGATTGTCAATATGGAGAGATGTGGGTGCGGCAGACGACTGGACAGCACATACCCTCGGACCACTGCTTGACCATCTCGGCCACAGTGAGCTCGTCTCCACAGGCCATCACCTCTGTTCCATCAACCGTATCGTTGCCCTCAATCTCGTACTCGATCGCGCCTCGGACGAATGCTCCAAAATCCTTGGATGCATTGACAAGATCGAACTTGGCCGACGCGTTCACGGGGAGAATAAAGGCGAACGATCCGTCTTGTTGCTAGTGGATGTAGCGTCGAGGAGACACGATGCGATGGGATGGAGGGTTAGAGGGTCGGGATGATAAGACAGCATACATGCGATCAGCCCACCCTGACTCTCGATGACCACGACCGCTCGCTCGGGAACTCACCTTCTTGGGCGCCAGGATCGACTGGAAGTTGGACATGTAGCACGCGGCCATCACGTTGCATACAGGTACCCCCTTCGATTGACCGTACGCGAGGATGGCGGCCTTGGTATCAAAGTGGTGGACCTTGTCGTACTTGCCGTTGGATGAAGCCGAGACGTCCACGAGGCCCGACCAGAACAGGCACTTGACCTTGCACTTGAGGGCACAGTCCATCAATCGCTTGCCGTCGGCGAGTTCTCGTTCGGCTCCATGCTCCCAGAAGTTGGTGACGGCCTGGGAAGGATAGGTGTAGATGAGATGAAGATGAAAATGAAGGTGGATCAGGTGAGGAAGATCCGATCAAGAGGAAGAGAAAGAAGCGGAAGGAAAACGGAAGAGAACGGAAGGCAACGAAAGAATTGAAGAAAGAAATAAAGTAGAAAGGAAGAGAAGAGAAGGGAAAGGAGACCAGAGTGAGTCACCCCCATCGAACAGAAGACCAAGGGAAAGAGTATTCGCCAGATTCCTCAATCACGATGGAGGAGGACTTCCAGAGCACACTCCTCATGCGTCATCATGAGACAATACGATGACATGATGTCCACTCACGAAGCAGTAGTCCATTCCGTCGAGCGCCTTACACATATCGTCGGAGCTTGCCATGTCGGCCTTGACGACCTCGATGCCTTTGGATGCCATCTCCCTCGACTGGGCCTTGAGCGGGTCTCGGGTGACTGCTCGGATTCGATACGCCTTGGGGCTGGCGAGAAGATGGGCGAGCACGGATCCGCCTTGGATGCCGCTGGCACCAAAGATGCAGATCGAAGGGCAGGTTGTGGTTTGGGAGCAGACCATGTTGAGTGGGTTCGTGTGTGAGTTGGGTCTTGAGTTTGGAGAGTGTGAGCGTGAATGTAGGTGTGAGTGAAGATGTGGGTGTGGGTGTGAGTGGATGTTGGGGAAAAGGAAGGGAAGAACAGAACCGGGAAACAATCGAACCGGAAATCTATGACGAAACGCTCCATATTGCGACATCACGTTCAGTCACCTGTCACCTGACGGTCCGACACATGTGAAAGATAAGAAGACTCTGTCGACACAGCATCGATAACAGGCAGGCCGATAAGGATGAGTGCAAGTTGACAGGTCGAAAGGCAGACATGCAGCTGCAGATCGACAGGCGACCCGCCTCTAGACAGAGTCTCGGAAAGGAAGGGACAGAAAGGGAAGAATGTGATCGAACTGAGTCCCTATCTCGTATTCCCACTGCTCTCGATGTCTCTTGTTTGGCGTACAAAAAGGAGCAAGGCAACGATGTGACAAGACAGCCAGTCTGACGAGATACTCGACAGTCTGCGACTATCTAGATATGTGTTCCTGTGACGGGATGACAGTTGTTGTAGTCGTCAAAGCATTCAGCGAATTGCAAGAAAGCGAGTGAGCAGCGACAGGATGCAGAACGATGAAGCCCTCCAGGTAGCTATTAGCTGTCTGTTTACGACACCCAAGTCCGAAGCATCGACACATCGAGACCGTCAGTCGGTCAAAACAGTCAGTTGTCTGGCACTTCGTCAGTCGCTCTTGCGTCAGTCCCAACAGCATGCTTGAGGTTCAGTCGGTCGGTCGGACGAGTGTCATCGTGAGGATCCTGAACAGCGGCTCGTTCGCTCCTGTCGACCGACTTTTCGACCTTGAACTAATCAGGTGTCGCACGCTTCTCTCATCCACAGCCAGCTGCTTCGCTCGACTCAGTGGGAAGCTCGAAGATGGCTGATGTGTGTCAGGCTGGTCGGGGCAGTGAAGGCGAGAGACATATGGCGGATGTGGTAGTAGAGAGAGGCAGAGGAGGTGTGAGGGGAAGTCGAGGAGTCCGAGCGAGCCGGGGGATGCGTGATAGGGACTGAGGAACAAGAAGTCGAAGCGATTGGGACTAGAGTCAACTCGAGCGTTACAGAAGAAGGGGGCGAGAAAGAAAGTCGAAGGTCTCGTCACGCTTTTCCGAGAGAAGGGGAGGAATCCCCTCATTGGACTTTTTCTGGATTCGCCCTTTCCTCTCTTCTCCCAGCACACCACTCACATCTTCTCTTATACATCACAATGGGAAAGGACAAGCTTCACGTTAACGGTTGGTGCCCTTCTCTACTATCCATCCACCCACTCACACACACATATTCACAACATGCTGACGGCTCAATCCCCTTTTGTCTCCCTGTCGTTCCCGTTCGATTTTCTCTTGCCTCTTCTCTCACGCCACTCGTGCCCTCTCCCCTCCCTCCCGCCCACGCTCAGTCGTCGTCATCGGACACGTCGACTCTGGAAAGTCGACCACTACCGGTCACATGATCTACAAGTGTGGAGGTATCGACAAGCGAACCATCGAGAAGGTGAGACTGCCCTTCACTTTTCAGTTCGAGGCGGACGGGCGGAGTGGCGCAAGGGAGGTCAAGGTTCTCTGCTCAGGCACAGGCAAACACTTGGATACATGCGATGGATGCTACGCTATGCACCTTCTGCCGACTCGTTTGCCTCCTGAGTGGCAATTTTTCTCTGCCCGTTCGCCACTCGATCGATCGGATCTTAGCACATTTTTGCTAACAATCTCTTGTACTCGCCCTCTTTCTCTTCCCTCCTGTTTTCTTTCCATTCCATCCCTTCTCACCCATCACCAGTTCGAGAAGGAGGCCGCCGAGCTCGGTAAGGGATCCTTCAAGTACGCTTGGGTTCTTGACAAGTTGAAGGCCGAGCGAGAGCGAGGAATCACCATCGACATTGCTCTTTGGAAGGTGAGCGAGACCTCTTGGCCTGTCTTTCGTATCCCACCTGTGACTTATTTTCCTTTCTGTCCCATCGCCCGCTTCTAGTTCGAGACCCCCCGATACATGATCACCGTTATCGACGCTCCCGGACACCGAGACTTCATCAAGAACATGATCACCGGTACCTCGCAGGCCGACTGGTGAGGCTTTTTCCCTATCCCTTGCGACTGTGATGGCCGACACTGATTCCCTCTGCCTCTACCCTATGTAGCGCCATCCTCATCATTGCCGGTGGAACCGGAGAGTTCGAGGCTGGTATCTCCAAGGACGGACAGACCCGAGAGCACGCCCTTCTCGCCTTCACCCTCGGTGTTAGGCAGCTCATTGTCGCCGTCAACAAGATGGACACCACCAAGTACTCCGAGGCTCGATTCGAGGAGATCATCAAGGAGACTTCCGGTTTCATCAAGAAGGTCGGATACAACCCCAAGACCGTTGCTTTCGTTCCCATCTCTGGATGGCACGGAGACAACATGATTGAGGAGTCCACCAAGTAAGTGGCGAAGCGTTGAACGTCGAGATCTGACATGTAGTGGTCCAGATTGCTGACTGCTGTCTTGTCTATCTTCCTTCTCTTTCCCCATCCTACTCTGCTTCCCCCCACCATCAGCATGGCTTGGTACAAGGGATGGCAGAAGGAGACCAAGGCCGGTATCTCCAAGGGTAAGACCCTTTTGGAGGCTATCGACGCCATTGAGCCCCCTTCGCGACCCTCGGACAAGCCTCTCCGACTCCCCCTCCAGGATGTCTACAAGATCGGAGGTATCGGAACAGTGCCAGTCGGTCGAGTCGAGACCGGAGTCATCAAGGCCGGTATGGTTGTCAACTTCGCTCCTTCGAACGTTACCACCGAAGTCAAGTCGGTCGAGATGCACCACGAGCAGCTCCCCGAGGGTCTYCCCGGAGACAACGTCGGTTTCAACATCAAGAACGTTTCCGTCAAGGACATCCGACGAGGAAACGTCTGCTCCGACTCCAAGAACGACCCCGCCAAGGAGGCCGCTTCTTTCAACGCCCAGGTCATTGTCCTCAACCACCCTGGACAGATCGGAGCCGGTTACTCTCCCGTTCTTGATTGCCACACTGCCCACATTGCTGTGAGTATTCTATCTGGTAATCGGCTGTATGATCGAGAATGCCTTGTTGACTTTCATGTCTTTCTGCTCTCGCCCTACCTCTCCTCTGCCCTACAGTGCAAGTTCGACACTCTCGTCGAGAAGATCGACCGACGAACCGGTAAGGTCATGGAGGCCTCCCCCAAGTTCGTCAAGTCGGGAGATGCCGGTACGTAGCTCGCTGCTTGCTTTGTTTCATGTTTCGTTTTCATCGACGTACCCACTCACTCATCCTCCCATCATGTCCTCTCTTGCAGCCATCGTCAAGCTCGTCCCCTCCAAGCCCATGTGCGTCGAGTCTTACAACGAGTACCCTCCCCTTGGACGATTCGCCGTCCGAGACATGAGGCAGACCGTTGCCGTCGGTGTCATCAAGTCCGTCGAGAAGACCGACGGTAAGGCCGGTAAGGTCACCAAGGCCGCCGAGAAGGCCACCAAGGCCAAGAAGTAAAGGCGCCCTACGCTCGTTTGCCCTTATCTTAATGGACTTTTTGGAAAATCCCTTGCTTCTGTTTTTGAGTTTCTGTTGCTGAAAAAGAAAAAAAAAACCTCGAGTGTTATCCATATTCACCTGCCTATCGGCGTTTCGAGAAGAGCAACAACGCCCGAGCATGGATTGTGCTTGTTCAGGTCGCTCAGTCACTGTAGAACGCGCTGGATTGAATCAAGGAATGTGTCTAGGTCATCCATTTCTTTCTTTTATGCTCTTTTCTGCTGCTGTTCCTTCCCCTCCTCCTCCTCCTCCTCCCTCCTCTTTCTCTCTCTCTCCTCTTCCTCCTCTCTCTTCCTCTTCCTCTTCCTCTCCTCTACCCTCTCCTTTGCACTCCTAACAGCTTCCGAATCATTCCTTCTCCCAACCACGACTTCCCTCTCCTTCCTCTTCCTCTCCTCCTCTTCTTTCTTCCTTCGAATCTCCTCCTCTTCGTATTGAAGACGAAGGAGAGCGGATTGACGAGATCGAATCTCTTGATGGGAAGAAGCTTCACCTACTCTTCTGGAAACGTAAGAATCCTTCGATGAAGGGTTGGTGTTGTTCTTGTTGTTTTGATTCAGGATGGATGAAGAAGGGTTAGGTCGAGTAGGGATGATGTTTAAACCAGGTGCCAAGAGGTCAAGTTGATCGATGACTTCTCCCGAATCATTGAGATCGACTTTCAAACCTGATCGTTTGGCGGTTTCCATCAAAGGGTCATCGGTGACGTCGACGACGATCGAGGTGGATGTCGATGGCGCGTTAGAAGACCCGAGTATTGGTGGTGATGATGATGATGGTAGTGGCATGGAAGGTCCCTGAATGGGACGTGGGCCAGCAGAAGATGATAGACTCGTCTTTGATGATGAAGGTCTGGTGATAGTCAAATTGACAGGTGATCGAGATGATACGTCCCCTGGAAATCCTTGCGCTCCTTCTGACGTCGGTATCGAATCGAATGATGATGATGAGGGTATTGAAGCAGAAGGAAGGTTGGATTTCATGGTCGAGGCAGTTACGGCAGCTTGGTGAGCCAGTGCATCACGATCTAAGTAGTTCTTGTAGAAGGAAGAAATCCCTCCTGCGCCTGAGGCTTTGAGTTGAGCTGACAGCGTGAAGGAGCGGAGTGGGAAAAAAAAGGGGAGAGTAAGGTTGCATCAGCGAAGCCTTTCCGATTTTTTCCATTGTTATTTATTTAAAGAAATAATAATGATAAGATAGACACGCAAGGGGACCGAACCTTCTCTTGCCTTTTCCTCCTCTTCGGCTTTTCTGACTTCCTCCATCTGATCTTTATAAGCCTGAGTGACGAACTTCTCTTTATCTTCATACTCATCTCCTTCTGCTTGACGTTCGCGCTCCAGCATCTTCTCTTCGGCTCGAAGTCGATCAAGCTTTCGAGTCGCGGCTGAAGCGAGGGCTTGAGCCATGTACTTGGGCTACAGAGGTTCAAGAAAGGTTTATCGATAGGAGAGAGAGAGAGAGAGAGAAAGCAAGATTCATGTGATATCCAAGAGAGAAACGAATTGTCAGCTATTCATCATCCTGTTCCTAGGCTCAAGGATAGAGAAAGGAAGCAAACTTTCCCCTTTCCCCCTCTCAAATATCTAGGCAGCGTCTAAACTCACCTGTCTTGAAGCTTCACCATCCTCTTTCCTCTGTTTGACCAACCTCTCAGCTTCCTTCATTCCATCCCAAACACCATCATAATCAAACACACTTGGATCGACTTGGATAGCTGAGGCTTGCTCAACCTTTTGTCTACGATTGGGAGCTACGGCTTGATGAACGAGAGATTTAGGATTGATCTTTGGTTTACCCCAAGTTCGTTCTTTACTTCCTCCACTGTTGAGGATACCTTGTTTGGAGGAGTTTAGGAGAAGACTTTCGTCTTGATCTTCTTCTTCATCTGCTCCAAACGAGATGGAAGGCTTGGGTTTGGTTCTTGAAGATGATGATGGGGTCGATGAAGACGCTAAGGCGGTCTTAGTTGGTGGCTTCTTAGCTCCTCCTCCAAAGGAGAATGAAAATTTCGGAGGTGGAATTGATGGTTGTGTTGTCTGATTGGTATGGGGTTGTGTAGGAGGAGATGGTGGCGGAGGTTGGGGCGGAGTTGACATGACGACGGGGAAGGTGGGGATGGAGGTCGAGAGGATCATGATTCCGATTCTTGAGTGGACAAGCATCTCAACTTCTAACCATCAAACTTTCCTCATCTAAACCATAAGCAACCAAATCGCTCACACAACCACAACGACCCGTACCTTGACATCTCTCAACAACCCAACCGTTCGATTAGATTCATTCCTCTTTGCCTTATTCTTTCTCATTTCTCACTTCCTTCTTCTTGCTCTCAATCACTCAAGATTGATACACCTCATCAAAAAATAAAATCCTTATCACCTCAAATCTATCTTCTCTTCCCATCCATCGATGAAAATCCTCCCTCCCTCCCCCCATTCCCGAAGACGTCACGTTCGGTTTGARGTGTATGTTTTTTTTTTTTTTTTTTTTTTTTTCGTTTCTCTATTACTGCTCGTTGGCAAACACACTCGCGTCGATGACATCGTCTATCTTGAGGATTTGTCTCTACAAAAGAGGATCAAAAAAAGAAGCAAACAAGGAGCAGAGGAAGTCGTTGCAGATGTCAGACCGAGGCTTTTTGTTATTGTCTTCTTCTCAAGAGACGCGTGCTCAAGAAGGATGCCACGTTCCCTATAGATGACACAACGTATCTCGAGAGGAGGAAAGAAGAACATACGACGAGCTGGGTGGCGAGGATATATTGTTGTCGCTTGGAGATCAACGGGTCGATGACGTGTTGGGTCTTCATATCTACGTGTTGGAAGAACAAGGTAGAACGCACGAGGGAGGTTTTTTGTGTTGGTCAACCGGAGAGTAAGGAAAGGAAACGGGAAGCCTCGTCCCAAGGGTGTTCTATGACACCGGAAATAATCCAAGCGAAATCAACAAGCATAGAAAACAAGAAACGAACCGTTATCACCTCTACCCATACAATCGATACCCAACCTTGAGTTACCCTCCTCGATCTGCCTACTCTTGACCTCTGCGAGTGTCTCGATTGGGCTCAAGCCAGAGTTTTCTGCCAGAGCGAGAGGGACGGCGTCTAGAGCGGATGCGAAGGCTCTCATGGCGTATTGCTCGATTGAGGCGATCTAGAAACAAGAGGGGGAGGGGAGGAAACGAGAGTCATGAATCAGTCCCTATAGAACAAAAGAGAAGGGTAATGATACGAGGAAAGTAAAATTACCTCATCGGCAGCTTTCGAGACAGCGATTGATGAAGCGATTTCAGCGGCTCCTCCTCCATAAACGACTCGGTTATCAACGACCAAGTTTCGAACGACGCAAATGGCATCATGAAGCGATCGTTTGGCCTCGTCAATAATCTGGATCGAAAGTATTCATATTCGCCATCAGGGGACGGATAAGACAAAGCAAACAGAGAATCAAAGGTGATAGGATCAGCTGTCGGGTCCTCTCTCATCATCCAAGTCAAGTATATGAGGCAGAGCGATCCGACTCCGACTGACCATTTTGTTACTACCTCTGACAAAGACGGTAACGGCTCGAGTGTTTGCGCACTCCTCGATGACGAGCATCTTATCCCTTGTAGTACCAAAGGAGACCTCTCGCACGATTCCAGCCGTTCCGAGTTTATCGGCGGAAAGATCTTCGAATCGAGGAACGATTCGGCCTTTAGTGGCAATAGCGATCAACTAAGGAAGACAAAGGAAGGGAGCCCAAAGCATGACCAACGTCGGACCATGCGAGTTTCAAATCGAATGAGCTAAATGTACGCCAGAAGAGGGTGTTCTTGAGGATAGAACGTACCTCGATTTCGGGACCTCCGACCCATCGGACGGCCGGTAGTTCGTTCTGCATCAAAAGATGGTTGGCCTCGTCGTCGAAACCCCACTGACAGATGACGAGATTAGCTCCGGTATCCTTGACCCTGATTGAAGGAAGGTGAAGTTTGTCCGGTTTAGCCTACAGTTTTGGATAAGGAGGACGACGAAGAGAAGAACAACAACCCCCAAACCGAAACTAGAGACCAAGAGAGCAGGCAAAGCTTCTTCTCGAAAACACTCACATTTTGATCATCTCCTCAAACTTCTCTCTCTCATAGACTTGGAGTTTCTTGTACTCTTCCACGCTTTCAATGTCCAACTTGTGCTTCGTCTTTGGGCGTGGTGGTTCGAACGGACAGGTGAGGATAGCGATTTTGGCATCCTTGACCGTTCTAGG
Organism: Udeniomyces megalosporus; assembly: GCA_039545415.1. Taxonomy (NCBI): domain Eukaryota; kingdom Fungi; phylum Basidiomycota; class Tremellomycetes; order Cystofilobasidiales; family Mrakiaceae; genus Udeniomyces; species Udeniomyces megalosporus. The sequence continues at coordinate 346,329 of BCKM01000020.1, read as the reverse complement.
CATGTTTGGATGCGAGATATCTTTGTCGACGACGACACCTTGGACGAGGAGCGTATCAGACAGGGAACCACCAACCCGACCAGTCAGCTTGATCAGGTCGAAAGGAACGTCTTTTCGATCGAGGTCGGCGACGGAAAGGACGGCGTCGACGGCGATTTGGGCAAAGTGGGTGTGATCCTTTGAGACGCTAAAGGTGTGTATGTGTGGAGGGGGAAGGGAATATGTTAGTACGGTTTGATCATGAGTGTGGAAAGGATAAGGGGGTTTCCGCGTCAGGCAATATGGCTTCCGGTGAATTCCATCGTTCTCCTTCCATCGCCAGACGCGTCAAGATAGAACTTACATCTTAGAGCCTAAAGAGGTCATGGCGGTCTTGAGCAGGTTCTTGGTATCGTCCTTGGTGAATTCAATCTTGTCTGCAGTCCGATCGAGCTCGGCAACGGCGACAGCACAGGCCTTCTCGAATCCGTCGGCGATTCGAATGGGATGAATACCTCTATCCAGGAGAGATTCAGATGCAGACAGAAGGGCTCCAGCGAGAACTGTGTCAAGAAGATGAACCCCCGCCGATGAGACAAGAGAAAGAAGAGAAAGGGTCCATAACGCGTAGGTGCGTGAGTTTGGTGATTCTTTCAAACGAGTTGGATCTTCTCAATCTGAGAACTTGGTTTCCAGGAGATTCTGGTTCTTCCGGTTCTCGACTCAACGTCCCTTAACCTCTGCTCCGCAAGTCCTTTCCCTTCATCGCCTTTAGAGAGACTTTGACACGACTCACCAACGACACCAGTGGTTCCATCACCAATCTCTTCGTCTTGACTCCTCGAGACTTGAACGAGCAACTTGGCAATCTGATGCTCAACCTCCATCTGTCCAAGGATGGTAGCTCCGTCGTTCGTGACGGTGATATCACCGTCGGGGGAGATGAGAATCTTGTCGAGTCCTGAGGAATACCAAGACGAGGTGCGAGTGGTTGGCGAGCAGTAGAACAAGCAAGATGGAGAATGAAGAGACGGTGAGGAAAGAAATATAATATTGAAGTTTCGAAATGAGAAGGTCATCCGAAACGAACCTCTAGGTCCTAGCGAGGATTTGATGATCTGGGAATAGGTGGATCGAGAGAAGTGTTGATAAGACAAAGTCGACATGACTCAAAAGAGATAGCAAGGGGGATAAAGCTCAGGACTCACGTTAGAGACTTGACGAGCAGCAAGGATGTGGGACTTGTGATGTTGCGTAAAGGGATCAACGTCAGTTTCCCTTTCCTTCAGACGACGAGTTGATACCGAGTTGACCGCATTCTGGACGCAACAGGTATGGAACGTCTCCGATGGACGAGCTGGGGTCGTGAAAGCAGCAGAAAGGGGAGAGAAGAGAGAGAGTGTGTGTGAGAAAGCGAAAGAGGCTCAAACGCACCCTGATGGCTTCGATTCCTTGAAGACGAGTCTTCTTTGCTTGCTCTCGGACGATGATGAACGGTCTAGATGAGTAAGAGGATGGTAGTTGGTTGAGCGGGAGTACTGGCTCTGAAGCAAGGACGAGGGGATGACGGACCTTCCATACTAGATCAAGAGGAGGGCCAAACAACGTCAAGGGCAACGAGATGAGCGTGTGGTGGTTATTCGGATAGGAGATGAACGGATGGTTTACCTCATCGGTAGTGTAGACAGCCTGTCCGGGATCCATGATGATGCAAGGGTCGATGAGTTGGGGTTGGATAGAGTGGGAGACGGTTGGGTTGTACGATTTCGAGTTGGCTTCGGGGTTCTCGATGGTCGCTTGTTCTCGTTAAGACTGATATTGGATTGATGACTGAATTCCTATCGTTGGCCGACTTGGACAGACCCGAGTTGGAATATAATATTCTCATTTACGAAGACCTGGTCCAAATTTGGACCAGCGATTCAAGATTCAGGCGTCGACTTGAACCGTATCCCGAATCGCACAAGGCCCACCCAACACTACCACACACAAACAGACACCATTCCCGAGCCGACATACCGCCGAGAACTAAGAACCAAAGTACCATCAACATGCAACACAATCACAAGAACCAACAGCCATCATCCCAGCCTAATTCACCGTTCTCCCATCCCTCGCTTCCTCCCAATCCAATGCTTCAACAACAATCGAAATTCATGAACCCTCAGTCGTCGCTAGTCACTCCCAGTCTTCCCCCCAATCCAGCTCCCTATCGAGCACCTTGCACCGGGTCATCTACTCAGAGATCCAATCTGGGTGCTATGGCTGCTGCTGCTGCTCTAGGTGCCTTGGGTGGGGGAGGATTGAGTGCAGGCCCTTCACATCATTATCAACAACAACAACAACACCATCAACTTCAACAGTCTTCTGGATACCAGTCCCAGCAACGTCAAGATCTAACATCATTCGGTCATTTTAATCCAAACTTCTATCCTCCCCCTCCCCCGACTTTTCCTTCTTCTTCTTCTTCTTTTCCTTCTACCTCTTCTTCTTACTCGTCTCAACAATACGCCAGCGGATATCGAAACCATGCTCTTCCCCCTTTACCCATGTCCACCCCAATCACTACCAATCCACCTCCTCCGCCTCGTCATCAAACCCAAACCCAACCAGCTAACAAACCCCGTCGTCCAATCAACAACCAACCTCTTCAACTTCAGACCATCTCCACCCTTCCCATGAGGAATTGTTCCCTTCAAACCTGTTCCTACACAGGTCTCTACCAAGATGTCGAAACGCATGAGATGGATCGTCACTTGATTTACCCAGCGAACTACGTCCATCCTCGCTCAAGCAAACCCGATGGAGTGGTCGAACCTGGACGCGGGCTGGGTAGAGTTTTGTCTACAGAGGAGGAAATCGAAGCTTGGATCAAAGAGAGAAAGAAAAAGTGGCCTACAAAGGAAAGAGTTGAGGAGAAGAAGGAGAAGAGGAAGGAAGCCATGGCTCGAGGTGAGATGATGGGTGGAAATGACGGGGTTGTTGGAAGGAGAGGAAGAGGTACGAGAGGAGGAGGAGGGGGAGTAGGTGGTTCGATGAGAGGGATGAGAGGTGGAAGAGGTGCAAGAGGTGGATTCGAAGCGAGACCTAACAAACGATCTCGTGAAACCCGAGATTCGAGTCTATCATCTGGTGATTCATCAGGATCATCATCATTGTCGTCTAGCGATAATGATGACGATGACGACGACGACTCAGGAAGTGATATCGACCCAGTCAAACATGCCATCTCATCTCGTCTTCTTCCCCTCAACGACTCATCCACCATCAAGGACTCATCATCACCCAATCGCCGACCATGTACTTACTTTCTCTCCTCCAAAGGTTGTCGAATGGGACAAGATTGCAAGTTTGAACACGATTCCACCAAATTGCCCGCTACGACTACTTCCGTTATCCTTCCACCTACTCAACTCCCTAGACCCAAGCTTCCACCACCACCATCACCTTTCCCCTCCACTTCCACCTCTCACACTTCCAATCGACGACCCGACCTTCTTTCAAACCTCCTTCAAACTGACGTTCGTCATACAGTTTCTGACCTCTCTCAAGTCATTCGGTTCCTCGTTGGGAATGATTTCTTGAGAGATGTAGAAATCAAGGTTGGAGAGGCTCAAGAGGAGAAGGAGAGAGGCGTAAAGGTCGTTGACGACGACGATGACGATATTGGCAACAAAGTGAACGACGAGGAGAAACTCGACGTCATGGAAATTTGATGACCTTGAAAAGGGAAAAAAAAAAAAAACGCAAAAGAAATGGGATAGAAAGGGTGAGAAGAGAATTTGAAAAACAAAAAGGAACCCAAATCCTGAGGTGATTTCTCCGATGTGGCAGAAAACAGATTGGTGGACGACGTGACTAAAGGACGGACATTTTATCGGGAGATGTTACGCACACATACACACATACACTCATACACTCATATATATATATATTGATTCGTTCGACACTCCATAGAACATGTAACCAAAGTGAGAAGAAAGAGGTTACTTGAAACCCATCCCTCTCCTCTCCCCCTACTTCGCCTTACGACCTCATCCTTTTCCAAACCCTCTTTCAAACGGCTCTCTCAACCTCTTCTTTCTCCCTTCTTTCTTCCTCCAACTCACTTTGCCAGACCATCCTGAATCCTCCTCCGACATCGTTATAAACCCTGACCTTTTTCTCAACCCTCATCGTTTCCCAGAAGAAAGACCAAGGTCCTGCGTCTGAATTCCTGGTGGTTCCCATTGGATCGTAGATTGAACCTGCTTTACCTGCCGGAAGTGGATAGATGAGATTGGGTGGGAGGTTAATGGGTGGAATCGGTGGTGGATCGATGGGAATAGTAGTGATCGTTGAGGTCGTTGATGGTGAAGAGGTAGGATGAGTTGTCGCATTAAGGAGAGCTTGAGAGCGAAGGGCGTAAAAGATGTGAATGGTCGAAAAAACGTCGTTGGCGGCGTCTGTATAAGATAGGGTAGAGATAGAGAATGATACCAGAATAAGGGGGCGGAGGGGGGGAAGGTGGGAGACGATTGAGAGAGGAAAAAAAGGCAGGAGAAAAGAATCAGCAGATTTATGGATGATGCCAAAGACGCAGCAAAGAGCAAGGATTGGGCAGGAGTATTAGTAAAGGGACGAACATCTCATCTGTTTGGCATCAAGTGGTGACGACCAATTCGACATTCGGACTATCAAAGAGAGAGTGGGGGAAGGATCGGGTGAGATGGTAAAGAGGTTCGAAAGAAGAAGAAGGAAGAAGAACCTTTTCCTTTGTCCAATCGATGACCTAGATGATAACCACACCACTTGGCCAATCCTTGCTCAGCCTGACCCAATCAAAACAACGTTTGAGCCAAGGGAAAAAAAGTAGCTCCTCTTCCCCCCCCCCCCTCCCTCCCCGACACCGACACCGACAGAAACGATTGAAACTCCAGTTGAGACCTCGGCTGACCTTTGCGTTATTCGCCCGAGGGGCGATATCGTTAAAATCGATGCATCCTCTCGTCTCGATTGAGAAATCTTTTCGCAACTTGATCGCATCACCCGATATCCCAACACCTAATTTGATGATTTTCGGGTCCTCGAGAACTCTGATGAGTTCTGATGGGATGGCAGAATTCATCTGAGATAGATGAACCTGATTCGAAAAAAAAAAAAAACATAAAGCAGGTAAATCCCGAAAAGACGAACGTGAGAGATCGAAACAAAAGAACCCAGTGGGGGATTAAGGAAGGGTAAGGCTTGCGTATCAAGTCCGACAGTCGAGAGATGATAGGGGATGGTGAAATACGAACGAGAACGATGGTATGTTTATCTGCCAGTTGACACAATGCGACTGGGTATTCAGGTTCTCCCTTCTTGTAAGAAGGTCTCCATTCGATGTCCATCGCCAAGGGACTGATGAATTCGCCGGCAGATGGGGAACGGTCGTGTGGGGAGGAAAAATGAGAGGATCGTCAAGGACGAGGAAAGCAGAACAAGTGATGATTTCTTAGTCAAATCACTTCCTCAGCCAATTGTGAATTCCCCAAATCATCCCACCCCAGTTGCCATTCCAAAACATCCGTACTTACCCACTGGACAAGTCTCTAATAAACTGATTTGCTTTCGATACTGTGTTGGCGTAATGAACGACAGGGATCGACTCTGGATCAAACGTCTCTAGATCGAACATTTTGAGATCCTTGAATCCGTCGATTCTCGGTGGCTTCGGTTGACGAAATTGGTTGTTGTTGCGATTGTTCCCATGACTATCTGTCCTACGGTCAGTGCTCGGGTCATTGAATGTCTCGGGATGATGAATCGATGATAAACCATTTCGGTGACTCTTGTTCTTTGGACCCCCACCATCTCCCCTGTTGTAAGATCTTTCTTTGTCTCTGATGAAAGAAGGGCCGCTTCCGCCCCAACTTCGAGCTCTCTCGCTTGGGTGTAGACTTGAGGAGGAGGTCCATGCGTTGTTGTCACTGGTGTTGGTGGCGTTGAAGGGAGGATCGGGAGGAGGTGGGAGTCTGTGAAAGGATGGGTTGTCGAAAGAATCTGATGGGAAGGGTCGACGGCCACGGGAAGATGCTCTGGAGGTTGCGGATGAGGACGATGGGGTTGTAGACTGGGATGAGGCAGTGGGGGCGGAAGTGCGAGAAGTGGAAGCGTTGGGTTGTCGAGACATACGTCGCTCTTGGTAATACAGATCCCGTTGGTGTTGGCGATCTAGTCTGTCGGACAAAAGGGAGGTCGAAGAAGGGCTGGAAGAGGACGTGCGAGCGTCGATGATGGTCGTTTGATGGGAAGCGAACGATTGAGGATTGTGGTGGGTGTTCTTCTGATGTGTTTGTCGCTGGTGGTGTTGACGCCGACTCTGTTGAGCTCCGGTAGAACCAGGTTCCGACTTGGCCTCTCTTTTCAGGGTGGGTGCACGATTGTCGTATATAGCGACTGGAGGACGATTGTTGGGGTGAGTGTTGCCGTCTGAATTCGAGTTCGAGTACGGACGGTGATGGCTCGACATAGAACAAGTCGACTCAAGTTGACTGCTGGAGAACGTGTTGACAGGTGAGGAAGACGAGATGATGATTCGAGGGAATCGGTGAAGCATCCAAGTCGGTTGAATCGTCCACTCCGTCTGGGCCGTTCAAGGGAAGAACCAAGGACTCCCTAATTTCAGGACTGGTCTCAAGCACCGCGTTTTCGACACCCTCGCCCCGGCGAACAAGGTGCGACAAGTTAAGAACGGCAAGAGAGAAATCGTGATGGCATCCATCCTACATGTATTCGGACGAGTCCATGGGCCAAACATCAAGGTGGGCAAGTAAGATAGAAATCAAACCTCCACCCACTTAGAGTCCTCTTCAATCTTCACCCAGTCAAGTCTTCATCCTGCTCGTGCCAACCAACAAACCCTCAATCAGTCCACTCGCACTCGCCTCGTTCCTGCACTGAACCATGTAGATGATTCCCGTCCTCCTCCCTCTATCGCTCAGTTCGACGGCCACGCCAGTCTTGCCGACTCTCTCCACTCCATCCGTCAACACAATCGTGCTGATCAGGATCTTTCCTCCCCCTCCTTCATTTCCGCTCGAGAAGAGGGAAGTCGATTCCTTCTCGACGAATAACTGTTTCCCGTTCGTCGGGGCGTGATGGTACAATTTGAGTCTAGCTGGACCTAGGGCCTTCCACTGGGCGTGTGATTGCTTGAGAAAGACTTTACACTTCATCTGAGCCGAAACGACCGCTGGTCCTTGAAGCGATTCGGCGGAAGGATCGAATTCGGCGCTGAGGTCTTTGGGTGAGGATGGAGGTGAGGACGGATCGACGAGATCCCCTGTGACGTGGAAGGATGGAGACGATAGGGATGGAGCAACCCCACCATTGAATGAGGAATGGGGAGAGGGAGTGTGACTGGCGGGAGGTGTCCCGCCGTTAGCCCCAGGTGACGAATTCATGTAGGTCGAGTGCATGCGTTGGTTGTCGAGGAATGCGGCCGAAGGGAGAGAGATTGGTGTGGGACTCGAAGGTTCGGCTGAGCGGGCTCGGATGGGTTGAGGAGGCCCAAGGTCCGAGGGCGAAGACGATGGATTCCCTTGACTGACCTGCCGGGTGTTGATGGGAGTGGCCGAATGGGCGGTTCGAAGAGGTCGGACTGCAGATTGAGAGGGGTGGCTATCGAGTTGAGAAGGACTGTGACCATTGGACCGAGGGGGGACCATGGAAGCCAGCGAAGCCCCATCTTGTGGTGATACTGCTCTATGACCAGCTTGAGCGGGGTGGCCAAGAGACAATGCTTGATGAGAGTTTTCGGAGGATCGATTTGAGTCACCTGACACGACGGGCAGCGAATGCTCGGTTTGCGAATTGACTGTCTGGAGAGATTGCGGACCACTAGACGGTTGATGCTGGAGCGCTCGAGCTGGTTGTTGTGGATTGGGGAAGGGAGGTGGGAGTGGTTGACGTTGTTGTCCTCCCATAGGTTGGGAGACTGGCATCCGCTGACCAGGCTGCAGGTTCAGCGGAGGTTGGTATCCAGTGGGAACAGGTCGGAAAGGTTCAGGTTGCTGCTGATGCTGCTGAGGACCACCAATGTGGCCTGCCTCACTCGCGTTCGAGCGGACGCTTCCCTGACTCGTCACCCTTCCTTCTATGCCTCGGATCTCGTCGATTCGTACTCCATTAGGCCCACTCCCAGAATTTGCCTGACTCATCGTCGAGGAGCCAGTCGAAGTGACAATGGGACTGAAGACACCGTTGATCTTTGACGGAGGGGCAGGGGGAGTTGTGATGGTGGATGTCGGGAAGGGAGAGTGAGGCGATGAGAATTGAGTAATGGGCGAAGCAATGGATGACGACGGCGTAGGTGAGACGCCAGATCGAGGTGAGAATTCCGTCGGGGACGTCACGCCTGAAAGTACTTGAGGTGATCCGTTGGTCGAGACCTTGCTTTGAGCAGGTGGGTTCACTGGGAAGTAGATCAGATACGGGGGCTCGATCAGATAGGCGTGCGGGTTCATCGTCGTCGTGCATGCAGCTCATTGTAGCATGCTTACTGTTGGTGGCGAATTCGATGCATTCTTGGAACTGTTGGAGCAACATCTTTTGAGCTTCTGATCCATCAACCCGGAGAAGAAACGTCTCCTTCCTCATAACAACAACCTCCACGAAGTTTTCTGGAACGTCAAGAGATGGTACCATCAGATGATCCGCACAAGTCAGTGCTGAGTTCACGCTTCCAAGACCGCTCGTCAGGGAGAACCCCACTCACCAGTCCTGCCCGGCTTAACATTTAAATGCTTGCCGGCCAGAGGTGGATAACAAAGCCAAAGATCAGAAGCCAAGTCTCCTCTATCTTCCGGTTTCTTTCGCTCGCAGATGAGGAACAGGTCACTCAGGACAAAGATGTGTCCCTCTCGATGGCGGACAAGTTTGTTGGTCGATGTCGGCACGAAAGATATTTCGCATGGGAGCGAACGACGAAGTTTGCGAAGGAAGGGAAGGTTGGGAGGAGAGATTTGGAGGCGGACTTTCTGGTGAGGTCACGTCGGGTAGGTTTGAGAGAACCGGTCAGTCATCGATCAACAAAGAGACAAGCGAGAACAACAGGGACACGTCACTTACTCGAGGATTCATGGTGAACAGATCGACTGTGCGGTCTGCATCAAGCCTCTTCTCGATATCAGCGAGAGACGAATTGAGGGGAGGCGACGGAGGGATCGAGAGCGGTGGCAGGCTGTCCTTTTGAAGAGGCGGAGGACGTTGCTCGTGTGATATAGACGAAGAAGTGAACGGCTCTGTGATTTGTGGTGACGAGGTGACTACTGGCAAAGAGGGAAGGGGAGTTTGTTGACTCAAGGTAGAAAACTGCTTCTCCAAGAGTGGAGGAGATGATGAGGAAAGACCGTGATGGGCAGGCGTCGAGGGTCCTCCGAAAGAGGTCGAGGCAGACGTTGATGAATTCCTGGCTGAGGGCGACGAAAATAAAGAGGAGGCCCTGGGAGGTTGACGAGTGATGCGAAAACTCGTTCAGTACATGACAAGAACCTAGTATACGATCGACATCGACTTACCCGCTGATATGCGAGTTATGGGATTCAGCAGTTGAAGAGACCATGCTCAGCCGGCCATCTTCTTCCTTTGGTTCACCGTCAACAGTCAATGACAGTCTGTCCTTGGTAGCCTCAATCAAGATATCGAGTCGCTCGTTAGCCGTGATGAGTACGGTGTGATCGCTGCGTCCAGGCACCGTGCTAAGAAGGAGATGACGACGGGCAGAAAGCGATGAGCGAGGTTGAGGTGAGCGCGGGGCCTTTGATTGGAGAACGATAAGAAATGATCACCTCTTGAGTAGTCTTGAGTAGAGCTTCTTATAATACTTCAGCCTAGAGTAAGGAAGCAGAAAAAGCCCATCAAGTGTCCACACCCCACGACCGTTGCTCATATCGACGTTGGGTGAAGGCGGCGCGAGCAGAGTGTTGACTTCGGCCAGAATCCGAGGCAAGTTTCCGTTGTTGATGATGGGCGGCCAGGAATCAAAAGAAGTCAAGTACGTGGTGGAATATCGCGTGTACGCTGGAAGGAGATCGTCGATCTAGACGAGTGTGGCGGCCGTGAGCAGAGTGAAACGGCGCAGACAGACTTGGATGATCTCATGATGAGCCGACTCACCCATCTCATCAAGACATCGCCTAGGACTCTTGAGTGTGGATTTGGTCCGAGATCCCTCAGTTTCTGTCAAGGTGTTGGGGTCAAAAGTCCGGATCTTGTTGAGCTGCAAGATTCGGCCAAGGCGTTCCCACACCCTACATTTTGAGCCAGATGAAACACGGATGACATGAGCAGACTTACGTTGCCAAAAGCTCTGTTAATCTTGTAGATGGCTTCTATCGACCTGAACATGGTGTCAAGAAGGGGAGGTGGAAAGTTCTGACGAGACCACGCGCCAGCAACTTTCTGGAAGAATGATCAGGAGGACGGGAGCAGGGTATAGGTACAAGGTCAGATGGAGAGGGTAAGTGGTAAAGTTCAAGAAGTTGTATCATCGCATGTGTCTATGCGACCGGCCGCAGAAAAGGGTAGGGGCTGCAGGTCCGAGCACAATCTAGGAGTCTACTTCTACCGCTCCCCTGGTGTATGACTGATCTCGATGACTCACCCTGATAACTGCTCCAAGCTCCTCAACGTACCGCTTCTCACTCTCAAGCAGGTCAACGAGCGGGTTCCGACGCTTCTTCTCCGAAGCCCCCACAGGCCCTCCTGTTTCGCCTTCGAGACTAAGCGGTTCCTCATCATGTTCGGTCGAATTTGTTGCCATCGAGTCGCGCGATTGGGCGGATTCGGCAGGATGGGAAGACAGAGGAGACGATTGTATCGAGGATAGGGTGGAAGAGGAAGAGGGGTACGTTGGTTGGGAAGCTGAGGAAAGGTGAGGGCGTTCTGTTTGCATTGAAGCTGAGGGATGACGCTTATCGCGCAAAGAATCTAGAGAGTCGGGACAGTGATGATGATTTGTTTGAGAATTCAGCCTTAAAGCTAAGCAGTCATGGAGCGGACCGACTGTGGCGAGATGGAGTTGGGCGAGGGAAGAGGAAGGGTTGAGTGTTGTTCTGAATGAAACGAAGCGCGTTGTCGTGTGGGCTAAGGCACCCACCAAAAGCTGGTGAGATGGGACGGCTGCGATGAGGAAACGTCTGAGTACCGAAGACTGGAGCGAAGCTGCAGGATAGACGTCGGGATCGGGGATGTTGAAAGAGGGGAAGGAGGGGGAGGAGGATCTGGCTTCAGCAATCACGGACGCCGAGACGTTGAACGCTCGTGACCCGTGATTATTTAATGTGATGAGAAATTGGTCATACATTCAAGCAGGCCTTTATGGCGGGTCAGCAGTATGCTGATCTGACCATCTCACTCAGGTCCGTTGAGACAAAGAGTGAAGAGATACAGCACGTAACTCTTCCCCTCAGAATTCGGTTCGATTCCTCCCCGACACTTGCCCTACAAGGGCACTACTCCCTAGTACCCAAAGTACCCAACATACCCTTCGCGTCCAACATCTGTCCTCCGTCCATCTCAGACACGACCATAGGCTCGCAGTCCATTCGGTTCTCCACTCGGACGTCCCACTCATCAATCCATCCCAAACTCCCCTTGACCCTTCCACTTCTTTAAGGCCCTTCGCCCCTACTCTTCCTACCTCTTGCTTCCCAACAGCCACTACCAGCATCATGACACAAAGCCTACGATACAAGACATCTTGGATTACTTCCTCTCTCTCTAACTCCTCCAGCTTCATCCCTTGCGTTCCCTGTACACGTCGGTCTCTGCTTACGTCTCCTATCCACTACGATGTCTCCTCCCCCAATTCTCCTCAGCCCGGCCAATCAACATTCGATGCTCGTCAGTCAGAGCCAGGACGTAGCCAGTCCAACCATGCCCGAACTACCTCCTTCTCCTCTTCTTCCGCGACGACATCTGCCTTTCCGTCTTCGGACCGACCCCAACGACGCGAGAAGAGAGAGTTTGGTATGCTGAGTCAAGATGATCTCCTACGTTCGACATCTTATGTCAACGAACCTTCCAATCCCGCCAGCTCGAACTCAGATCCAAACCCTCGTCCAAGTCTCCCTCCTGCTCCCCGCCGGGACTTTAGAGCTTCGCCGTCGGCACCTCATCTTTCATCATCTATACGCCCTTCGTTCGCGACACGTCATCTGCCTCATTTCAATCATCAAAGTTACAACTTGGTGGATTCGCTGCCGAAACCTATCGTCATTTATGCTACCAATCCCGAGCAAGCCAATGAGGCTTTGAGACAGGTTCAGGGACCGGTGGTGGCGATTGACATTGAGTGGAACAGTGGCGTACAACCGGGGGAAAAAATCAGTCCAACGGCAGTCGTTCAAGTTGGAGATGGGAAACATTGCGTAGTGGTGAGTGGAGCGCGATCGTGCCTCTCGAGGGAATCGATTGGTGCTCAAAAAGCTCGATAATCCTTTCGATCCCTCAGATTCAAGTCTCGTCGATGGATTACAAGCCTCCTTCCGAGCTCGTGAAGCTTCTCACAAACCCCCGCATCATCAAGACTGGAATCTCGCTTCAAAGTACGCCGTGTATCCCTACCCAAAGGAACCTTATCCTGGCTCATTTTCCTTCTCTCTTTTTTCGAGCTTAGGTGATGTCCAGAGAATTTCTACTGACCTCGACATCGAGACGAGACCATTCGTAGACCTTCACTCAATCTCTCCGACGATCCTGTCGCCATCTGGCAAGCGAGATCCTAACACTGGCTTGGTGAACAATCTTATCTCTTCTTCTGATCCTCCTTTACCTCGTCAGGTTGAATCCTTCCTCTTGCTGACGGTATTCTCGCCCCTCAACTCCGTTTGATCTGTTTCATCCACAGCCATACCAAGTCGGACTCAGGGGTTACGCTATGCATTACCTAAAGCATGACCTCTACAAGCAACGTCACATCACTCTGGGAGCTTGGGACAGTCCATTGTCTCAAGATCAAATCAACTGTTCGTTTCAAGATCGTCTTCTCATTCATCCGTGAATCTGATTCGTGTCGCTTAAATCTTCTTTGCGTGACGGTACATGGACGTCCTTTGACTCCTCCCAACCCTTCCCCTGTCTCTCCTCTTCCTTCTATCTTTAGATGCTGCAAACGACGCCCACGTGACCTTCAAAATCTTTTACGCTCTTCGAGCTCTTGCTCTCAGAAAAGAGATTGCTGCGGATTGGCCTTTACCGAAAGTCACAACCGTGGCGTTACCCCCGCGGAAAGACGGCGAGAAGACTTTGACGACGAACGTCGATGGAACTTTGGAAAGCCAGGAAAACCAAGTCAGGAGGGTCTTTGATTGGGTGAACGTCAGGATTCGGGAGGAATCGTTGACGGCGTAAAAGAGGATGGAGATCGAATATTGGATTGCCTTCGGGGGGCATTTTCGTTTGGTAGGGACTCATTTGAGAAAAGTAGATATTTTTTAAAAATGATCACACACATACAAGACTCCTAGAGAAGGTAAAAAAAAAAAACAAAAAAAAAAAAACACGCATCATGATCTTAACAAAAGATAACCCCCACTTCCTCCATCATTCATTCATCAACATCATCATCCTCAGCCATTTCCCTGATATAGCTCTCAACCCAATCTTTGACTTTATCCAAACCTGTCTCCATGTCTGAATGCTCGGTCGAAGGAAGTTCGAGGACGATCGAAGGAGAGTACGATTCTTGAGCTTCATCCAGAACGGTTTGCATGATCTCTGTAAAATGGAAGGAAGGAGAGTCAAAGGGGAGAACGAGCAGAAATGGATGAAGAACAGCATCAGATCGCGTTCTGCTTTTATTATTGTTATTATTGAAGAAGAAGAAGAAAAAACCTCTTCTTCTCCTCATAGGAGGAAGAAATGAAGAAAGAAAGGAATCTCAATCGATCAAGACAAGAAAGAAAAAAAAAAGACAAAGAAATGTACAGTCAAGACAAGAAGATGGGGAAAAAAAACATACCAGCTTCATTGTTCTCTTGAATCTTCTTTAATTCGTAACCTCTCTTCTCGAGTCTTTCCCACAGAACGCCATGTTCGCATCTGAGAACGACGACGAGATCGACCCAACGTTCCGGGAAGATATCGCAGGTATGATAATCCAGGATGATACCACCTTTAGATGTGACTGCCTCGGAGGAGGGATTGGAGGATTCGGATAGAGAAGGGAAGAGAGGATCAAGAGCATCGAGAAGCTGAGCGGGAGGAAGGGTTGAGGGGTTCGGGGCGAAATTCGGGTAAGAGGTCGAGATAGAAAAAGACGGATGACTTGGTCAATTTCTGATGATGTTGGGGAAGTTGGTCATCATCACGAGCCTAGGAGCTAGTTGGAGGTCCATTTCAACGTCGATGGTTTGCCCTTTACGACGTCATGACACTTGATCACGGCTATGGATGTCGTCAAGCGTATGATATCGCCGAATCATCTCGTTCAAACCTCCAGACCAGTTGCTTCTACGCTTCTCATGGCCAAACAATCTTGCCTCTCTCAAGCATCCCATCCCTTCCTACTCCAATCTCTCGCTCCCACCTTATTACACGACCCAACGAGATCGACTCACTTTATCCTCATCGACGTCCCAAGCATCCCATTCAGCGTTCCAACCACTATGAGCACCTTGAGCTTTGACGACGTCTCCTACGTTGACGACTTTGAATTTTGATGAAAGTGGAGCTAATGTCTCTACGAGCATTTGAGAGAAGGTAGTCTTGCCCGTACCGGGAGTACCGGTGATGAGGATGTTTGGGATAGGCGACATGGTGATGTTGGTGGCGGTGATGTAGGGGGAGGGAGTGAGGGAGGGTTGACGAAATTCGAGGGACCCAGGAAAGTGAGGTTTACTTTTCTTTCCTTTCCATCTCTCTGGCACCTTATCTTGCGTGTGTATACGGCCATCTGTCGCGATCGTCGATTCATCATACTGGAGGGTGACACCTTGATAAAGAAGAGAAGAAAAAGGAAATCCATGATTTAATCGGGAAACTCAAATCCAGATTCTGCATCTCCCCACGTGCCTCCTCTTGCCCGACCATCGCCACCGGACCCAACTCCATCTCCCCAGACCCACATCACTCCCTTTACACCTCAGAGCATGCCCACACCAATCGATACCCCAGCTGTCTTCCCTCTATCATGCGGCGTCCAATCGTACGACTGGGGAAAGAAAGGTTCCAATTCGAAAGCCGCCGTTTATGGTAAAGTCTCCAGTCCTGGGTTCCAGATTGACGAGGACAAGCCATATGCAGAGGTAAGTGAGGCTGATTGGGTTTGTGAGTCATGAATGGGAAGGGGGGGGGGGGGGGAGAGAGAGAACGGAATGAGATCCAAGATGTCTCAGGAAACAAGGGATCAAGGCCGGCCCAGGATCGCTTGAGGAGAAGACGATACCTCTCTAGAGATGAGGGGTCAGATGACGACATGCTAACCTGCTGGACTTTCCGTTCTCCCCTGATTGTCTTCAACCTAGCTCTGGATGGGAACTCACCCATCATGCCCCTCTTCCCTTCGTGCCAACTCCTCCTCCGATGATGCCCAGACGCCAACCCTCGCTTCGCTCATCGCATCCGATCCAAAAAGCTTCCTTGGTGAAAATGTCGCCAACCGGTTCGGTTCAAAGGATCTCCCCTTCCTCTTCAAAGTCCTCGCTATCGGTAAAGCACTCAGTATCCAGGCTCATCCGGATAAGGAATTGGCAGAGAGGCTTCATGGAGAAAGACCCGATGTATACAAGGGTCAGTTTTCAAGGAGACAGAGTGGGTGAGAGATGGAGTTCTTGTTCGCTTTTGACTAACGCGTTTACCCCGATATGCTGTTGGATGGAGATGCAATCTATCAGACGACAATCACAAGGTCAGAGACGAATACCTTCCGCTTTGATCATCACATCTCATCATTGCTTGCTGATCCCCATTTTCGCCCTCATCCTTTCGTCTTTGCTCCTCCCCTCCCGCCCTTCCTCGACGATAGCCCGAAATGGCCATCGCTCTTACTCCCTTCCGGGCCTTTGTCAACTTTCGACCTCTCTCTCAAATCTCTCGCTTCATCTCAACCGTACCCGAACTCCGATCCCTCCTCTCCGATCGATCCATCACTACCCTTCTAGCTTGTTCCCCACCTTCCTCTATCGCCCTCCCCCTGGCTGATCCAGCTCAGATGACGGCTCTCAAAGAGGTTTTTGGTGACCTCATGGGAGCGGAAGAATCAAACGTAAAAGAGGCAGTCGAGAAATTGGTGAAGAGATACCAAGTGGGTGGAGTCCAAATTGAGGACCCAGAGGTCGAAACCAAAGAGGTCATCGAGCTCGTCAAGGAACTCGCCCAGGACTTCCCGGGCGATGTCGGCATCTTCTGCGTCTTCATGTTGAACTTGGTGGAGTTGAAACCTGGAGAAGCAGCTTTCTTGAGAGCTAACGAACCTCATGCTTATATCTCGGGAGGTAAGTTTTTTTCTTCCTTTCTTTCTTTATTCCTTTATCTTTTTTTTGCTTTCATTTTTCTCCAAAGGAGATACATCTCTCTCTGTTTCTCTTTTGAGATTGATTGGGTTTCTTGTATTTATCTGAACTGGATGCTGATCAATCATGTTCCCATCCTCTTTGGATGCAACTTACGAATGATCTTGAATTTACCCCACATCTCACCCAACTCACCTAATCCCAATACACAAACGAACACCTCCCCCCCCGCCCCCGCCCCCCCCCCCCCCCCCCCCACCCCCCCCCCCCCCCCCCCCCCCCCCCCCCCCCCCCCCCCCCTTCTCTCGTTCCCCTTTCCTACTCCTTCTCCCTTCAGATATCATCGAATGCATGGCAACATCTGATAACGTCGTTCGAGCTGGTTTAACTCCAAAGCTTCGAGACGTTCCAACCCTCGTCTCAATGCTCACCTACAATGCCTCCCCACCTGATTCACAACTCCTCAAACCCACATCCTACCCATCCAACAACGACTCCTCATCCAAGACAACGTTGTATAACCCAGACATTGAGGAATTCTCGGTCCTTAGAACCGCTTTGGGGGGAGCTGAGAAGGAGGTGGAAGAAGAGAGACAGAAGGGAGGGATTCAAGGACCTAGTATCTTAATCGTAGTTAAAGGATCAGGTAAAATTACTTGGTCTACCACCACCTCCTCATCCTCCTCCTCCTCCTCAAGAGAAGAAGAACTCAAGGAAGGTTCAGTCTTGTTCATCAAATCTGGAACGTCCATCTCACTCGAGGCTTCATCAGGAGAAGAAGGTCTGGAAGTTTACAGGGCGTTTGTGGAGGTTGATGAGGAGGAGGATAAGAAGAGGGAGGAGAGGAAGGAAGAAGAAGAGGAGGAGAAGAAAGGGATTCAAACGGGTGGCGGATGGTAAATGAAAAAAAAAAAAAAAAAAACCTTCGACCCCCCCCTCCTTCATTTTCAATGTCATGTTTGGCTCCATGTATGTGTGTGTGTGCGCGCGCGCTTGACCTTTTTACCACGCTTGTCTTTTCTTTCTTCTTCTTCTTCTTCTTCTTTCCCTTATACAGTTATCATCATCTTTGAAAATAGAGCCCTCTTTTGACCCTGCTCTCTCTCTTTTTTTTTTTTTCTTCTTCTTTTTACTTTCCTGACTTTTTTTTCCGATCTCGATGATTCAAAGAAGAAGAAGAAGACAAGAAAGAAAGAAAGAAAGAAAGAAAAAACTGACTCATAGTTGGAATTCAGGAAGAGTAAATGTGAGAGAGAGAGAGAGAGAGAGAGAGAGGCGACGAGGGAATGATCCGAGTTCGAACGGTAATATATATGTGGAAAGACTGCGAGACAGAAGGGAGTTTGAAAGAAAGGACACATGTGTGTATATGTGTATGTGTGTGTGTATGTGTGTGCGTATGTGTGTGTGTGTATGTGTGTGTATGTGTGTGTATGTGTGTGTATGTGTGTGTATGTGTGTGTGTGTATGTGTGTGTGTATGTGTGTGTGTGTGTGTGAGGAGAAGACGAGTTGAAAAGAGAAGAGTTCTCGAGAGAGAAAGGGGAAAAAAAAAAAGACCATAGAGGAGAAACCGAGGGATGATCGAGATCAAATAAATATTTCCTTTCCTCCAAATCATGTACCTCCAATTTCTTTATTTTCTCTCTTCTCGACCATCACGACCATCGTGAGTTGATCTTCCTCCCTACCCTCAACGATCTGTTCCAACCCGACGTTATTAGCGATGGATGTATTATTGGTGGGTGAATTTGGAGCGGATGAATCAGGACTACTGGTAGTGGTGATAGAACTGTTGATGCTTTGACTATCACTTGATTTAGTCGAGTTCATCTCGGTCGTCGTAGAGTTGGACGAGGAATGTTGAGACGGTTGTTCAATTGGATTGGTCGGGGAAGAAGAGGTGAAAGGGACTGAGGGGTTGGTCGAAGAGGAAGAGAAGAAAGAGAACCTAGACTTTGTGTTACTAGGAAGTGAAGGAGAGGATTTGATAGATGACCCTCCTCCCGTTGAATTGGTCGATGTCATCGATGGGGAAGAGAAGATCGTTTGTTGTGGTGTACTAGGGGAATCAACTGTCGCTACTGCTGCTGTAGGATCAGACGATGAAGTCACGTTGATTGAGGAGGAAGGTGGTTGATGATCGCTTGTCGGCGTAGGAGTAGCGGCTTGAGAAGATGTCGTCCTCGATCGAGAACCAAAGATCGACCAACCCCTAGTCGGACCGGGGGGTTTTGCCGGAGGAGCAGAGGGGGATAAGACACCGACTGTAGATGAAGGGTTTGCTCGACGGTTTGACGAACAGACAAATGAAGCTTCAAGCTGATCGTCATCATCAATGTCAGAAGGCAATGGTGGTAATCTCAAACCCTCACCCAATCCCAATCCGATGACGCCCCTTGTATCCTTTCCCTCTCCTCCTTGATCGGTCCCATCGTTCGAGGCCTCGGCGCTGCCCACCACTGAGCCACCCGATGTAAGCGGATGAGAGAGCGCCATAAACTCCCTCAACGCTCTGCAAGCGATTTCACTCGCTTCTCTCGCTTCGTTGGCCGTAGCTAACTGAAGTCTCAAAGAAGCTGCTTCCGATCGAGCAGAGAGGAGCTCTGCGTTCGATGCGGCGACGACGGGTGGAAGAAGATTGTTGATATACGACGGGGAAAGATTATTATTGTTGAGGACAAGGTTAGAGTACGAAGTTGGAGAAGAAGGTGTAGATTGATGGTGATGATGGTTCGGTAGGCCGAGGTGCTGATTCTGACTCGAAGAAGTAGATTGGGTCGAGGATCGTCGAGAGATTGGTGGGATCCCCTCGAGTTTTGACATGGCTACAAGACGAGGATCATTCATCGGATCATCTTCCATCGAGCATGGGCTGTGCAAGAGAGGAGGAGCTGACGTTGAATTGGAAGAAGACTTTCGGTCCACTGCTGAACTCCCAAATCCAAGGAAAGCTGAGAATCCGCCCCCGGTGGAAGTCGGCGCTGCTGCTGCTGGAATTTGAGAGAGTCGGAGCTCCCGAAGTCCCTTGGAGTTGGTCGTGGCTGGTGGCAAAAACGATGACGATGGAGCGGTGAACGATGAAGCGCCATGATAGAGCGGTACGGCTGAATCAGATATAGAAGAAGATCGTCGATGTCCACCTATCGGATGAGGACCATTAGGTCGAAGTGAGACTATGCCGGAAGAAGCAGATGACGGATGGCTGAAGTTGACATTGAGAGAAGCTCTCTTGTCCCTCTTTGACGCCGTCACGCTGTTCTCCTGTCCCGCGCCCCCGTCGACTGCCAGACCCAAACCCTCTCCTCCTGGAGCTGTCAACGTCGATGAGCTCGCGAACCTCTTCTCCGCTTGAAGTCTCATGACACCCTTTCTGGCCTCTTCAACTTTCTCTCTTAGAACACCAACGACTTCTTCCGCCTCTTCTCTCTTCCTACCTTCCTCCTCCCTCTCCCCAACTAAAGCTGCCCTTTCTGCTGCCCACTTTTCCCTCTCTCGTTGCCAGCCGACTCGTTCCTCATGGAACAAGGCGGACTGATGTTTGAGCGATTCCACTTCGTCTTCGAGGTCAGAGACAGTCGAAAGAGTGACGGCGTGGGACGATCGGATGGTGGCAAGTGAGAGAAGTAGTTCAGAGTTCTCGGTAGAAAGAGCGTCTTGAGTGAGTGTGAGATCAGCGATTTGCGTCCGGAGGATGTTGATCAGAGCCGGAGGTGGAGGAAGTGGACTGGAAGACGGTATTTGAGGGGGTGGTGTGTCGTTGTCAGCAGTCGCTTCAGGATCGGATGGATCAAGGCGAGATCTGAGCAGATGTATCTGGTGCGTCAGAATTTGAATGTGATGATCTCGCTCCTACAATGTGCCAAGGATTCAAATGAATCAGTTCTGCGGCAGTGGCTCCGTGACGAAGGGGAAGGACGATCATCGAGGATGACGTTGATTGCGAGGTCAACCTACGTTGAGTTCCATCTCCAATTCGAGCTGCTCCATCTGACCGACCTCGTCCATTGTGTGGATGATAGAGTGAGATGGATCTGGTGAAGGGCAGACGGGACAGACGTAAAAATTATCAACACTCGAGTGCAGATAAGGGGAACGACATAACGGCTGGGACTTGTATCGATCGGGCTATCTCGAATGTCCTATGCACAACCTGAGATCCAAATGCTTCCTCGACTACGTCTGCAGATCGAGCTGTTGCATGGTCGTAGGACGAGAAAAGTGATGTGCACATCTCCCTCCGTTCAATTTCCGCTTCCGAACAGCAACAACAGACAACTCACTGTACGGAGGAGTCTTGCAGTGAAATTTGAGGTACTACCAATCGATACCGATGAGAAAGTATACGAGAAAGCACGGATATAGAGTCGATGCTAGGGGATTGTTCGTAAGAAAGTTTCCTGCGGGATCGGATTGGACGAAACGAAAACCACAAAGAGTATACGCTCAGCTCAAGAGAAACGCACACGACTGTCCTCAAGATGTCTGAGGTACTAGAGCTAATCCAAGCCTAGGGTGGCGGAGTGAGGGGGAAGGGCAGGGGAGGAGAGGGGAAGAGATCGATTCAACTCACGAGCAAGGAAGCGACGAAGATCTAGAGTGTGAGTAATGAGCAGAGGCAGGTTGGATCAATCACGAGGAGAGAGAGAGAGGGATGTATGATAATATGATGGTGATGGTTTGTTGGGAGAGAGGGGGTGCTTGGTCGAGACAAGAGAAGAGGGGAGAGGGGAGGAAGGGCTTGCTGATTAAAGGGGGAACTATCGAATGTCGATCTCGAGGGGCAAAGGGGGAATGGCGACGGCTGATTGGATTTGGATCGAGAAGGCCGGTCGGGAAACGACGATGAGTGGTGGAGGAATAAGATCAAAGATAGACAGGAACATGCAGGGAACGTTGGGAACATGGCACCCAACGACTCCAGTCACGTGAAGGACAAGGCGGCACTCGGAGTTTTCTTCTCTCTTCTTTCAGGTCTCTCGTCCATCTCATGCTATCAACAACCATAGCACAATTATCACATCATCAAGTCGAGTCATCCATCCATCGCTATAGTCTTTCTATCTTTCATGACGGCCCAGTCTTGATATCATCGTGGCAACATTGATATCTTCTTCGCCGGCTCCATCGCTCAATCAGTTTTCTTCCCGGCCTTGATACCGTCTCCAGGCTGATAGGCCACGTACGGCAGGAGTCCCCAACAACTCTGAACGAGTGTAAAGTCTGCCGGTTTAGGGTCCTCTGGATGGCTCGAAAGCGTTGAATCGCAAGACCTCGCCAGCGAGGTCGACGGGATAGGTCCGAGGCGAGAGTCAGCGGGGAATGATGAGAGAGTTGGTGAAGATGTACCAGATGACGTTGGAGAGGATGAGGGGGTGAGACTCGATGGATGGGTCTTGATGAGACAGAAGAGGAAGGTCGAGGCAGAGACCATTCGGAAGACTCCCAGGCCAGTGAGCTGAAAGACAAAATAAAAGCAGGAAAAGGTCGACCACAGGATGTTGTTTAGCAAATGACTGCAAAATCACTTGATGCTAGACGCAGGCGCGACAGGAATGTTGGAGAAAGCACGAACCAGGTGCCACCAAGCGTGACCCTCCAGTACGACGGCCCAAGGCATCCCAATGGTCGCTTTCCATCCCTCAGACCAAGAGCAAAGCTCGTTATCCGCGTTCCAAGCGACGAAGCCGAGAATGAAGCTGACTACGCCACTCGAATAGAGCGAGGTGATCTGCGTTCGGTAAGATGGACCGGTGGATGGAGATAGACTGGAGGTATGATGAGGAGGGGAGATGAGTGGGTTGGAGGAGATGAGGTAGGCGATTCGAGAGGTCGTCGCTAAGAGGATGCAGCCAAAGATGAGCTGGTGATAAAGGGGTTCGGGATGGTGGATACTAAGGGAAACGAGATCAGTGCTTTGCCGACCCGCTGCAGGTGGATGCTTATGATGGGCATATTCAAGAAGTGACTCACTAAAGGATAGTGAGGATTGCATCGATCGTGAAGGTAAGAACGAGCAGGGCGATCGATTTGTTTGAAGGAGCAAAGCCTGGATGGGATTCGAATGAGGACCAGAGCAAAAAGCTGGAGAACCAGACCATCGGCAGTTCATCGCACAGCTGGAAGGCCCATTTCAGGGTGGCGTGAAAGAAGAAACCTGACGCGGAGGAGAAAGCAGGGAGAAACGGGTCGGTCACCCAGATGGTTAGCGACAGGTCGCACTGATACTGGAGCTTACGACATGACGATGAGGCTCGAAAGATCCCGATTGCTCTCTCGCCACGTCACTTACTACCGAGACCAACGACACCCATTCCCCCATACGCTGCAGCGAATCTCGAGGCCGAGGGAAGCCTTTGCTGAAATACGCGCCAGATGCCGTAGCAGGCCATGAGGACAAAGGGGATATTGGAGAGGGTGTTGAAGAATTCTGCGATATGAGGGGTGAACTGATAATTCCTGCGTATGGTACAGTGCCGATTAAGGAAAAGAAACCAACAATTCGGCGGTCAGTGCTCTAGCCTGTGTCGAGGATCCGATGGTGGCTGGTGAAATGAACTGACTGTTCACACCAATCAATCATTGCGGTATCTGAAACCAATCAACAAGCAACAGACCGGGGACACGACAGCAGAAGGATGAGGCGGGCAAATGTCGGCTCAGTTGGTTGCGATCTGGATCAGGATGGACTGCGCTCACGTTGTCCCCAACCTAGATGAAGGAATATATGTTGTCCGTCAGCGAGTCAGCCGGATGGAAAGGATGATGAGGTTGGCAAATGGACGTACGTCCAGTGTCAAGCTGACCGGGTCGAGTCGTCATGGTTTAGTTTCGGTAGTGGGATGAGGTGTTGTTGTTGGGGTAGTGGTTGATATGATTTGGGATGGTGTATTCAAGGGCGAGATAAAAGAGCGAGGACTCCGAGATGTTTGGAAGGAGAGAGGGAGTAAGGGAGTGAGGACAGGCAGGCGAGGGAAAAGGGCGAGAGGAGGGAGGGGGAGGGACGAAACCCGAGCGAGGTTTCCAGCAGGGCGTCACGTCAGAATCAGTTTGGGTGAGACCCCCTCCAACCCCGGATTGCCCCTTGGAATAGATTTCATGACACTCAAACCCCGTTCCTACTCGGCCCAACCAAAATGCTACATTCCTCCAATAACAGTCGAACCCATCACCTCCCATCATGCCTCCGTTCTTCTGGACACATCCCATTTCTTTCCTTTTCTTTTTCCATTTCCATTTCCATTTCTTTTCTCCTTTCTGCCTTGCTGTCTTCCTTCTTTTGTCCCATCCCGGAAGCTCTTCCCAATCTTCCTTCTGTCAACAAAAACGGAAACGCGTACCGTCGCAACCAAGGTTGTACGTAACCTCCGAATCCAGGCGCGACTGATTTCGACCATCTCCGCAATCAGCCCGACGTCCTTGTTCACTCCTGTTCTCCTAACCTCCAGATCCTGATATCCCAATGACACTCAAGCTGTGCAAACGTTGTGGCGAGATCTTGGATCCACACTCCTCGTCATCATCATCATCATCGACTGATCGGTGTCGATGTGGTTCATCACGCTCCTTCAGTTTGTTGAACCCATCCTCCTGTCTCTCTTTTGCTGGCCGACGCTGACTTGAATCACGTTTACTCGCCCATCCCCTAGCCAACCTCGTCAGCTACGCGACAGAACCAGGTGCATTGGACGGTGTTGATAGATGGAAGAGGAAGTGAGTTGACGTGAGGGGGTCTCTCTCCCCCTTTCACGCTTGTCTCAAGCGAGAACTCGTCGCATCTTCTACCGAGAAACTAAAGATGATCAATTCCCTCGATGATTTTAGGTACGCTCTGTCGTCATCCCCTTCGACTAATTCGCTTTCTACTGGTTCAAGCTTCAACACAAGCCCCGACCTCAAAGCCTCGACCCCTTCTAATCTTCGACCTCCAACGACAGTCCCTACCAGCTCATCCCGATCTTCCTCGCCTCTTTTATTCTCCCTTAGCGGTAACAACGACCTATCCGATCAAGATGCGACACCCACGTTGACCAAAGTCCATGGAACGCTTCTCTCGACCTCGACTCCACCCTTGTCTTGCTGCTCATGTTCCAGACCGTTTGCCCCAGACGCCACACTCTATCCATCCACTTCTAATCGTGAAGAGCATGCAAGACCGTCGTTAGCACCAACCTCGTCAGACGAAGGCTTCAGCGGAGATTACAAGTGCCTCAGCTGCTACACAGCTCAAGACGCCCTCGGATCTTGTTACGTATGCTCGAGACCTGTACTCCCTGTGAGAGACATCAGCAGAAGGAATGGAGGAAACGCTGTAGGATTCGTCAGGGGTCGAGAAGGACGGCTTTGGTGCAGTTCTGGTAGAGGTGGATGCTTCTCATGTGCCAGTTGTCAAAATCCTCTTTTTCCATCCTCGACAAGTCCACCTCTCATCACGCCTCTCACCAACCTTCCGACTTGTGAACCCTGTCTCTTCAGTCCCTCTACTTCGTCTTCCTCCTCCAAGACTCGCCAAAGACCCTCGAATCAAGTAGGCTCGTTGTATCCAAAAAGTCCATCTACGCCCGGCATCCCTTCCACATCAGGCAATCGATATCCCGACCCGTCATCGAAGATCTCACTCGAGCCAAGAGAGCAAAGTCTCGATCTCGATAGACCCACCGGCGCGAAGAATTGGACTGATGGGAGAGGAATGAACTGGGATCGTGGAGAATCAAAGATAGAATCGGAACATAGAGCAAGTAGAGATCTAGCTTCCGTCAAGGAACTCAAGGCTCGACTAGGGATCAAAGAGACGACGGGAATTCCTCTAGCAATCGGCGAAGAAAATCGCACGACCCATGGACCGGTTCGACCGACGAACCTGGGTGAATCTTCACGCTCTGCAGTATCGATCATAACACCTTCATCAGCGCACGACAAGGCCCATGTCTCCCATCTGATCGATCCTCGAGTACCAGAAGATTTAAGATCATCTACTACTCATCAATCAACGACATCGAACCGTTATGCTCTTTCTACCCCTCCCAATCTCTCGTCACTCTGCTCAACCTGTCACGGACCTCTCTCTTCCCAACCTATACTCAATGTTTCGTCACCCTCGAACAAACCCAATGGAACCTCCACCCTGACAATCACCCTTCCACTCGATCCACCAACATCTCATCATGCAACTTGTCTTCTTTGCGTGCATTGTCAATCTACCCTCATTCCTTTGGATGATGAGTCCAACCAGCAACAAAAAGAGGGCGTGGGGAGATTCGTCGTCATATCAGCTTCTCACGATGGAGGTAGATCAGGTGTCGCTCATTCGAATTGCGTAAAACCTTGGAAACCTTCTTCTCTTTCTTCAATCAGAACAAGTGGAGACCAAGATCAGGTTTTCAATCAGAGGGTATCTACCAGAGAACCTTTTCCTACGTCTTCACTATCAAGATGGTCAGATAAAATCAAAAATGACCCGACTCCTCTTGGCCCATTCAATTCAAACTCGGTCGCTTTCCCATCATCTGAAAGTATCTCGAGATCAACGAACACTATTTTGGTTGGATCAACGACAACACCAATAACATCATTATCATCATCATTCAATACCAAGACTGATCGTTCATCATCATCATCCAGCAATTCATCAACGATTTATAAGCCTCGAACTCGACCACTTTCAACTTCGTTCTCCTCTCTAAACATCCTACCATCGTCATCATCATCATCGTCATCATCATCATCATCATCATTCAGATCTACCACTACTCAACGATACCAAAGTCATCTCACGACAACTTCTTCTTCCTTTACTTCTTCTCCTCCTCCTTCCTCTTCGACAAGGATAGGAAAAGATCAAACTCCTGGTGACGGTGATGAACAAGCAAGGATAAAACATCAAGTTACGATCCAAGGAGGAGGAGGAGGAGGAGGAGGAGAGGGAGGAGGAGGAGGAGAAGGAGTCAGGAAATTGAGTATCTTGGAGAGAGCTGGAGTCAGAGGTAGTGGTGGTGGTGGTGGTGGTGGTGGTGGTGGTGGTGGTGGTGGGAGCGATGCTTTCAAAAAGGTTTATTGAAATCACCCCTGTGAAGTTGGGCGTTCCGTTTTTTTTTTTTTTTCTTCTTCCTTTTCTTTTTCTTCTCCTCTCGCAATGTATATATACGTATGTCTGTATAGGAAAGATCTTCAAGAATCAACTTCTTCCTCTTCTCTCTCTCGAGATGAAAGAAGCCAAAGTATCATCAAGTAAGGAAGACAGGAGGCTCGAAAGAGAGGACGTAAGCAGGAGAGGGGGAGGAGTGAAGATTCATCATTGGGGTCATCAAGGGATGGAGATCCAAAAAAAAAAAAAAAAAAAAAGGGGGAGGGGAAAGCATAAGGGAGAAGAGAAGAAGAAAGCAGAAAGGGACAGAAGAAATAAAAGAGAGAGAGAGAGAGAGGGAGAACAGATGTTCCCGAGAAGACGAGAGCTTTTAAGCAGAGTTGGACTTCTTTTTTTTTTTGCGGTGGAAGGGAAACGTGTAAGATGGAAGGAAGAGAGAGAGAGAGAGAAAGAAAAGAAAGAAAAAACAGAAGAAACAAGTCAGTTCAAGCTTTTACCTTGTGGTACGAGAAGAGATGCAAAGCAAATGAGGAGGGAGGGAAGGGGAAGGGGGGGTGGGGGGAAGAAAAGTTCTTCTTTTTTTTTCCTCTTGAAAGAAGAAGGGCGAATTCTTTTTCTCATGACACTCCCCACAAATCTCAAGGGCAAAAAAAGGAAGGAAAAAAAGAAAAAGAAACGCACATATCCAACGGCCTCGATATCATAATCGATCCCGAGTTCAGCTAGCTTTGCTTTCTTCGCCTTTTGTCGGTTCAAGAGTCTTGATTCGGCCTTCTTCTGCTGTTCCTTCGTTCGCGGCTAGAAGGTGTGTGTGTGTGTGTATGTTGGGGGGGGGTTTGAGGAGTAGATTTTGTGTGTGTTGATGTTGTGGTTGATTTATTTATTGATAGTAGGTAGGTAGAGAGAGAGAGGGAGGATGTCAACGAAAAGGAAGTTTGAGCCTCAAAAAGGAGAGAGAGAGAAAAAAAAAAGATGAAAACGAACCTGTTCGAGTTTGTTCCTCTCGACCCTAACGGAAGGGACAGCTCTCCATTTTCGATTGGCACCGATCCAAAGATCCGGATGAATTTGATCGTTAGGGATGACCTTGCATCGAAGGATGTGTCCAAGCAAGAGGTAGTTGTCCATCGTCTCAGCCACGATCTTGGCGACGGAAAGTGAGGAGAGGAGGAGGAAAGCGTAGTGCTTTGATTTCCCAGTCTGTTTGTCGAGAAGAAGAAGAAGAAAAGGAGAAAGTTTGTAGGTGGGTAGGAAGCGTCAGAAAGAGGAAAACGAGATTGAGATTTTAATGAATGAAAAGCAGGGGGGGGGGGGGGGGGGGGGGGGGGGGGGGGGGGGGGGGGGGGAGGGAAACGAAGGGGAGAAAGGTCTTTCTGTATGTCCCTCCTCAGGGATCTTCTCATCTTCCTACATTCCCCCGTCTCTCAAGAGTGACGTAAAAAGAAAAAAACGAACCTTCTTGTTTCTAGCCAACCGAATCTTTTCAACCTCTCCGAATTGCTCAAAGTAAGCTTTCATTTCCTTCTCGTAGAATCCATGGGGGATTCGACCTAGGTAAAGGACTCCCTTCTCTGCGTCCTGCGTGTGTGTGTGTGTGTTTTCAGGGGGAGGAAGAGAGAAAAAACCGTTGACACGCACGCACACCCAAGAAGAGAACCAAGAAGAGTTCACAGAAAAAGAAGAAAGATACAGAGAGACAAGATGAAAGAGAGAAGACGACAGAACATATGTCAGCTTTTTTTTGAACGACTCCTTTCTTCAAGTACGTGTCAAGCTGCGAGGGAGGGGGGGTGGGTTGGTTTCCTCATCCTTCCAAGAAAACGTACGTTCGATTTCTTAGCCTTCTCAAGCTTCCTCTTAACACTCGCATCATCCTTTGCGATCGTCGGTAGCTTAGAAAGTTGGATCCCAGGGACGGGTCCAGAATCACCATCGAGTTCTTCATCATCGTCGTCGTCTGATGAATCTTCCTCGTCGTCCTCTGAGGTTGAGTGGTAACCAGTCAGGATGGGGGTCGAGTCGGCCATTTCTTTTGAGATGGGCTTCTTAGAGGAGGAGGAAGAGTTTGTCGATGAGGAGTTAGGTTTCTTGTTGGCTTTTGGTGCTGACTTTGGCGACTTGATGTTGTTGGTGGTGGTTGGATCGTCGACGGTCTCCTCGGTGAGTTTGGGGGTATCATCATCAGCCTTCCTCTTCTTTACGAGAGGCTTGGGAGCTTCTTGAACTCTTCGAGACCAAGGTTTGTCCTTTGTGTCCTTCACTTTGCCGAGCTTGTTAGTTCCTGCAGGACCAGCGTTGTCGGTCGCACCGGTCCCTGGTTTAGGTTGGGATGATCTCTTGCCGAGAGAGGAACCTCTTTTGTCGATGGCCATGGTGAAGGGGGGAAGGGTGTGTGTGTGGGTGTGTGTGTGTGGGTGGTGTGGGTGATTGTGGTGGTGGTTGAAGAATTATGACTGGGTCCCACCGAAATCTGAATTTCCGCTCTCGTCAATCCTCGTTCAACTTAACCTCGATTCAACCACAACACCCACACCACCAACAGCTAATCCTCATGTTCAAATTTGCTTTCGATCTAGACGTCAGTCCCTTCATCTTCCCCAGATCTCTCGTGAAAATAAAAACAAAACAAAAACAAAACTCACCCCAATCCATCCATTAAAAAGGACCAACACCAACACACCAAAATCCAACACTCAAAACCCTTCAATCAACTAGATCACACCAACACTTGTACCCCAACTCAACCCTTCACCCAACATACCCTGACCGAACTCATCTCTCATCTTCCCAAAGTAATCTCCCATTCTCCCCTCCCCTTACCGAACCATCTTCCCCCTCTCGCTCGTCGAGACCTCTTTGACGCTCGTTTCCAGCGACTCACCAAACAATCCAACCATCATCCTCATTCTTCCACCCACGACGACCAAGATGAGGAGACATGGGGTCCAGAGACGGATCTCGTCAAGGGTGTCTATGAGGGTGGTTTGAAGACTTGGGAATGTTCCTCGGATCTCACGAGTGTGTTGGAGAGAGAGGTTTGTCCCGGTGATCAAGGTTGGAAGATGATTGAGGGCAAGAATATCATGGAGGTAAGTAGAAAATAAAATCAAACCTTGTCGTTTCTTCTCCCTCGATCATCCGGTGGGACGACTATCCGAGAAGAGAACGATATAAAGAAACTCGGTTGAACGAGAAGGATGGGGTTTCGATTGAACGGGATTTTTTTTTTTCTTCTTCTTCTTCTTCTTCTCAGGTCGGATGCGGTACATCAATCCCAACTCTCTATCTACTTCGTAAACTTCTCTCCAAACCTTCATCATCAACATCATCTTCTGCTTCTTCCTCTTCTTCCCCTCCTCCTCCTCCTCGAACGACCTTTCATCTCCTCGATTATAATTCCCTCGTCCTTCAATTGGTAACTCTTCCTAACATCATCCTCACCTGTCGACCTTTCCTCTCCGAATCCTCCTCCTCCACCAACGAAATGAACAAATCCTCTAAACCCATCATGCCATCAGCATCATCATCATCATCATCTTCTTCCTCTATATCCAACTCGACGAATCCTCTCACGACTTATCGTTCGCCTCCTCAGCCTTCATCGTTAGATGACTCGGACTCCGATGATGATGATGATGATGATGATGATCCAACTTCTCTCACTTCATCCTTCTCCTTATCAACTCGAACCATCTCTGCTTTCCATTCTCTCCTCAAGGAACGTAACATCCATCTTCGTTTCTTCTCTGGAGGTTGGGATCATTTCAATCTTTCTGGTGATGAAAAAGACGATGATGATGATGATGATCCAACGATGAATGATGATATCAAGATGGATCTCATCTTGACTTCAGAAACCATCTATCAAGCTACTTCTTTATCACCTCTCATCTCACTTCTCAAGAGATCTTCTTATCCAACAACATCAACACCCATCATCATCACCAACGACATCAAAGATGAAACCAACGACAACAACAATAACAATAACAATAACAACAACGACAACAACAACAACGACGATCTCAGTGAGATACCCTCATCATCAACGACATCCTCTGTGGGAAAAGAGACGACCTGTCTAGTCGCTGCCAAGATCTTGTACTTTGGATTGGAAGGTGGAGGTGTACCAGCTTTCGAACGAGCGGTAGAAGAGAGGGAGGATGGAGGTTGGGTTCAAGAGATCTGGAGATCCAGAGGTGGAGTTGGTCGTTGGATTGGTAAAGTAGGTTGGGAGCAACTCAAGGCTTAAAATCAAGGGGGGGGGGGAGGGAAGAAGGGACATAAAGTGGCAAACACGCAATTTTTTTTCTTCTTCTTCTTCTGTTCTTCCTTCAAGCGATCGAACGTATATGGATGGCTGAGGAAGGAAAGAATGAAGAGGCGTGACAGGCGAGCGAGAATATAAATGACCAATGGGAATCATCTTTTATAGGATGAATTTTATTTTCATCATCTGATCTTTCTTTCGTTAAATTTATACGGAGCGTTGAAGCAAGTGTGAAGGGAGAACAAGAAAAAAACAAAGACTACAGCACGTTGAGAAGAAACGATCGATCGTACAGAACAAGACACACAAAACGTATAAGCAAAAAAAAAAAAAAAGGTGCTATCTGACTCTTGTGATCAGATCTGGTGCTTGTGGTATCCATTCGTTGGCCAGCTAACGATTCGATCGTCGGTTGGTCTTCCAAAAGGGTCCTGACTGAGGGGGCCGACGAATGAAGGTGGGGTTCTCGACGATGATGTCGAATCTTCGACATCGTACTGATGCTTCTTGACATGTGAAGGGGAATCGTACAGATAGAACCACCAGAGCGAGAGTGATACAAGCCAAGCACCGACCACGTCTTTGAAAAAAAAAAAAAAAAAAACAGAGGAATCGAACCGATGTTAAAAGATCTCCAACGGTTTGTCTAAAGAGCGGTAAAATGAAGCGTTGGGCTTACTCCCGAGGAACGTTGCGATAAGTGGAGTCCCAACGTAGCGGCCGACAGTCACGGGAGCCCCACGTGCGATCCCGAGTGGGATAGTGAACATGTCTGTGAGAGTCACTCGACGGATGATCAGTACCCACCGAATGTAACTTGATCAAGAATACTTCTCACCTGCCACGACGTGCTCAAATCCGCACACCACCTGTGATGAAGAAACAAAGTTACTCTTCTATTCGTTTCCAGGCATCCGCCATGTAGATCCGTCGCAGTTCTCATGTTCGCTCACAAAGGTGGAAATCGGGACCCAAACTCCAACCGCTTTAGATCCTAGACTGGTTCCCAGCGTGGCAAGATAAATTGACACAGTTACAGCGATGTTGCATCTACGGACGGAGCACAACCGTCAGCCGTTAAACGTAGCATCGTCGCTCTCAAAAGAAATAAGAAGAAGAAGAAACGATGTTCACTCACCCTACTCCACGCAAAAACAACTGATGCCAAGCACTATGAGACTTTGAAGTTGCCGAATGGACGACGAAGTCTTGGATGCCCTCGTTGTTGATGAGTCCAGCGTAATTGACGAGGATCATCCCGAAGAAGAGGGATCCTGCTAGGTTACCCCAGAAGACGACGAACCAGTTCACTGCAAAACCCCACCAAGGGATGCGTCCTTTCAGGGTAGCTACGCTCATGTACATCATCTCGGACGTGAGACTTCGATCAGGATCGAGTGAAGGTGAAAAGAAAAAGTCAAATCAGGATCAGGACGGAAAGGATCCGGTTTCAAGATGATCAGTCGATCGCTCATCTCGAATCGAATGATTGATAGGACTGTAAACTTACAGCTCAGCACCAAAGAGAACGACCCTGTACGAGGTAGATGACGATCCCGTTAAGGTTCAGCGGATCGATCAAGAAGCAAATCCCGTTCTCAAATCTGCAGGGTCAACCAACATTGTAAGACCGACCGGAAAGGCTATCGCTTCTAGCATCCTCAAGATCCCAGCCTGGTCACAAGGTAAAGCCAGGAGGAGGTTGAGTGAGTTGGCTCCAGGTATGTGTGCTTGATGTATGCTAGTCTTACGTTATTCTGAGATTCCCAGACCGATCCTCCAACGACAGCAGAGAACATTCCTCCATACGAGAGAAAGATACCACCCCATACCTGAGTGAAGTAACAAGATGACGAGTGGTGACATGTCAGTATCTACCGATTGTCGCGGAACAGACGCGAGGAGCTAACAGCTTTGAGGAACAAGATATCGAGTCTTTCAGAATGACGCTTCACGCCTGACTCCAAGATAGCCTCGGCACCTAGGGATGGGGTGAAAGATAGAGGAGGATGGAGGATCAGCCTTCGGCGGATCGTTAGCTCATTGTAAAGGTCTTGCCTCGCCTTGTTTAGGACTCAGAATCTGAGGCGGTGGAGGAATCGAGGTGATGTTCCTCGGGACTTCTCGTTCCTGTACATCGTGATTGCGGCGGTGTCGAAGTCCCTCCATGACCTGTCAGATGAAGAAGGTCGGTCGGATGAAGTTTTTCGGGGATCGGAGCTTGGAACGCTCGAGCGATGACGAAGGTGAATTTACGAGGAGCGAATTCGGTTGGTGTCGACTCGAGATCAGACGTCGAGAGTGAGGACGAGGGATGGGAGAAGAGAGACAAGAGGGTGTCCCAGGTTTGGTTGATATGAGTTGATATAGATTCGGAAATAAGGCGTTTTGCATGATCGTTTCCAAATCTCCGGGAGGCCCGAGGACGAATAACACTTTTCCCCGACTTCACACACAATCTGCCTGGACGATGCAAGATCCTCTTGACAACCTTCGACCATGGATCACTGGCGATCACATTCATCCTTGCCAGGAGAAAAGGGTGAAAGACAGCGAGACTCGACGAGCATACGACGAGGATCAAAGATTCCAGGATTGGAATCCTTCACGACATCATACTTCAGCTAAAGAAGAAAAAGAAGAAAAGACAAAGTAGACCCGAGATATATGACGGCGTGAACTTGACGAGAAGGGGCTGGAGAACGAGATAAACAGGTGAAAGGACGGCCTAATAATGATGAAGTGGGAATTGTTAGGAGTGTACGCAGATGGATTGCTGGGATCCTACGTCTGTAAAGGATACTAGGTCAAATGCCCTCGGGTAAGAGTGCTTCGTCCTGAATTGAGGTGAATTTTTTTCATCGAGATGCTACAACCGCGTTGGGTCCAGCCTGAGCGACTAGCCCGTTTGCCGCTCGTCATGAGACATCCGAGAGTCTTGGAGGGACGTCGATAAAGAGACTGAAAGGAATCTCACCATGATTCAGACTTCCAATCCGTAAATCTCGAAGGTTCAATTCCATACAATGTTCGTGAACAAAAGAAAGGCAAACAAACAGATCCACGCAAAGGTCTGATACCCTCGAAAACAACAAGAAGGAAATCATTTCTCTTTATCAGAGACCAAGATCGACCATAGCTTACCCCCTCCCCCCCTCCTCTCCCTTCCCTGATATCTAGATCATCGTCACCCCCACCCCTCTGATCTTTTCCCTCCCCTCCCTCTTCCATCCTTCCTTCCACTTCCTCCACCTTCCCATTCCATCCTGCCAAATCTCCAGAACCCTCAAGACGTCGTTCGTCTTGTGGTACCTCCAGAAAGATTGGATGAGGTTCATCAGGAGGGGGAAGGAAACTCCTTCCGAGAGGTACCGGCGAGAGCAAAGGGAAAGTTCGGATTCATAGATTGCTCGAGCACAATATCGAGCAACGATCTGTTGAGTGGGGGAGGGGAAGTAGATGGAGTGAAAGGAAAAAAGAATTTTGGGATGCGGGTTGGAAGAAAGAAAGACCAAAAGAGAGAAAAGAAATCAGTACCTGTTTAATCTTCTTCTGGTGCTTATTTCCCTCCAAGAGAGATTACGGTGTAGAAGAGGGGGGGGGGGAGCAAAGGGCAATGGTGTGTGACTCACGAGGAAGACCCGAGACTTTTGTTATTTGGTTGTGCCAAATAGTTCAAAAAAGACAATACAGACGAAAGTGAGGTGATTTGTTTGGTTCCTGTCAGTGGGAGAGGGGAGGGGAGGAAGAGATTAAAGAACATCACTTACCTGCCCGTGAGTTGTATCCAAGGATTTGTCCAAACTGTCAAGACAGCACGGAGATTCAGGACGAAGAAGAAGAACAAAAAGGACATAGAGGGGAAGGGAGGATGAGGATTAGTTCAGTGCCTACCAAAGCCCCGTCATATCAAGAGAGGCGGAATCTTGAAAGCTCCCAACAATCCCCCCCCCCAACAAAGAAGAGATCCAAGACCGAACAAAAAAAAAAGACTGTGCTTCTCTCTTACCTTCTCGTGAGATCATTCAATTTGATGACGATCAAGATCCTCCTTGGTACACTCCTCAACATCCTGAAGATGTCTTGAAGCAAACCTTCTCTTTCGACGACGGCCAATCTCATGTGTTCCATCTCGGCTTCCGAGACCGCTCTGTAGTCAGATTAGGTTTCCCCAAGAGAGATGATGAAGAAGACAAAAAGAGGGAAAAATGAGCACGAGCGAGAGACAAGAACATATTCAGCATTGAGAAGAGGGCCGGGTGAGACTAGAGGTCATAGATGTTTGAGAGGGGAGAGAGAGGAAGCTTTTAGACGTACGACATGTCCATGACTGAAGATGCTTTTTGGGTCATAAGTGGTACGGAGGGATCTCGATGGTGTTCAGATGTGTATTCCTCAGGAACATCGATGGTATCTGACGGTGGCGAAGCAAGTCCGACCCGCCCCGTCAAAGCAGCTGCGAAGGACAAGAGGATATACATGTATAAGAGGGGAAGAAAGGTGTGCGACCAAAAGATAGCGTCAGCGTGGATGATTGCGGTTCCTCGTTTCGTTTGTGCGAAGAGAAGAAAAACGCACACTCAAGGATGAGGTAGAGCTGGAGAGATTTGGTTTTTCAGCGAAACATCATTCAGTACGTCAGTTCGAATTTGTTCTGTCCTTGCCTTACTGTACAAATAAACGAGAAGGAGCGACGGAATGAGAGGACAAAAAACAAGGCTCTCACATCTTCCCCTATGTTGCCTACCAATTTGGCGTACTTTCGTCGATCAGCTTGAACCTCGGGTGTATTGGGAGCGATCAGTGAAAGCCAAAGTCGGGCGTAATTGACTTAAATGTGTGAAGGAACGATAAGAGGTGAAGATCGTTTTCGATCATGGGTATTTTGAGAAGGAAGTGGAGGAAAGAGAAGGTCAGGGATCGTATCACAAGAGGCGGAATTGCTTGTGAATGTTCTTTGATGAAGGTCTTCGAAATGTACCTCGAAGTTCATCATCCAGATCAAAGTATTGGCCTGAATCAGACGGTAAGAGAGGGAAAAAACCCCCAGCAAGAGAGGACGACGGCAGATGAGTTTAGCATTCAAGACAGAACGAATGATTTGCCTTGAGGATCAAATCTGGCGAATCAAACGAACCATGGTCGAGTAAGACGACTTCAAAGTTGTACGGCGACCGACTGCCATTTGTCGGTCTAGGTCTGATCAAGACGTTCCCTTGATGAGGATCAGCGTGGAAGAACCCATTCATGTAGACTTGTTGTGAGAATATCTGAAGAAGAACCGAAAGGCATGGTATTCGGGTTACGACAGAGGGCTACAGTGAGGATGGATAGGGAGACTTAAGGTATCAGGAGGAGGACGAACTCTGGATAGCTCCTTCGAGACCATGTTTCTATCGATTCCATGCTTGTCGAGATATTCGTGATTGTCGACTCGAGCTCCATCGATGACTGCATCGTGAGTTTGGAGCGATGAGCGTCAAGACAAGCACCTGGAAGGAAGTCGAGGAGACTCAGGTCAGGGACTCACACTCCATGACCAAAATTCTCTTCTCTACCCAACGGACCTCTGGCACGTAGAGAGTACAGCTCGGGAACTTGGCAAAATCTTGAGTCGTTCGAGCTGCGTTTTTGGCCTCGATTCCTGGAGGGAACAAAGTTCGGCAAGAAGGGAGAAATCTCGAAGCGAGATGAACATGAATCATAACATGTCACCCACAGGACGGAGTAGAGGGACGTACGGAAGTCCATCTCGAGGGGCAGAGATTCATTCATCTCTTGAGCAAGCCAACCGAACTCAAAGTCTGGGAACAATGAGTCGATGAGCGTGACAGCAAAGTTGACCGTCTGAACAGAAGGATAGAGTCAGTAGGATCTTTAACCATGAGTCAACGGACGTGACAAAACGCACTGCCATACTGAGCGGATGAACGGTAAGAAGCTTGAGAGTCAGCTTAAGCTAGAATCTCGATCGCATGATTTTGACTTACTCGACGTGCGAGAATTCCTCTAGATCCGGATGTTGCAACTTGACAGCTACCCGTTGACCCGTCTCCCGATCGGTAGCAAGATGAACTTGAGCAATGGAAGCTATGCCAATTGGCTTTGGATCCCAGTCCGAGACTAAGGTTTCGAGCACAGTGTGATGTTGGCTGAGCAGATTCAGAATGGAGATAGCCTAGGAAAGAAATGTGCTTACAGTAAACTTCGCGAGACTTGCCAGTATCTCGAAGGATCATCTCGTCGATCTGCGACAGACTCGAAGCGGGGCATCGATCTTGGAGAACGCTCACTGTGGATGGGGATTGATCTTAGTCCAAGCTTGCAGGCACGTGGGTCTGATTTCGGACTGACTCGTTCCGGACCATTCTAGAGGTAGTACGGCTACGCTCGAAAGATGTTGCCCGAGCTAGCAGGTCGGGACGCCAAGGGTCGAGAAACGGATCAGATATCGGCTACTTTACGATATGGTCAAGTCATCACCGACCTTGATGTAAATTCCTCCCAACGCCTAGACAAACGACGTGCGGGTCTGATGGTCAGCGCGTCGTGTATCATCAGGCCAGGAAATCCCGACCCATTTCAGGTAAAACCCATTTGACGTACTTCGAGTGCTCTCAACAGTCTCTCTGCGCTCCTCTTGTGACAAGCTGAATGAACCTCTCTGATCTCTTCGATCGTCATTCCTTCCGTCTTCTTACGCCAAGTGAGCTTGTAATCGATGGCGTCAAAGATGACAGCATACATGAGTCGGGAGCATCGGATGATGGCCAAAGCAAAGTGTCTGGCTGGAGGAATAAGTTCATACGAGGCTGTCGAAATGAGGATGAAGAGGAGAACAGCAAGTGGGATAGAGTACCGAGGAAGAGGCTTCCGAAGATGACGAGCGAGACGGGGTCTGCGTCGGAAGAAACGTCGGAAAGCTGCTTGAGAGGGGAAAGAGGAGGACGATGATTCGGCTAGGCTCGGACGAGAGAGGGACGAATAAGTTCTGGTGGCGAAGTTTGTTGAGACTGAGATGCTGTCTGGAGTATTGATCCGAGGCACCGTCTTGACGAAGTTGAGACGTGGAGAATAGGTGGACGATACGTCCAGGGAGGAGGACCCCGATCGAAGGGTTGGGATGATTCGATGACGAGCGGATCTCGAGATTTTTGAGACTAGACGCGTCGTGAGCATATCGAGCTCGTTTTCGTCCCAAGGGTGAGCTGGTACGAGGAGGGGAGGGCGGATGTTGGCTTGTTGATGATGACGTTGTGATGAGGGATCGGGGGAGGAGAGGATCCGTGACCGAATTGAAATCTCTCAAGAACTTTTCATGTTCGACAACAGGGATACTTTTCGAATCGAGTTCTCTCTCCTTCCTCATAAGCATACACGAATCAAGTCACCGGCCTGCATTAGTCCCGCCAGGTTAACATTCCTCTCCACATCGTTTTACTTTCGCCTCCTCCAAACGATCGTTCTTCCCCCCTCTCCTCCCTCACCGTCCCACTCCTTGACCCAACCCAAAGGGCACAAGACTTCCTCATAAGCCTTGATACTGACTGACCAAGGAGGTCCTCCTTCTTTGTCCATCATCGGCCAGACGAACGTGATGAGTAAAGATCGAGGGTTCTCAGAGAGAAGTTCGGTGTAGCGCTTTGCCCAGGACGAGCGAGAGGCTGGAGGGAGCGCACAAAAGAAGGTTAGGTCCCAGGCGATGGTGAAGGCAGCGGCACTGGTGCTGTGGGAGGGTTTAGATGGGATTGGGAAAGTGAAGAAATCCAGGGCTTTAAAAAAGACTTGAGTGGGCGAGGATGATACTGCGGCTGATGTTTGATCGGATCGGGATGAGTACCATCTGTAAGTGAATGATATGACAACGGATATCATCATGCGTCAGTGTCATGGAGAAGAATGAGAGATCCTCAGCCGGAGACCTAGCTCTGGATCCCGATCGACACGACACTTCTGCTTACCTCTGAGCTTCCTCGATTGCTTTCTCCGAGATGTCGATCCCCCAGACTTCGTCTAGGTTCAAGTCGGCTTCGGCGAGGGCTGCAACATCATAGCCCTAGATCAGGGTCAAAGAAAGGGCATCGTGTTCGCATCAGCAGAGTCGCTGACTCGTTCGAGTCAATGTATTTGGATGATAGACGTCATGCATGAATCTAAACGATTCAAGGATCGGATCTTTCGCTTCTCTTCTACGTCAGACAGGAAGAGAGGATGATATCGGTGTGCAACTACTGACTCTTCCGCAACCAGCTACTAGCCCTCTTCCTCCGACAGTCGCGGTGTCACCATCGTCGCGGAGTTCATCGAGTAGTTCCTTGATTTTGGGATCAGGATGAGTGAGGAGTTTGATCAAGAAGGGATTCGCGTGACCTTTGTCCCAAGGAGTAGTATCTTGTCTCCAGAGCTTCTCCCAACCGGATGTACCGTGTTCGTTGATGATTGTTTGGATTGGATTCGAGTTCATGGATGTAGAGAGGGCAGTGTCTGTTTCCGATTTAGATTGCCCCAAGACGGATTCTTTCCCTTTTCTTTCTGTTTCTCTCAGTCCTCCTCTCGTGTCTCTCAGAGGGTCGAGCAGAGCCCAAGTTCAGCATACATCGCCAATCACGAGGTCCTATCCTTGACCGCCTTCTTTGCCTTTGCAGCAACTTCTTTGGCCTTGATCTTGGCACCCGCCGCACCCTTTCCGGCCCATCCTATCCGGGTCATGTATCCGACAAACTGATCAGGTGACCGAGCAAAGGTTCGATGTTCGTCAGCTGAACATCCAGTCAGGTCAATGAAGAGAGAGGCAGAGGCCGAGGGAGGGGACTCGTCACCTTTGGCAAGACTGCGCCAGTGAGGGCCAATCTGATGGGAAGCATCGCGGTCTTGTGGATAGCATAGGCCTGGATCGGTTCGTCGACGGATGCAGACGATATCGATCAATTGTCCACTCGTCTATCAGCCTTTTCGTGCGGAGAGGAGCGACTCACAAGAGCAAACTTGGTCCAGAAGCTACCCTTTTGGCGGGCACCCTCTATCGCATGATCAGGCGTTTCTCTCTCACCCCATCCGGCCTTGTCATACACCCAACCTACAACCATCTGTTCTCCTCTGCTAACTTTGTCCTCTCCGACCCACTCAACCAATAGGTAGGCGAGGGTGAGGTCGACGAACCCGAGAAGGGTGTAGACGCCAACGGCCCACCAGCCGTACTTTTTCATCAGGAGCCTCGTTCTTTGAGAAAGAGAGAGGTTCGGATTGGACTCTTCCTCTAGTCCGTCTTGTGAGGGATTGGGAGAGGAAGAAATCGAGGTTGATCGATGCTCGGGATCAGATGAACGTCTGGCGGTCAGAGTAGGTGAATGAATGGAGAACGGTCTGCGGAAAGGGATGAAGGAGAGAAGGCGTGATGGTACGTATGGAGATATAGGAGAGGAGATGAGTGTTCGGTTTGAAGTCGGCTTGGGTGAGGAGGAGATGGAACGGGCAGAGAAGGAAGAGGAGGTCGGTGGTCGAAATGAAGGAAGGAGGGATTTCGATGTTGACGATCTGAGTTGGACTGGGATCCGGGATGACATGGCTTGTTATGGGCAATGATGATTGGTGTTGATGGTGGTGAGGTCGATGAACGGGGGAGAGGTCCTCTCGGTGGTCCAGGGCTGTGCGGAAACGTTTTGCTTCAACTCCAAGTTCGCCTGGATTTACGAGTCCTTTGCCTCTTCCAACCTCTTCTCCCTCGACTCTCCCTGTCCTTTCCCCTTGTCACCCTCGACTCCCCGTCTCATCTGATCAAGTCGACGTTTCGTAAGTTCAACTTTTCATCCAACAACTAGTCGACATCTTCACAAGGCGATTTCAATTCCGCCTACCCAACACATTCTATATGATTATCAATTAATTACCGTCCTAGTCGTCTGTACCTGCGGGTCGTTCGTCCTTGACCGATAAAACCAAGGCTGCATTGTTCACTTCGCGTGATCGTGTTATGATACTACACACACATCCTAAGCCAAACCACCCACACATAAACTCATCGACGAAAACACCGCACTGACTTTTCGCCCTTTTCACCATCACCTTGCTCCTTAGGCCTTTTCTCGTTTCCTTCTTCTCCTCTTCTATTTCATGCTTGATTCTTGTACATCATGTCATCAATCTACAGAATCACCTAAGCCGAAAATGATGATCTGAGAAGGCATGTTGAAAAGTACGCGACGGAACACTTCATTCGGAAAACTCGGCATATTTGGTGGGGAACCCAAGGATCCATCCACCAATCAAACGACCTTGAGAGGGGCGAGCACATGTGAACGAATGGCACAAGAAAATCCAGAGATCGTTACGATTGTCCATCACGATGACCTTGAGAGTGGTGACGAGCGAGCGAACAAAACAACGAAACCATCCACGCACCAGTGATAATGTTCAATATTCGTCCGAGACCCAACGGAGGACCAGCGAGCACGACTGACAAGAAAGGGTAGAAAACGCTGTCAGTTTCGTCCCTTCTCTGGTCATCTTGACGAATGGATGAGATGAGGAATGAGAGCTAGCTCTTGGGTAGTGCATCTCTTCCCTTTCCTTTTTATTCACCATCAGCATCATCGAGGAATCGGAAGAGTTGGATAGGATTGGGAGTTTGATGGTTCATAACCTTTGCGTCGAGATATCCATCTTTCCTCGATCAAGGTCGATGAGGAAGAAAAGAAGAAGGGGAAAAGAAGGCCCAAGAAGTATCACAGATGAATAGAAACGAAGTGATATTCGAACAGTCAGCAAAAAGATCACAACCAAGGTGGAAGAAAGACATTTTTTTATTTTTATTTTTTTATTTTTTTCAAACAAAGAAGCACCGACAGAAATTTCTGACAAAAGATTCACCGAAGCCATCCCCACCGTCCGTCTCGATCATGACGTCCAATTCCTCTCCTGACTCAGGGTCGCTCCAAAAGGTGTGAGCTTGGTAAGGTCGAATAGTAGCTTTCTCACCCATCCTCAACTTGTGCTCCATTCCATCGACAACGTAGATGAGCGTTCCTTTGAGCTGAATCTCTCCCCCTCCCCCTCCCCCCACGATCGAAACGATCGCAAGAGAAGAAAAGAAAAGAGATAAGTGTCACATGGGTATTAGCAAGAAGTGAAATGTCGAGCAAAAGTCCCTCTAGATCGCTTCGGTCAGACTTACGACTTGGAAATACTCAGTCTGCTTGAGGTGATAATGCAGAGGTGGCGTTGCTTCACTCTCCCTCCCGTTCCCAGTGTGAATCGAACGGGGTTTAAAGTATTGTCGAATTTTGTGAGGTTCGCCTGGATAGGATGTCGATTGAAGATGGCCATGGAAGTGAAGGAGGGTGTCTGGGATTTGTGTTGAGTAAATTGGATGATTGAAGTTGTCGCGTTAGTTGGAAGAGGAAGGAGAGTGCCATGATGAAGAAGATATAGTCGATCGAATATGGAAGGGGGATAGCCGGTGGTAAGTCGATGGTGAAAACACGATGGGGGTCTTCATGTCTAGAACGTCAGCGCCACCGGGGGAACGATGACTTGGGATCAACTTTTGTTCTTTCTAAACAAGAAACTTGTATATATATATCGATGAATCGTCCATATTCCCGACCGAAAGTAACCCAACATCATCATCAAATTGATTCGAAGACCGAACGGTTTCTTGAGGCCTGGTTCAAGTGACGTCGATCTCCTCCCCCATTCACGGAACTCCCCCGAAGTCGCCGAGTGAATCTTTCCGTTCCACCATCACGCTTGGTTCATCGTCTTTCCTCATCTCCATCCTCGCCTAGGAATCCCCCTGCTTCCCTTCACCAACCAGTCCTGCTCACCACATGGGAGTCGGTCAAAAGTCAGGGCTGCGGGGCTCAAGTCGCGGCGATTCAATATTCAACTTCTGGTCGTCTTTCTCGAACGATAGAGATGACGAGGGAGGTCTCTTGGGTAGAAGGAAAGCTGATCAGACGTGGTCAAACTCAACGACATCAAGAAGAAGGAGCAGTACGAGTATGAAATCATCCAGAAGAGGAGGAACAGGAAGTCGAAGTGGATTTCTCAATGCTTTCTCCTCGACTTCAGCCAAGCTTACCCTCGGCGTACGAAGACATTCCAGAGCGACTAGATGGGCTCTGATGCTAGCACTCGTGGTGCTCTTCATCTTCTCGATGTACTTCTCGTCATCAAGCTTGCTTTCGAATTCGACTACATCCGGTTGGACTTCGCCCGAAAAAGATACCATAGTACGTAATGTCTCGTACTTGGTCTTCAGTCTACCTGGCTTCGAGAGAGTGTCGAGGAGTGACGTGGGTGTCTTGAGGTTGAGAAGATGATGTCTCTCATCGTGTTACGCATGGTTCTCAATGCTTCCTTCCGGACTTCCTTTTCAAACGACTCTCCAATTACTGACACTATCATCGTACTCTCTCCTCACCTCAATCAAGACATTGTACACTATCCTCGGCTCTGATCTTCCACCACGTCATGCACCAAATCAAACCCTCACGAACCTTCGATTTCTCATCGACAACGAAGATCTCAGTCTTCCTTCCTTCATCTCCGATCCTCTCCCCTCCTCCAAATCTTCTTTTACATCCTCCTCCCATGAATCATCCTCTTCTCCTGTCATACCACTATTTCGATTTCGTCGTCATTATCTCCTCAATCGTCAACTTGCTTCACCGACTCGAACCGCCATCATCTCCCTCTTGGATCAACATGGACTAAGTTGGTCAGAAATACCATTCTCACCATCATACTACCGAACCCAACCTTTTCGATGGGATGGTCTAGGTCTTGGAGGTGGTCGATGGGGTTTCGGTGGATCCGACGTCGATCCTGAATTCTATACCTCAAGAGGGATGAAGGATGGCAAACTTAGTCCCACCAGATGGGGTTGGAAAGAACTTGATTGGGCTCTCAACGATAAGAATCTTTACGCCATGCACAACAATGGAGGAAGGAACGAAGCTTTGCGATTATCGTTCGAAGATCAGAGGACGAGGTGGGCGATTCCATTGGATTCAAACTGCGCTTTCACTCGGGCTGGACTCGTTGGATTGATGGATACCATCATAGAAGCGGAAAATCTCAGGAGGGATGATGAGGAAGGTGGTGATGGTGATGGTCAGAATGAGTCTCTAAACAAGGAGTACATCGTTATCCCGATGGCACGATTGCTTGGAAACGAAGAATTCTTCAAGTGGAATCAAGAACCAGATTGGGACGTCCTTAAAGGGATGGAAAGAGGAAGAGAAAGGACCCAAACGATGGAAGGTATACTTGACAAGTATCGACCCCTAGGTAAGTGTTAAAAGAATCTTGGAC
Source organism: Udeniomyces megalosporus (assembly GCA_039545415.1). Lineage (NCBI taxonomy): Eukaryota > Fungi > Basidiomycota > Tremellomycetes > Cystofilobasidiales > Mrakiaceae > Udeniomyces > Udeniomyces megalosporus. The sequence continues at coordinate 302,205 of BCKM01000020.1, read as the reverse complement.
GTTCATCGGAGAGGTGGGGATCCTATCCCGGCTCGATCCTCGCCTTTCCCCCTCAAACACCCTCAGACAAACGAAAAGGACAAGTTCACCACAATAACAAAGTCTTCGGGTTCTTCTTCTTTTCCTTTCAATTCCTCGACTGACTCGAGAACAGCCCCTGCCGAACCTCAAATCGCCTTCCGCTACACTCGTCCCAGTGAATTCACACCTTCGTTCCGATATGGTCGACGACCCAAACTAGCTTTCCTCTGGTCGTTAGGTTGGGTTCCAATCAATCGAAACCTTCACACCATCACGTTCCCTTGGGAAATCCCCGATCGAACCATCACGGTTCAATCCCACGCTTCACTACGTGATCGAACGATTTTGGAACCTGAATCGAGTGGTTGGACGTTCAGGTTGTTCAGTGGGGAGAGTTCATTGGAATCAGAAGATAAAGTCGGAATGAGTCGAAGAGCTAAGAAGAGAGCTGAAGGGATCGTTAGGTATATCGAGGCCATGGACGAAAGGTTAGGGTTGGGTGGTGATGATAGTGATAGTGATGATGGTGGAAATCAAAAGATGGATCCGTCGGCGTTGTCGAGGAAGAGGAAACTTGGTTGGGGTTGGAAGAGGGGTGATGATGGCCTTGAGGTGAAGAAGACAGAACTGATGAAGTCAGTTTCACTCTTACTTCAAGGCGACATGAAGAATTTTGGATCCATTGTGGATCCAGAGGAACATAACGTCATTGGGTATGGTTTCCCTCAATGGTCAAAACCCTCTCGGACCAATCTCTACGATTCTTCGGATTATCTCTTCACCAACGATCCATTCTCACAAACCCATCTCATCGAGGATCTTCTTTCTTTCCTTTCAACTCAACCATCCTCATCCGTCAAAGCATTCGAACCTCTCCTCCAATCATACCTACATTACTTTCTCTATTCTCAAGCCGGCCTCGAACGCTCATCATCTGATCCTTTCCCCCTCTCTTCCTCGTCAAAGACGACCACATCACCAACAACATCATCTTCACACTCTCCATCACCTACATTGATGGAAATTGCCCAATATGATCATACCCTTCTCCTTCTCTCAACTTTTCTATCTCGAACCGATCTCATCGCTCGAATCTCGACTCGAATCGGTCTTCGAATCCAAATCCTCATCCAAGCTCATCCTTCATCGAACAACCAACATCGGATCCCATCGAACCAACTCAGTCAGTGGCGAAAGGCTTTGACCATTTGGGAGGATGCAGGGTTGGGGTTGGTGAGGAGTGGTTGGTTGGGATGGACTTTCTTGAGTGGGAAATGGGAGGTCGAGAGTGGGAGGAAGGAGATGGTTGATTGGGAGGGATTGAAAAGATGGGCTAGAAGGGACGGGTTAGTGGATCGATGACGTTCGTTTCTTGTACAGGAGTGGGTCAGAACAAGGCAGAAGGGGAAAGGAGGATGAACAAGATATGATTTCATCTCTTTTTCAACCATCTGGTTTTCTTTTTCGGGTTTCCCCTAGCATCACATCACGGCATGGGAAAGTTCGACGTTAATCTTTTGTTTCGTACAATCTATTATTTTGCTCTATTGGAGCTTGGTTTATTACATAAACTTAACTGCAAGGACAATGAGTCCGCTGATCCAGAAAGGGGATGTAAAGATGAATATCCAAATGATGGCCTCTATCGAAATAGGAAAAGAAAAAAAAAAAAAAAAAAACAGTTGCGTCAATGGAATTGCGTCAGACCAAAACCTCATTCTTTTCCTGCATTCTAGATCTCGAGTCCAAGAAACGAATCATCCAAAGAAAAAGTGAGATCCAAACGAAAGAGAAGAAATTGAGATTACCAACGTTTCCTACTCTCCATTTTATTTGGTGTGACTTCCACGATGATACGAGAAGGTTTAGCTTGAATCATGATGTCTTCCCAGAAGACGTCAGAGACGTAAGCCGTCGTCTTGGTATCTTTTCCAGCTGGTTCGGAAGAACGTGAAGTGACGAGTTCGGCTTTGAAACTGATGGTCGAACTATCTCGATTTAGGAGGACAGGAAAGGTCGATTCTAGGAACTCGATGGTTTCCTGATATTCGATCGAGAAAGAGAGAGAGAGAAGATATGTGTGAGGGAAGTGAGGGATGGGGAGAAGGGGGGGTTTTTTTTTTTTCATGAACGAGTATCTTGTCGAACGTACCAATCGATTTCTTCCTCTACCACAAAGCGCTTCTCGCTTGCTCCAGAGGAAATCTTCTCCCACCAAGACGTAAGAAGAGAGATGAGTCGGGATCGATCCAGGGAGACTCTCGGCCGTGTTAACGGTGGCAGGGCGTAATTCGGAGGGTGGGTAGGTGGTAGGAGTGGATTCAGTTGGGAGAGTGGTATCGGGGGGAGAGGGTGAGGGTTCTTCAACCTCGTAGGGATCGGAAGGGATCTTCGTGTATTGTGGCAAGGACATGATGGCGGTCTGGAGGGATCAGGAAAGAAAAGCGAAACGCCGCAGCTCTCCAGCAAGGGGTTTTGACCTTCCCGGTTCCAATCGCACGCCAGTCGATATCTCTAATCTACTATCCGCTCCAATGAACACAAACATCGACATGATGCATCAAAAAGAGAATCATGACAACCGAGACTTTACTGTCCAACTGACATCAATCCAAAACCTCCTCTTCCGTCCCCTCACGCTTCGCTTCATTGATTTCTCCCTTCCTTACCTCACAACAATCGATTACCCTGTTCTCTCCCATCGAATGATCTCCACTCCTTCCTCCATTCGTCCATCCTCCTTCTGATGCCCTTAAGGGCCATGGTGCCTTGAATCCATCGTATGAACGCATCGTCGTTTTCGGGTACAAAGGATGATGAAAGGAGAGAGAGAATGGTTTCGAACGAAGCCGAGTTGGAAGCGAGATTGGCTTTGGGGGGGGGGGGGGGGGGGGGGGGGGGGGGGGGGGGGGGGGGGGGGGGGGGGGGGGGGGGGGGGGGGGGATGATAGAGTTGTCAAAACGATGTCAGACAGGATGTTGCATCGAGGTTAAAAACGGGGACAGCGAAAGAAGCGAGAAAGACGAGAAAAAGGATAGAAGGAGTGAACGAAGAGAAAAGGACTTACCTCGATAGGAGAATATGATGGCAAGCGAGACAACGACGAGTGTGTCTCTTCCTTGCAGGAAAAAGATATCCCATATCCGAAGTTGAGTGTGAAAAGGAAGGGTGGTGCAGAAGAGGGTGATGTACCATTTGGTAGCGAAGGAAGAGGTTGAGATCATTTCCTTTTTCTATCGAGATGAGGTCAGGTGATTGAAAGAAATGAGAAGGGGGAGGAGGGAGATGATGGAAGGGAGGATGAAGGATGAAATGAGAGGGGTCGAGGAGGGATAAAGACAAAACCAAATGCCGAGCAGAGACAAGCGACAAAATGATTTCTCAGATGAAGATAATGAGCTCGAAGGGTTCTCTTCTGTAAACAACAACCAGGACAAGAAGGAACGAACCAAGTTGGCGTGGACATCCGGGAGCATGAGTTCGACCAAACGTTCTTGGACATAAAAGTTTTCCAACATCCCGGGAAACCCGGGGCCAAAAATGGAATGCATAGCGTAGGCGTCGTGGATTCGAACGAGTAGAGTATACGTCCGCTGTTCGTGGTGAGGATCAAAGTTTTCCAAGGGGGGGAGGGGGGATTGATGGTTCGTTCAAAATTCTTGATATCAGCTTGAGAGGTCTGTTGCAAAGAGGGATCTAAGGTATAGAAGTAAGGAATGACCGACCTCTGCAGAATAGTAGCACAGGAGATTGGCAGCAATGGAGCCCATTCCTTGACAATAACCACATTCCGGGCAGTACAGCGAGAACGCATGTAGAGCATGGAAGAGTGACCGTTGGCTGATTTTTGGTTTTCGTTCGTTTTCGTTTGTGGTTTGAAAGAAAGAGATGAAGGCGAGGGTCAAGAGGATCGTTCAGTCCAATGCAGAGTGATACCGAAGATACGAAAGAAAAGATCGACTTGGACTTTTCGATTAGGTTGAATTTGGGCCGGAGGAAGAAGGAGAGAGATGAAGATCACTGACCCTAGACCATAACGGGTGTGAAACAGGATGTGACCCGAGATGGTTCGGGGGACGTCTAGGTCGATTTGAACGTCATGTGGTGAGGGCAACTCAATCTTTTCCTATATCGAGACGAACGTCAAATAAAGCAAAGAGACGTGATTCAGAATACATGCACTCTCCGATCACCACGCGTAACCCACTCACCCTATAGCCTCTGACTAGTTCCTCATCACTGCTCGGACGACCTCCTTTCCCACCACCAGCATCCATTTCCTGATTCGTTCCGCTCCCGTTCTCATTCCTCTTCACCTTTTCCTCAATCAGAACTCCCCAAGCAGCTCCCCTCCATCTATCCGGGATCCCCTTCCAAACCCTTCTTTCTACTTTCCTCCTTTTTCCGTCGACCCAGCCCCAATCCGCTCCATTCCCGTTCCGTTGAGTCATCATTCGATCCCATTTTGAGATTCGATCAACTTCTTTCTTTGAGGCACTAGAGGGTGGAGAAGGTGGCGTTCGAGTCAACGCAGGTGGTGTTGGATCGGTCCGGGGTGAGGTGGGCTTGGCTGGAGAGAGAAGGGATGGGGTAGGTGTCGGAAGAGCGAAGAGACGGGACGAGGTGGATGGGTTGTTTGGGTTGGAGAAAAACCCGTATCTGTCGATGATCCAAGATCAAGAAGACGACGACCAAAACAGCGATGATGGTCAGTGCGATGCCCAAAGGCGAAAGTGATCACCCGCGACACATACCTGTCTAGTTGAGCCCTCATCGCTTTCTCCTTCTCGTTGATTTCCCCACCGACGTAGAGCTGATTGAGCCTAGCCATACTCTGTCTACCAAGCTTCGATCTTTCCCTCGTACGTTCAACGCCTTCCTCCCAACCATCACCGGGTACGCCAATCAGATCGAGTCGGGCGTACGTCGATCGAACGTGGAAAGAGTCTTCCTCTGAAGTTAGCATTCAATGATGGAAGATCAGTGGGCACCCTTCGAAATTTAACTCAAGAGAGCGAACACAAATGGAAGTCTGATGCTGCTGCTGCTGCTGTGCTGACCTTCGTCTTGACCACGTACGCTGGGTGAACTCGTCATACTCGTCCCTTGACTGAGATCCTTTCTTGGTCGATCGAGTAAGTCCACGGAGGGTCTATGACCATTTTTGTGGACGGAAGATCCGTCTGTCAATGGTTCTTCCCCCTGGTCTGAGTTGTTGGATGACCGCAGTATTGGTGCTCCGAGCGGATTCCCATAGTGATCCGAGGGTCCAGCGACATCATGTTCGTGATCACTAGGAGAGGCTGTGCTGATTTGGGCCCCATTGGACGCTTGTATCGATAGGTTTGAGAAGGTTTCAGATCGAAGAGGAGAAGTAGAAGAGAAAGGGGGTGAACCAAGTTGAGCGAGGTCTGTCATGCGTGTAGTTGAAGTCGAAGGTGAAGTTGAATTATGATAATCATCTAGGATGGCAGACACTGAGTATCTTTCTTGGCTTGACGTGTGCAAGACTGGTATCGATGTGTTCTCTGGATGGGTATTGTAGGGGGAAGCGAGGGAAGGGAGTGAATTAGGATTAGAGCACGAAACCGGAGGTCCCAGGGATGAGGCGGGATGTTCATCGGAAGGTTGAATGACGAGAGTGCTCATGGGAGAGATCTAGTTGGATCGCGGGCTCTTGACAAGTAGGAATCGAAGGGGGCAAGAAGGTAAAGCGGAGAAGAGCAAGTCTGTCGTTGACGTAGGGGCTGGCCGAAGCTGGTCCAAGGAGATATGTAGAGGGTAGTGCAGGGCCAGAAGGTCGAACTTTAAGCTGGGATGGAGATGCGGGGTATCGCGGTATTGAAAGGGAAGGGGATAGGCTGGAAAGGATGGATAGCACAAGGGAGAGGGGAGGGGGGACAGGTCGGTGGTGGCTCTCTGGTGAATCGACGTCAGGGGTACCCCGATCAACTGTCTTGTTCTATCTCTCTTCGACAGCTCGGGATGGGAACTGTTGGCGAATCATGTCGATGACCTCAGATGATAGCCGAGTCAACGCCAATCGTGAGATATCATCAATCGACGACTTGTCTCAATTATTCGTGCCCTCTGCTCCCTTCCTCATCGCCTCGAGCGACAGTTTGAGGTGATCCCTCAGCTTGGTCACGAACTCGTCTTCCTCTTTATCTGGTCTAGGCTGACTCAGGTTGAAGCGAGGGTCGTGTTAGAACTTGTCATCGGAAGATACTGCGGCAGCCAAGGGACGAACCATTTGATCGAGAAGGTAATGAACGACATTGAGGATGAGACGGGTTGACGCGAATGGTCGTCAGCATGAGTCAAGCGAGTTGAGGCCAGAGTGAGATAGTGACTGATTTGATCAAAGAGAAGGAGAAGCGAACCTCGCACTGATCGATTGTCAAAACGACAGGAGCTGGTGCAAGTGTCAGTCTTGAATGGATTCAGTTGGATGACCCTACTCAAGAGCACTAGGATGAGTCACCTCTGTTCATGGTTCGCTGGTATGAATTGTTCTTAGTGTGGTTGTTTGAGGGGGGTTATCCCTCCCACCTCACCAAAAAGGACCTTCTCTTCGAACGACGACCAGCCCTTCCCTCTTTCTCCTTGCCACAACCACCTCACCACGGCCATCATGCGACCACCACCCTCGCTCCTCTCTCTCCAAAGAGGACGAGGAATCTCCTCCACTTCCAACTTCTTCCCTCAACTTCGTCGCTCAATGGCCACCGACGACGAGACATCCAGGAAACCCTCCCCAAGAGCCAAGCTAAGAACTCAACAACTCGATCATGGAGAGACCTCGGCTTCCGATTCTCCTCTCGAAGCTACGACCGCCTCAAGAGCGTTGCCCATCTTCAAGTACTGTGGTAACTTTGGTATCCCAAAGACCCCCGTGAGTCTGATTGAGTCTCGTCGTCTGGGTTCGATTCGAGGAAAGACTTGAGTCCTTGGGGGGTGACAACGTCAGGTCGATAGGTGCATTGGTTGCTCTGAGAGTTGCCATGCTCCGGTATGTGATCATGTCCTCATCGTGATCACTCCCAGAAATCACAAAGTCGGGAAGCACTAGGGGATCGACACACTACCGTCCGACCTCGACCATGATCTCTTTTCCGCTTCACCTGTTGCTCGTCTCCCTGATCATATCGCGTCCCATAGGAGGGGGGGATCTGTGATCAGACCGAAGCTCGTACTCAAGCGTCCTGCTGATGCCTTCTGCCTTGCCTGTTCCCTGCTCTTCTGACACTCTCTCGCCTTTACTTTCCTCCGCCGATTGCTTACCTCTCGAACTCTACCCCATACACCTCGATCGTCGCTACGAATTCATGCTCCCATAACCTCAGGGTCTTCGTCATCTGAAAGCGCCGTACTCTCCGTGGCTCTGGGCTGGTCGTCCTCTCAAGGCTCTCACCACCCCTCTTCGTCGAAACGGTGGCCGCGACATGACTGGTCGAATCTGCCGACGACACATTGGAGGAGGTCACAAGCGTCGACACCGAAAACTCGATTTCAATCGAATGGAACCTGGAGCGCACGATGTCATCCGAATCGAGTACGACCCAGGGAGATCCGCTCACATTGCCCTCTTGCGTTCGAGGACTGGACTTGGAACCGATGGTGGTTGGAGTTACATCATCGCCCCTGACGGACTCCGTGCAGGAGATGAAGTAACGAGTTTCAGGACGGGTATCCCCGAGGGACTTGTCCCAAAGTGGGATGAGGAGCTTCGAGTCATGATGTCCCAGAAGTCATTCGGAGGAAAGAGTGGCAAGATCGAGCTTCAACAACTTCCCATCCCTCGACCGATGGCCCTCGAGTCAATCAGAGGGATTGACGATGCTTGGATCGCCGAAAACAAGGCTATCACTGCCGAGAAGCGAGCGTTGGCGGTCGAAAAGAAGGCGAAAGAGAGATTGACGATGTTGACGGGTCGACTGGATGAGCGACACATGGCTCGAATCGAGGAGGAGACCAGAGTTGCTGTGGAGGCTGCCAAGGAAGCAACGAGAGTCAGAGAGCAATTGGTCAGAGCTAGGATTGGTTCTGAGGAAGAATTGTCCTCTTCCCGAATTTCCCCTCCTGCATCATCCCTATCATCTTCATCATCAGCACGTCAGTTCTCCACCTCTACTCCTACTCAGCTTCCTTCTCTCGCTATCGACGAGTCGTCGAGCATCCCGCTCGGACTGGCACCCTCTTCGTTCCTTCCCACAATCAACTTCAACACTCGATCGAGCATGCTCCCTGGTTCGAACTTTTCCATCCCAACCACTACCAACAACCCCGATCTCCCTACCAACGCTTCCTCCTCCGACCTTACTGTCGCCACCAAACCAGCTTCCATCCTTCCCTCCAACCTCCGAAGGATGCACAAGACCAATCATGCCTCCGGTCTCGGCGCTCGAGCCGCTACTTCCGGTCTTACCATCCTCCGACAGGTCATTTGCAAACCAGGAAACGTCGTCACCGTCGGATTGATTCCTCAGAACATGCCAATTCATAACATCTCTTTGACAAAGGACGGAAAGATGATGTTGTGTAGATCGGCGGGAAGTAGTGCAGAAGTCGTTGGTCATCTAGCTCCGGATGAGGAAAACATCAAGTATAGTTTGATCAAGCTGCAGAGTGGAGAAGTCAGGAAAGTCATGAGCGAGGGTTGTGCTACGATCGGTCAGGTCTCAAAGTAAGTGATGCCCTATGGGTGATACAACACAACACGCATATACTGATCAAGAAATCTTTCCTCTCTTATCCCTCTTCCCCCTGCTGTTTCTTGGACCCTCCAAAAACCAGCAAATACCACGGCGAGCGAAACTTGGGTAAAGCCGGTCGATCCCGATGGTTAGGTCGACGACCTCATGTTCGAGGAATGGCCATGAACACGTACGTGGATTCTTTCCGTCGATTTCCAGTCGTCCCATGACTGACTTGACCCCCATGCTTCGCGCTCCTGTTGGCTCCTGCTCGTTCTTTCAGCCGAGATCATCCTCATGGAGGAGGACGAGGAAAGTCAAAGGGAAACGTTCACCCAAGGTCGATTTGGGGTTGGCTCACGAGAGGAGTTCGAACTCGAAAACCTGGAATCAATGGTCACAAGAATGCAAACAAGATGTCCGTCCCTTTTCTGCTCTTTCCGCTGTTCTTCCTCTCGCTTCGATTTCATCCTGACTGTGTTTCTCGTTCGTGTTTGTTGGCGTCTAGGGTTGTTCGAGATCGACCAAGAGGAAAAGCGATGCCCGCTCAGATGGTCAAGAAGACTTATGTCGCCAAGGAGGCAAAGTAAACGTTTGGCAAGTCGAACTTGTCGGGATCGTATCGTCGAGGAAGAGCGAGGAATGGGTGGGGAAGCTCTTGGGGGTGGGTAGAAGGGAATGGGATGGCGGAACACAGAGGAAGAGATGCTCCTCGATATTCCCATGGATACTTTTCCTTCTCAAATCAGCTTCGATTGAGTTCATCTCGCGATTGAGTGTAGGAACATCACGGATCCATGATGGCAGCGAGGCAAGGTTGACGCTTTGAGGGTTGAAAAGTTCACGAAGAACAAGAGAAAAAAAAGTGCGCATCCCTCTCGAACATCTTGAAGAAAGAAAGAAACAAGAGTTCGACTTCTTTGTGCTTTCACCCCCCCC
>BCKM01000020.1:262211-292519 GCA_039545415.1 Udeniomyces megalosporus | reverse complement strand
CCCCCCCCCAAATTTTTTCTCCTCATCTTTGATTCCATATCTCCCATTTCTGAGGATCCTCCGCAATTTTCTTACAAGCTACGAGATTCATCTCTCATGCGACTTTTGTTCTTGATAGCCCATCAGAAGATCAATCTCGAGTCCATTCGAGCGATCCATCATCTCGATCTCGTTCCTTCGGAACGTCTTGAAAGATCAAAAAAAAATATATTCTTTCTTGACTTCGGCCGGTATCTGAACCAACACGGTTTTACATAAGAGTAAGGAGGATGGATCGATTCAAAATCATCTTCCACCTCCATTCTTCTTCCCTTTTCCCTTGAGACCACTACCACCTCTTCCTTTCCAATTTCTTCCACTCTTCCTGGTTCCCCACCATCCTTCACCATCATCTCCTCCTCTGACACCTTCCTCACCCTGCCAACCTACCTTCATCCGATCTCGAAGATAAATCCCTCGATTATCGGCGTAGGTTCCGGGAAGGGAATCGAGACCGAGGGAATATCCGTAAGCGTAACCGAGAGATTTACCACCGAGTGTCGAGGTTGGTGGGTGGTAGAACGAAGAGATTCCCTGATAGGAGATTGAGAAGGGTGATGACGATGACGATGGATTTGAAGTTGAATCAGAACGATGTGGTGGACGATGTCGACGTGACCTAGAGGCGGATCTATGTTGAGTTCTCGGACGATCGTTCATCGTGTTGGTGATGATGATGTCTCCACCGAGGGAGTGGACGAGAGAAGACTGGTTGGTAGGAGAATCGTCATTGTCGAGTGGAAGGATTTTGATTTGTTTGCAAGGCATTTTTCCATCTGGACCTCTCTCTGGTGAAGGTAGAGGTTGGAGATGAGCTGTTCGAGGATTCATCTTTGGCTTAGGTGTAGATGTAAGGAGAAGAGTTGATGAAGGACTAGGACCTTCTGATGACGATGGATCGAGGACACAAGGTATTGATTTCCTGGAAGGAGAGGCATCCCTCCTCGAATCTGCCTCTCTTGACACATCTTCGAACGATACAGCCGTTTCTAAAGCTTGCATTCTCAACTTGAGTTGATCTGATTCGGTGAGTTCGATGTGGTTGGGATTATGGACTAGCCAGGTGACGATCAAGGGGAGAAGGGCGATTGGTTTGGGTGGTTGAGAGGAGATAAGTCGGAATATATGAGTCGGTCGATCATCCTTTTGAACCAATCGAACGACAGATGGAGATGACGTCGAATCAGACAGATCGTCTCGTCGTTTGCGTTTTTGAGTTGGTGATGAGTTAAGGTGGAGTGAGGGAGATTCGATCATCTGTACATTGTTGTCGTCATTGTTCCGCTGTTTCGACAGAGTTGATGCCTTCCCTTCTTCTTCCTTGGGTCCAACAAACTCAACACCTTGCCAAATTTCACTGAGCAACTCGAGAAGGATCTTCTCGGCTGCCTCGTCAGGTTCCACCTCTTCGTCAGTTCGAACAATACCCTTCTCTTCCGACACATGGTCGTCGACTAGTTCGGATCGAGTCACGAATATCGTTTGATCTGGTAGATGGTGAGGGTTTCGATGGAGAGGGTGGGCTGCTGACCTAAACAGTCGTGGAATCGTTGATTTCAGGTTTGAGTTCAAGGAGTTTGGATCGAACGATACGTATCCGGGGGGTGTCAGGATGAGTCAGAAGGGAGGGTAAAGATAATCCGGAACGACACGTGGCAAGCAAAGAAACAAGAGAGACTCGTCAGTATATCAGGAGAGTGTTCAGTAAGTTTAGGTACGTATAAATGGGAGTCAAGGAATCGAGACAGGTACTAGGAATCAGGTGGTAGGATAAACGACATACCGACTTGGAGGGAGGTTTGTAGCCATGACCTGGAGATTAGCCCGCGTTTCCTCGGTGTTAGGATAGATGGAGAGGTGTCTTGAGAGAAGGGGGAGAGTAGATGCAAGGTGGAGGTCGAAGGGAAGAAGGAGGATTGTCATTTCGGTCTCTTGCGAACCTCCCCAACCTCTTCCGTTGTCTTTTTTTTTTTACTTCTCACGCTCGTAGCCCAGATCTTCAGGGCCAAAATCGTGCGCCCGAAGTATAGCGGAGTCATACATATACAGCGGATCAAGACGTAGAAAAAGGAAAAGCGATCGAGAAGAAATAGACAAATGAACGACGAGCGTCGACCTAACAATTAGAAATGACCGAGCTGTTCCATTGCCGGGACAATCAGGGCTTGCGGAGCTTTGACCTTGATATTGTTGTGAGCCCAGGCAGCGATCCTCGGGATCTCCTTCTGAGCGAGGTCGACGGAGTCGACGAGTTCCTGATCCATCATCGCAGCGGACTGGCGAGACAATGCAAAAAGGTCGAGATACAGTAAGCGTTGACCGCCCGGACAAGGAGCAACGCATGATCAGTCTGCTTTTACTGACAGCTGGGTTGAGTGCGGTCAGTGTGCTCTGAAGGTCGGTGCAGACGAGATGAAGACCTCGAAGGTCCATCATGACGTCGAAGAATCCACTCCCGGTTCGTTCCTACAAAAGATCCACATAGCCAGAAACATCTAAGAGGCAAGCAACTGAGGAATAGAAGCAAGATGAATCGTTCTTACTTTGGGGAAAAGAGCAGCGACGAGAGCGTCGGCTGTTCCTTGAGCCGGCTCGGGCTTGGCTTTATACTTTTTGCAGGCGTCAGCCATAGCGCGGACAGCTCGATTCGCCAGATCAACTGTGAGATAAAGATCGATAAGCATCGTTCGCGGTGATGCGGGATTGCTCTTGGACGAAATTGACTCACTCATGACAGCGCAGCCATTGATCAACTCGGCCTCGAGGACCATTCGTGATTTCATGGCTTCAAGTATCTTGATCAGGTTTGTGCTCTGAGCTAGCCAAAGACCGAGGAAATCCTCGAGGTGTCGCTCTCGGTGAGTTTTGGCGAGCTGTTCGTCTTCGGTCTCGATTTGACGTTCGGACGCAGCCTTTCGTGCCTTGACTTGGTGCGTGCTGCAGAGTAGACGAGGATACGCAGATTTCAGTACGTGACAGAACGATGTTAGGTTGTAAAGACAAGCGAACGAACTGGATTGTGACACCTTCCTCCGCTTTAGTAACTGACACGGCACCGCTCTTGAAGGTAGGTTGCTTTGAGATTGGGTCCCAGACGGAACTGTGATGAGGGTGGATCACGGGTGAGTCAACCGGCTTGGGTTCTGAGAAGTCAGGATCGGTAACTCACCGAGTCAGATCATTCGCGCTCTGAGCTCGTCCTTGGACCTTTTCAGCGTCCATAGCTCCGTAATGGAACGGAACAAAGACTTGACCGTGTCCAATGTCGCCAGTCTTCAGCGTTACCTCGATAGCGCCTCGCCGAGATCGTACGACAACGAGATCGCCATCTTTGAGTCCCATCGTTGTGGCATCCTCGGTGTTCATCTGACAGAATGACTCTGATCAAGTTGGGGAAGGAAGACCTCATGGTGAGCCGGGCGATAAATAGACAAGACAAACGATCGATGACGAACGAGGTGCGGCATCTGTCGCGAGATGATTTGATGATGGGTTGTCAGCTGCTGAAAAGGCGAGAGAAAGAGGGATAACAGGATTCGCGCTCATACCTTGGAGGGATTTGACTCTGCCGGTCTTTTAGAGGCGTAAGTGGAGCGAGACTTAGCTTCTACATCTGTGTGTCTGATGAGTCATCTGACATGCGCCGGCCTTACCTTGGATCTCGTGTGGAAATGATAGACTTTTCGTCCAGTGGCGAGCTCGAACGGATATTCGTCGTTGGTGGCCTCGGGGGAAGGGTGGTAGTGAGCGGCCTTGAAGATGGCTCGCCCGTTCGGGTTCAGTGCTGCATACTGAGCAGGGGACAAAGGTACACCAGTCTCCATGTCGTGACCTGAGGATACGGAAAAAAAGAGTCCGATAAGCTTGGAATGAGATGAGACCTAGTAGATGACGAAAAGCTAACCGTAACTCTGTGAAGCCAGGAGACAGAATCACAGCAAAGTCTCTATGTGAGATCGGATAGGCGAAGGCACAGAGAGAACGACAAACAGCCGGACGTACCTCGCAGTAGTCTGTACCCGTCGGAAAAACCCCATCAGAATAGAGTCGCTCGGTCTGTACGTAATGAATGTCAGTGAGTTCCGCCTGCACACTATCAGCGACAGGGTGCTTACCCCTCTGGTAGCCTTGTCATTGCAAGGCCACTGGATTCCGCCACTGTCTGTGAGACTCTCGTATGAAAGACCGCTGTAATCACATGGTCTGTTTATAGTCGACTTCTTCCAGTCCTCGAAGGCACCTCGAGCATCCTTCCAGTGGACGAGAGGCTTGCCATCTTTGTTCTTGAAACCCATTCGAGTGGCGTAGTCGATGAAAATCTCGAGGTCAGACTTAGCAAGTCCAGGAGGATCGATGCTGTACAAGAGATATCGACGGATGCATCATGAGAACATGCGATCTGCTAGAGTCCATGCGAACCGAACATTCAAGATGCATGAACGGACTAACGCTTTGTGGGAGATGTGGACTGTCCGATCGACGTTTGTGTATATCCCTGTCTTCTCGGCCCACATCGCGGCTGGAAGAACTACGTCTGCAAGCTGAGCAGTCTCGGTCAAGAAGATGTCTATAAATGGCGTCGGATATTCAGCATAGGGGCGATCAACTTGTCGCGATCTGAATCTTTAGCGAGACATGGACAAGCTACGGACCCTGAACGACGACAAACATTTCTGGATTGGATAGTAGGCTTCGAATCCGGTTGAGATCAGGCAGAGAGACGGCTGGATTCGTGCCAGAGACCCACATCATCTTGATGGAGCCCTCCTCGATATACCGGAGCATGTCCATGATGTGAGTCGGCTCTGACCTATATCATGAGGAAGATTTTGGCGGGAGGGAGGAGTGATGGTGCAAATTGAGCCGAAGATAAGTGGGGAGAATAGTAAACGAGAGGGCACGTCGAATCGAGACGAAAGTCAGCGAGATGGATGTCATGTATATTCTTCATCGAATGTAAGCAGATAGAGACCGATGACCAAAGACAGAAGTTTGCATACCAATGAGGCACCTTGTTGACATCGAGCTGATCAAGTCGAAAGATGAGTGTTCGACCTATTTCGCCCGATCCAGTCTGACGCAAGTTTCCACTTACGTTCCAATGGTCCGCCCAATCCTGCATGTGCCTCTTGTTTCTACTCGATATAAACGTAGCGCATGTCAGGAATTATCCGCGAGACCAGAGGACCGATCATATGCCTCACTGATGGTTCCGAAAGCCAGGAAACTCTCCATCGCCTGTTTGGACAACACAGAAATCATCAGATGTCATGACACTCTATCAGCGACAGCTGTATCTACACTTGCATCCTGTCTCGCGATTATTCTGTGCTGTCGGCTTTTTTTTTTTTTGGAAGGAGAGGGGGGAAGAAGAGGGGTAGGAGAAGACAGCGGGTTAGCTAAGTTGAGGATGGACCAGAATCATTGAACGCGAACCAACCTGCCCGTTCATCTGGTAAATTCCAGCTCCAGGCTTTCCGATCATTCCTCGCATCAAGTTGATGTTGTTGACCATGCATGCTGAGGGCGTGGCCTGAATCGACAAAGACTCGACCGAGAGTCAGGAGAACATCATAGGTGGAAACCTACTCGAGTTGACATGTCCCCATCAATTCGAAGGGATGGATTAATAGGTACCTGATTGGACTGGTAAACTCCTTGGAGGGCAGTGCTCAGCAGTCTTTTGCAGCTTCCCAGCAGCTTTGCTGCTTCCCTCAAAGTCGCTTGAGGGACGCCAGAAATTTCCTCGACACGTTCAGGGCTGTAGATTTTGACAATGTTCTTGAGAGTGCCGAACTCCACAGTATGCTTGTCGATGAACTAAAGGGAACGACGTTATGGGTTTCCGATGAACGATGATTGGTCATGTAAGTGAAGCACAAAGCAACACATCACCAGTCGCGAGATGATCGAGCAACGAACGTCTTTGTCTAGACATGCGTCGTTCTCAATGAGAAGATGAGCAAGTCCGTTGAGGACTGCTAAGTTGGTACCTATCTTGGGAGCGATGTGTACGTCAGCGTGCTTAGCAGATCCAGTAGATCGGGGGTCGATAACGATAAGTTTGGGTGGGTTGCTGTAAGACAATTAGTGATCAGGATTAGATGTTGTCTGGCGTGATATACGGGGTAGACGAGAAAAGGAACCTACGGAGATGCCAGCCGATCGAGCATCCTCGACCAAAGGACAGTGCCGGTGGCAGCGAGATTGTGTCCAACCATAAAGATGCAGTCAGTCGTATCAATGTCGGTGTACGACCCAGGCTGGCCATCGCATCCGAAATTTTCTCTCATGGAAGCAGCCGCGGTAGCAGTCTGCTCAAAGTTCAGACAGGGTACAAAGATCAGGTTCAGATTCGCTCAGAGCGGGTTGAAAGCGTCGCTGATGGAAGAGACATGAAACAAACGCAGAGCCGGGTGTTTCCATCCATGTGCAAAGTGCCCAAACCGCCCTTCCCGACAACGGCAAGGGTGTGATACTCTTCGGCGAAAAGTTGACCAGACGTGTAGAAAGAAATGCCGTGACCGGTGAGAGTCTCGATGATGGCTTTGGATTTTCTGACGATCAGCGACATCTGTACAACTCAAGAGAACCAAAGCCATGAGAACTGATCGCATTGCAGATGGTAAAAGGCAAAACATTCAGTACGCACGGCATCATCCCAAGAGGCAGGTTCGAGGTTTCCGCTAGATCCCCGGATGAGAGCTGTAGGTTCACAGTCATAGTAAGAGTGTGAGCGAGATGTATGGGCTTTGCACACGGTACGCGAAGGAATTCAGAGGAAGAAAGGAACGAACGTGTCGTCAAACGATCCTTGTGGTCATTGACAGGGAAGCACTCGAGTCCCTTTGGTCCTAGACGGCCTTTGTTGACCCGGTCTCCCTGGCAGGAAGAAAGATACGGTCAGTTGAATCGGTGCTCAACATGTATTCATGAATATGATTCAGCTATCCAATCGTCTTCAAAAGAGGACGACATCTTGTTGCCAGCAAGCACTCACCGCTCGACCTCTAACACCAGCTATCTTACCATTGGATCCAACACCGACTGTTCAAGGCAGGGCGGGTCATGGTCAGAAGAGACGTACGCTCTGAGAACAAAGTTACTTGCCGAGCCAATCGCAACGTTTCTATTTCTCCCTTGATGTCATCCCCGGTAACTCGAACGACCGGTTTGCTACTCACTGTCTACACCGCATCCGATGGAGCACATGATGCACGCGCTCTGGACCCAGTGGTCAACCTTTGCAGAGGTATGTTCATCAACTCTGACACTCCACTCTGAGTCCTTGCCTCCAGGATGATAAGTAGTGCACCGCTGTCCGTATATGTCTGCGATAGGGTCCCTCGTTTTGTGGGGGACATGGTCGGGGTCTGCTGGAATGCTGGCTTTGGGAATGTCTGGGTATTCCATGGCAGATTGAAGGGTTTGATGGGTGATTTGTGTGTCGATGCCTGGACGAGGGTTTGACCGGACCCTGCAGGAGCCAAGCAAACACCGGAACACTGTCCTGGCCGGGCGGTCCCTTTATCGCTCTGCCGATCCAGAGGCTCCAAATGCAAGAGGAACCTGATCTCGATGACGTTTGCCCGGTTTCTGACTCTCAGGGGCAGTACTTTTGATAGACAACAGGATGTACGGTATGCTTTTATCGATACACATGTATCGACAGGACTCTGTCTCTTCTATATTCTTCTTCTCAATCTTCTACGCCGCAAAGATGCGCAAACTCTCGCTTCTTGCTGGAATCCCGGGCTAAAATTAGTTCTACTCAAGTCCTTGGCGAGTCGCGCAGAATGAAAATGAAATTGGACTCCGCCAGCCACGTCAGCCACGTCGCCCACTACAATTTGTGCACTTCCCTTATACTTCCACACACAAACCTCCACCTACATCCTTCCTGTAGCCTTCCAATTCTCCCTAATATCTTTCTTCAGTTCAAAGCAAATGGAAGGACTTCGTCATCTTCGTAGCCGAAACCAAGCAGAGAAGGAGACTGCTCCCAGTAGTTCTTCACCTGTCCCTCCAGCGCCACAGACCTTGAGCCCGAAACAAGGTGCGCTGCATGTGTGTTGTGATCACCGCGAGAAACGAAATGTCGCTGACCTCTGGTTAAAACCGATCGCCTGATACGATTGTTCTCGTTTTCCTTCGAAGGTGCCGAGGCCATGGTAGAGTCTGGTCTCAACCGTCACTCTCAACGACTTGATGTCCTTTTCCTTAAAGCTGTGCGCCGTCGTCCACAAAGTATTGAGCTCGATTGTCAACTCATTGACTAATCCGTTGTTGTGACTTCTATAGGTATGGGGTGGTATCTTCTTGTCGTACGGAGGGATGTTCACTTCAGTCGTTGGGGGGTCTGTCTGGGAGATGCAGAACAATGCAAGTCCAAATCTTGGTGTCCGCTTCACATACAAATGTTGGCTGACGACAGGCTTTGATGAATCGCGCAGGCTGGAATCCTCAGAATGCTCGAAGCCATCGTCTTTCCTGTTGGCCTCACAATGTTGGTGTACTCGTCATGCTTCACGTAGTACTCTAACCCGATGGGCTAATCGTTGGCACTTGAATTGCTGACTCGCAGGATCGTCCTCTCCGGCACTGAATTGTGAGTGTCGCTCAGTTCATATCAGCCTCGCTTGGACCTCTTGACTGATCTTCTACGAGAATACGCTTTTCTGTCCAGGTTGACCTCCGACATGATGTTTATGCTTCTGGCAGTCATCAAGGGTCGGATTCCTTGGTGGGGCATTCTCGTGAACTGGTTCGTTGTCTTCTGGGGTAACCTGGCGGGCAGTCTATTCTTTGGTATCGTCTTGGTACACTACGGAGGTCTCGTCAACAACGCTGGAATCCAAGACTTCATCGTCAGCGCTGCGACTAGTCGAGCTGGCGCTCCCTGGTACCAGCTGTTCCTACGTGGGATTGGGTGAGTCGTCCTGATCTCCGAGGAGGTTCATCAATCTAACTTTGATCACCTGATTCAACGAGCACAGATGCAACATTATGGTCTGCATGTCAGTTTACTTGGCCTCCCTGGCTTCTGGCCTCGGGTCAAAGGCTATCGCCATTTTCATTCCGCTTTCTACCTTTGTAAGTCTTCCAGATCCACGTGTCTTCCTCCTCGCGCAATCGACTGATCAGGTTCCCACGACTTCTTCCTTCAGGTTGTTTGTGGATTCGAGCACGTCGTTGCTGGTTCGCCCTTTGAGTTTTCTAAGGACCGGGCCGAGCTTCGCTGACTACTCATCGGATCGCCCCCAGATATGTTCACGATCCCTCTGGGTATCAAGATTGGAGCGCCTGTCTCTGTCGCCCGATACATCGGCACCCCTCTGATGGCAGCACTTATCGGCAGTAAGTTTTATCAATGACTACACTGTTTGATCCCTCTGATACATGACTGATCAGAACTCTGTCAAATCAGACATCGTCGGAGCCACTTTGATCTCTCTCTCACTCTACTGGTTCTACCTGCACGACACGAGATCCTCACCTTCTTTCGTCAAGAAGAGGCATGCTCGACGCGAACATGCTGCTGGCACCGACGTTGAGCTTCAGCAAGAGTCTTCTTCCGAGACGCACACTCAAGTTGGACCTCTTGGTGAAGGATCATTCGGTCACCCTGGTCTATGGAGCTCGAACGGATACGACAAGCATCATTTCTAAGTGCTCATGCAACCTGTTGGCTATCCCTAATTGATTCCATCTATCGATTTTTGCCACTGTATCTGCTATCGCCTTTTGTATCCTGCCTCTCTACGTATTATGTTGGTCATGCACGATTTGATTCCTCACGCGACTTCCGAGATCATACGATGTGCTGGCGCAGCGAGACTAGACGAAGAGAAAGAGATCAGAAAAACGGGCTACGGGACCACGTCAGCACCTCAGCACCTCAGCGCCTCAGCTCGCCACCACCACTAACAACCAACACCCGTGCTTCCCGCTATACGCTACTCCCCCACCAGCCACACTGGATCCCGAGTCATCCATACCCTTCCTGTCGTCCTGTCGAACATAACCAAGCCTCTCATTTCACCAATGGCATCAAACACTAACAACTCATCAGACCAAAGTTCGCCTCGTCCTCCACCATCAGCACCCTCTTCCTCTCACTTTCCCTCCAATCATACTTCTACCTCCTCTTCTCCCCCCTCTGATTCAGAATCAATACCTTCCTCTAACTCCTCTCCGCACGATCCACCACCATCTTCTCATCCTCTTCATCCATTCTCAGCCCTCTTAACGCCCTACTCTTCCTCACTCTACCCACCTTCGACAACTAACACGACAACTACTACGACTGCCTCTTCCAATCATTCGAACTTACAAATCCCACACCCTTTACTCACATCCATCACTTGTATCAACTTGACGACGTCTTCACCAGCTCCTTTATCTCGTCCACTGGCTCTCACGCCTCAAACACCTTATTCACCTCCTCTTCCAATCAACAATGCGCCCAACGTTAGAAGAGCTAAAGCGCTCTGTTGGAAACGACTCGATGGAGGTGAAAAGAATCCTACTGCTTCAAATCTCATCTATAGTCCGTCATCGTCGTCATCCAAGACGGAAGAGAAACAAGGAGTTCTAGCTGGAGTTGTGGAATCCTTGTTTGAAGGAAGGGAAATCGTGTTGGTCAGTGGAGGTGAAGCTGTCAGAGAGTGGTGCTTGGAAGGTGGAGGTGAAAAGAAGAGGGTTGAGAAGGGTAAAGAAAGGGAATGGGGTGGACCAGGTGGAGTTGGAAGTACGATGGTTGACGTGGGGGAATCGGATTTGGAGTACAAGCATGGTGGTTGGCCAGAGATTGGGCGATGGTTGGATGGGAGGGAAAAGTAAGTTATCTCCTACTTCATGTCATCATTATCATCTCATTTGAATCTTGTCCCGTTTCCTTTTCTTCTTTGCTCAGAATCTTCGCTGATAGTCATCGTCTCTCCTTCCTGTTATTCAATCGTCAAACTTTCTCCTTTTTCTTTCTACCAAAACCAAAACCAAAAAAAAAAGCTTGATACAAACTATCCCTCTCCTACCACCTTTTCAGTCTCTTGTAGGAGCCTCGACTCGAGTCTACACCACCGCGACTTCTCTCTTCTCTCGTTACATCACCTCTTTCACGAACGGTACTCAAGCTAACGCTCTCAATCTCCTGATGGAGAAGAGTCCAGAGGCGAGTAAATTCTTGGTCGTTCAGGGAGGAACGGTTTGGGGGAAACATTGGGAGGGTGTCAAGGATTTCGCAGATGGCGTCTTGGGTGGAGCTGGCGAGGAGGGAAAAGGAGGGAGAGGAGGCGAAAGAGGATTCTCGGGTGGTAGTGATGGTGACGGTAGGGGTGGGAAGCAGAATAAGGAGGAGAATTAGAGGCCTTCTGTCTTTTTTTGAGATTGTT
This sequence comes from Udeniomyces megalosporus, assembly GCA_039545415.1. Lineage (NCBI taxonomy): Eukaryota > Fungi > Basidiomycota > Tremellomycetes > Cystofilobasidiales > Mrakiaceae > Udeniomyces > Udeniomyces megalosporus. The sequence goes on along the minus strand of BCKM01000020.1, from coordinate 281,087 downwards.
TTCTCCTGATCATGACAAACTTTCGTTTGATCCTCTTCCTTTTGTGCATCATTCGATCTCGATTCTGATGCTGTTAGATTATCATCATATGGTCCAGAAAAAGTGTCGGCTCTGGTCCTTACTCGTCAGCTTCCTTTGGATGTTGTTTCTAGCGCAGCTCATCTGATCAACTTTGCTTCAAGATGGGAGTCATCACATTCTGCCTGAATCCTCAATTTTGACTTTTTTTTTCTTCTTTTTTTTGTAACAACTTCCATCGAGCTCATCCGCTCCCCCATCAACCTGACATCTATCACACCTCTCTTCACCTCGAATCATTCTCATTGATCGTTTCTCTCCCGCTCATCCCCTCAAATCATCCAACAATCAACTTCCTTCCCCATCATATCATCCTGATTGATTCCTTCATCGAATCGAATCCAACATCTCAAGCCAGGTCCAGCAAGACCAGACATCATACCACTCCCAGCTTTGCCTTTAGTTAGGAAAACAGTCCCTTCTCCCTCCCTTTCGTCGTCGATGGTTGGTGTGATGAGATCGGATTTGGATAGAGAGGGAAGGAAGAGACCAGGGAAAAATCGGGTTGGAAGATGACGGGGAGGAGGATGGATGGAAATGGAATGTTGATGCGTCGAGGTCATCGAGATTGATGATGATGATGACGACGAATGATTCGTAGAGTCAATCTCAGACGTGTCGGTTAATTCTCGATGGATGGGATTGAAAGTCTGGGAGGTGACAAGTTTTGATAGATGAGTCGAAGGACAGCCATCCCCGTAGACATCAAGCTCCGATGAGGGGATAAGTCTGGCCTTGAAGGGTGTCGAGAGTCGATTCGAGTAAGGAGTGATCACATGTCTAGGGGTTGAATCCAAATTCGACGTTGATGCAGAAGATAGCGGTGACGTCACGTGAAGGAGGTAAGGAAGGACTAAGAATCGAAGTGTCGCTGCGACTGCTTGTGGATTACCAGGTAAACCAAAGATTGGCTTTCCGTCATTCAGATTTGAATCGTTGGTCAGAGAGGAATAGATCGAGGTTGAGTTCTCTCGAGGTGGCCAGTGAGTCGTCTCTGGATTCATCTCTTCACCCCTTTCAGGTTTCCAATCATTCCTTGAGACAGAGTGAGGAGGAGGGTCGGAGGGGAGTAAACCAAACATGACAGGTCCTCCAGGGCGCATCTTGACGCCTTTGAATCCAAGACCGAGACCGAGTTTGGCGAGCGATAAGGGGACGTGATCATGTTTACCTTGCGAGACAGCTCCAGTGGTGATGAAGACATCGATTTCATTCGATGGAATCGAAGTCGTGGCCCTGGGAAAGTGAAATGCATATCGAGCAATGAGCGCTTCAAAAGACTCGATGGAATCTCCTGTGGAACCGAGTGAGATAGGGTCAAAACCCCAAGAAGTGAGTTTGGCGATGAGGTAGGGTGTGTTGGAATCGTAGATTTGATTGCGATTACGTGTTCCAGATGAAGGGATCGTGGTCGAGATGGTATCGGAGCTGATGAGTTCTTTGCCAGTGGAGATGATACCAATCCGAAGTGGGCAGAGAACCGAGATGTGGGTTAAACCGAGAGAAGCGAGAACCATGACATGCTCTGGAGTGATAGGCGTTTGGGCTGGTAGGACGAGAGCGGAAGGTGGGTAGTCCTGCGAGTGAAGATGATGATGTCAAAGAGTCGATCGAGAGGAGTCAGAGTTCGATCTCACGAGAAGAGTCAACTTTCGATCTCACGAGAAAAAAGAAAAGAAAAGAAAAGAGCCAATCCTCCACAGGCTCCTATTCTACTTTTTGACGCAACGAGAAGAGAATGCCAGAAAGGGTTGTTCGGATGCTGACTTACTTCGCCTGCAGGCCGTCGGTTAGCTCTTGCTGGAACCATGTGGCGAACCCTGATGAAGATTTCTCCTTCGTCACCTTCATCATTCAAGATCTCAACGACCTCATGCTTAACGCAAGCGTCCCAGCGATCACCAGCTCGACCGGTTGGAAACGAAGCTCCCGTCATCATCTCCCAGCAATCCCCTACTACCTTCAGACTACTTTTCGCGGTCGGTGGGAGGAGTTTGTCGGTATCGACTGAGCTAGTGGATGACGAGCTCGGGGGGTCGCACTGATCGAATGGTTCATCACCTGCTGCTAAACTCCCTCTCACTCTCAATACGACATCCTTTCCCTCTTTGGTGGTCGACCCGACAGGTGGGAGATGGCGAGTGAGAGAGGAATCGAGCAAGTAGCCGTCCATGGCGGAATTGTCGAACGGAGGAAGACCAGGTGAATTTGCATGGATTGAAATGGACGATTGTCGACCGACGGATTGGAGAAGAGGAATCGAAGCTGTCCGCTTGGGTGAGAGGGGGGGAAGGTTCAAGAGGTAGTCGAGTGCTGATGGGTACGAGAGAGGTGCTGGCATGATGAGGGCTTTCTGGCTCAGGCCGGAGGAGTCAAGACGAGACCAAGGCGAGGTGGAGGTGTGTTGAAAAAGAAACTCTGTTGACGTGGTCCTTTTCCGGCGTTTGGCGGAAAGACGTTCCGGTATCCGATTTGCCTCGTCGATCTTTTCGCTACCAATGATTCACTTGGGTCGCTTTCTTTGCGATATATAGCATCGCCTCCACAGATATCACGAACAATCAATCATCTCTCTTCTTCTTCTCCTTCTTCTTCTTCTCCTTGACGGGTTCTCTCCATTCAGTCCTTCTCTTCTTCACCTCCTCTTGATCTCCAAGCATGCTCTCGCATATTTTCCACTCCTCCCAATCATTGCAACCCATCAACCACCATTCCTCATCCTCCCTCAATCTTACGCACCATTTCGCGATTCCATGACCTCTACAGGTAGCCGGCGTGAGATCTTCCTCCTCTGCCTCCTTCCAGACTTGCTTCAGAGTTGAGCACGGACCCGTTCTACCGTACTCGGCGCAATTCGTTCGAAGCAGATCGAGTGCGGCAGGCGACCAGATGGAAAGCAGTGGTTCCGGGAATTGATCCGAAGGATGCAGATAAGCAGAGATGGTTCGATCTTTAGCTATCGATGAAGGCTCCGATGTAGTCACGTCGAAATTGAGTGAGAACGACTGAGAAGGATGATTGCCAATGTACTTGTCGACGATTTTACTAAGGGTTTCGAGCTGAATCAACGGGAAGTCGACGGCGATGATGAGAAGATGAGATTGGGGGTGTCGTTCGTGAGCGGTGAGGATGCCCAATGATGGACCCGAAGTTGCTTGACCGAAAGAGGGCGGTTTTAAATCATCCGACGGATCAGGGAGAAGTTGAATATCGAGGAACGTAGATGGGGCGGGAGAGAACGTGAAGCTAGAACCCTGAGGGAGTTGGGGAGAACGTTTGGAAGGTATGGATAGGATGGGATCAGAGATGATGGATGGGTAGCTCAGCTTCAAGGTGTGAAGTGTGGCGAGAAGGTGTTGGTATAATGGAAGTGATGGGGAGGAGGATGATCCGGGTTGAGGGATCGATAAGAATGCCTTGTTCTGGGTGGGCTCGACGAAACGGGAAGATCGACCGCCTAGAAGGATGAGCGGTTTGATGTCTATAGTGTTAAAGGCCATGGTGGGTAGGGAAGAGAGGACAGACGCCAGATGACGTTGAGAGATGGAGTCTCGGCGTTTTTTTTTTTTTTTTTTTTTTTTTTTTTTTTTTTTTTTTTTTTTTTCATTTCTTCTTGTTCCTTTTTTTCCCTTCTTCTCCTTGTTGCGCGATACTGACAATCCGGATCGTAACGAGATGAGCGTATCGGACGTACCAGAAAACATCCAACTCCCCGCCGCTAGTCACGTGACAGATTCTGGGGTTGTCCCCAATTCTCCTCCGACCCTTCCTCCGTCCTGACCTCATCCCCTCGTCTCCATGAACCATTCACATAAGCGGCGTACCGCCCGTGACCACCTCGCACTTCTCAATACTCTCCAGCGCTCCCACACTGCCGATATCACCAATAGTCTACTCTCCCCTCTAGCTCGACCCCCTCCCTTCCCTGCCCCTTGCTCTGCTCATGAATCGTCATCCGACGCGAGTTCCAGCTCACACCACAGCCAACAGGATCAAAATCTTCAGAGATCCACCTCCTTACCTCCTTCCAAGCTCTTCCTGCAGCCCGTGTACCCATCATCAGAATTCACAACCTTCCCAGTCCATCCCTCCTCTCTGTCTGATACACTACTTACCCCCTCCATCACCTCCTCCTTGATCTCACTCGCCTCGAGCTCCATTCGATCTAGTACCAACGATGCCTCACCTCTACCTGCCTCTCTGATAGACCCTATCCTGCTCTCTTCCGTGAACCTCCTCGACTCCACCCTCATAGCTCTAGCTCAACAGACGCCGGCTGGAAGCTTTCGAACAGCCAAGGCGGGAAGGGTGAAGAGGAGGGAAGGATCTGGAGGACTCAGCAAGGGGAAGGGGAAGACCAGAGAGGGAGCTGCAAACGAAGCGCGAGGGGCGAGAGGTTGGGAGGATGTGCTCAAGGCTTTGGGTGCAGTCAATGGTCTGGATAGAGCGTACGTGTCTGTAATGACTCATGGCTGGGGTCGTATCAGGCTAGACTGATTGAGTCTTGGTCGACATTTGCAGGGTCTACGAAAGAACGAGGAGGAGACTAGAGAATCTATATGGTCCAGCAGGCTCGACGATTCGTGAGTACCCTTTGATCCATCATCGCGTGATTTCCATCCGGTGACTATGAGTTCCAACTCGCTGACGAGGTGTCTTGAAACTACAGTCCCACCTCCCAACATCAGACGATAGGCCTGATCGGAGGTGTGCCAAGAGCTAACGGCAAGGGCGCGAGATATGGCTTGTCCCAAGTAGCGATTAGTGCAGATGAGCTTCTGTCTGTGCTAGCCCTGACTGGGAACCATAAGCCAGACTCTTGTCTAGGGTCTGTCCCTAGGAACGCATCCCGAAGCAAGTTGACGCAAGGGCTGGCGTGTGGTTGAGATGCCAGGAGCGATGTCAAACTGTTGGATCTTGTTGCACGCCTCGTTCAGGCCTCAGGACGTCTCAAAGTGTGTTGGCCGACGGGCGGGGATTTAGATGGCGGTCGAGTGGGGTTCAAGAAAAAAGAAAGTCGATTGATGATGCTTTATGTTCGGGGTTTCAACGGTCGTACGGAAGATGACTAGTCTGACAAGATGAGACAAAGTTGATTGTTTGATGAACGCTCGAAGAAAAGAATCGATTCAAAGCTGCGGAGATCTCGTTGAACGTCACACCAACGCCCATCGTCACGGCTGCTTCCTCCTCCCTCTAGCGTCTCATCCGACTTACCTCGACGGGCACTAGACACTCGCTCCATCTAGTCAAAACATCGATAGTCTCACCAAATCATAACACCCGGATCTCCAAACATACGACTTTCAACTTCCTTTCCTCTCGCTCTGCTTTGACCTGCCATCCATCTCCAACCCCGTTCAGCATCCCTCTCGGTCCCTTGCTAGCCATACTCTAGGGCATAGATCTTCTCCATCCACTTAGTAGTCATGTTCGATGATTGTACGTCTCTACTAGGCATCCACACGTCGATTCATCATCTCGTCTGCCTCGTGCTTCCTTCCGTCTCAGATTCCTCACTGATACTATGGCGATGGTTCATCTTCAAACCAGTCGTAGAACATGCTCATGCCTCTTCACCAGGGAATCCCAACACCAAAGATCTCAATCAACCCTTCTTTGCCTCATCGTCAAACGGCGCGAATCGGTTTGAGGACGTCGGATACGAGGGGTTTGAAGCGAATCCTTACTCCGACGAAGAGTACGATGAGATAGATGACGAGGAAGACTACGATGGGATCGAGAATGTGAGTCTGACGAAGTGCCCGAGATAGAATGTGCTACCTGACATCCTCAGACCCTTCTCAACTTCCGCTCCCTCCACTCGTGTCACACCAAATCTCTCAGCTCGAGACAGAATATCTCCCCAATAGCTCCCACCTAGCATCTACCTCTGGCTCCATCTTCACCCTCGGACATGTTCAGTTCACACTTCCTTCGGCCCTCCTTCACCTGCGTTGCGCCTCAAACACCCTCTTCCTCGCGCTTCATCCTACGACCATCATCATCATCGACCTCGCTCGTCCATCCGAACTTACAACGATTGAGCTGCATTCACCTAAATCAGCGAAGGGCTCAGCCTCTCGAACAGGAGCCGCATCACTCGGAGGAGGAATCATCGGTATATGGCCGGATGAGGAAGGCAAGCATCTGATCGTCGCATGCGAGGGAGGGGAAAACTTTTTCCTCTCTAAAGAGCCTGGAGCCGACGCAAGTTGGAGGAAACCAAAAGGATCCATCAAGTCGTTGAAGGGTCTGGGTAACATCTCGTCTTTTGCTTGGGCACCTCCTCCACCTCGGCCCGAGGCCTATTCCTTCCCATCGTCGACGTCCACCATCAACACTCGAGATTGTCTTGTAGGAACGACTTCAGGCCAAATCGCCTACCTATCGCTCCAGCCAGGACCGGAAGATCTTTTCAAGTCGCAGGAAAAGGACTTCACTGTCTTGTGGAAGTTTGAGGGAGGAGAGCCAGTGAGAGGAATTCAATGGGGAATAGAAGGAAGCGGTGATGCAGGCATGGGCAGATCTGCTTGGGTGATTGCAATTGTTGGTGGCGGAGGTGGTCAGAATCGGACTTGGGAGTTTAGTGGCCGAGTAGGTGGTGAGGGTAAGAATGGGAGCGCTAAATGGGTGGAGGATGTCTTGAAGGGATATGGTAAAGATAATGGGCCGAGTGAGTCAATCACCATGCATCGTATGTTGAGCGATACTGATCACCATCCTCCCTTGCCCGCCAGAACATATACCTTCACCTACGTCACCCTCCACCTCACCAACGATGACGACACCACCACCGAGCCTGACCCTCTATCGCCCAACACCGTCTTCCATTGCGAACGTGTCTCCTCGTACCATCGCTTGGCTGACGCCCACAGGGATGCTCACCTCAACCCTCACAGCGCCATCTCCATTCGCTTCTCTCGAGCTGATCCCCTTCCCTCGAACCATCCTTGAAGACGACGCCAAGACTATTGTCCCCGCTCCTTTGGGCCTTACACTCAGTCCACATCACTATCTATTGCTGTACTCGGACCGAATCATTGCACTCTCTCGTCTTGATCGTCGAGTCATTTGGGAGGAAAGAATTCCGTTGAAATCTCCAGATCGTCCCCTTGGTCTGTCAACGGATCCGTCTTCCCCTTCTGGCAAACCAACTCATTGGCTGTATACGACATCGGCCATCTTTGAGATCGTCACTGAAGAGGAGGATCGAAGCGTTTGGAAAGTACTGCTCAAAAGACAAGAGTTTGATCAGTCTGTTCGGTTTGCAAAGGTCTGTTTGAGTTGGCTTTGTATCCAAGAAGAATTCGGTGGATACATGAGATACTTATCCTACTGCAACCTCGTGTCTCGGGGCTTTTTGTCTTTCTCTTCTCCAATCTTTCCAGTCCACTTCCCAAAAATCAATGATCCTCTCCCAACAAGCCGATTCTCTGTTCGCATTGGGCAAATTCCATCCAGCAGCCGTCAAATACGCCGAATGTGCCAACATTCCCACCGCAGAATCAACCGACATGGGACCCAAAGGACGTGGGAGACCCATTCGAGGATTCGAAGAAATCGTCCTCCGATTCATCGATGCAGGTGAAAGAGACGCAGGTAGACATTATCTTGGTCTAAGATTGGATGGACTGAAGAAGGGGGATTTGATGCAGAGGATGATGTTGGCAACTTGGTTGGTGGAAATTTATTTGAGCAAGTGCGATACGTTAGAGGATCGTGAGTCGGTCTCGTTTCTCTCTCCCCTCGTGAGGAAATTTCTTAACACGTGCCGGATACGTTTTTTTTTCCTTCTGTTTCTTTTTTTCCTGTCATGTTCGAATCACTTCTTGTCGTAGTGATCGCCGCTGAGGCGGCTTCACAGGATGTCGAATCTCTTCAACTCGAGCGTCGATTTGTCGAGGACGAGCTGAAACAATTCTTGTCAGATTACCAGGTCAGCTCACAGTTTACTTGCTGTCACCAAAGACCAGATCTGATGCCTCAGTTTTGTCTTTGCTATGACACGCGTAGATCAACCTCGATGCCAAAACGGTCTACGATCTCTTTCTTTCGCACGGCCGGACGGACCTATATGTTCACTATGCGACCATCATCAAAGACTACGTCAAGGTCGTTGAACACTACATCCTGGAAGAGCAGTGGACCCAAGCGGTGGACGTACTCAATCGACAGGTGCGTGAGCATCAAACTCGCCGCAAATGATCATCCTGTTTTCCGACTTGCCTTCACTCAACGTCCTGCCCTTTCGGACACCCTATAGAACTCTCCCGAACTTCACTATCGATTCTCTCCCATCCTGATGCGAAACGCTCCCAAAGAAACTGTTGACTCTTGGATCAGACAATCCCTTCTTGAGCCTCGTCGTCTCATCCCATCTCTCCTTCAACAGACTCGATCCTCGAACTCTCACTCGACATCTTCCACCCCTCAGAATTCGAATCAAGATCAGATGACACACGCCGTACGATACTTACATCACGTCATCTTCAAACTAAATTCAACCGATCCAACGATACACAATCTACTCGTCACGTTCCTCTGCGCTTCTCCTCCCACATCTTCCATCAAATCCATCACTACCACTTCCTCATCATCCGATTCAGCATTACTTTCCTTCCTATCGTCAGCACCAGATGATCCTTCAACCGATCGACCCTACTACGATCTCGACTACGCCCTTCGACTTTGCATGGTAAATTCAAGGGTCGAACCTTGCGTTCACATTTACTCCAAGATGGGTCTCTTTGAGAGTTCGGTCGACCTCGCGTTGGAACGAGGGGACATTGAATTGGCGATGAGAGGAGCGGAAAAACCACCGATCGAACAAGAAGGTTTGAGGAAGAAACTTTGGTTGAAAATCGCTAAACACGTCGTTCAGGATAAGAAGGATATCAAGACGTAAGTTCTGAGACTAAGGGGGGGAGAAGTCGACGAGGGATCTCTGTTCAGTCTGATTGATCTTTTCTTTCTTTCTTTCTTGTCATGCGATCTCGCCTTTTAATCTTGTGTGATGTATCTTTCCAACCCCTCTCTTCTTCCCCTCCCCTTTGCTTTACCCCAGGGCCATGAACTTCCTCTCCTCGACTGATCTCCTCAAGATCGAAGATATCCTCCCATTCTTCCCCGATTTCGTCGTCATCGACGAATTCAAATCCGAGATCTGCTCAGCTCTCGAATCTTGCGCCTCTCACATCTCAACCCTCAAAGCCGACATGGATCAAGCCACCCGATCAGCCGACGAAATCAAGGGAGATATAGAGAGATTGGCGGATAGATTCGTGACGATTGAGTCGGACGAAGTTTGTTCGAGATGCGAGGGATCTTTGATGATCAGACAATTTTACGTGTTCCCTTGTGGACATGGGTTCCATGCGGATTGTCTTATCGCTCAGGTGAGGCTCGATGACGGGTTTTTCTTTCTTTCTTTTTCTTGTCGTCTCGTCTCTTTCCCTCGGTGATGAAAGCACGATACGATGTACTTCTGCTAACATGAAGTCTTTTTTTTTCTCTTTTTTTTTTCCTTCTTTCCATCTCCGTCCTCTGTTCGTGCATCTTCATCAACAAAAAAATCCCGCCATCAAGATCAAAGAATACGCTCCCTCGGCAGTACTCCGAAAGATCCTATCCCTTCAACAGGCTCTCATCAAAGCTTCTCCAGGTTCACTCTTACCATCAGGTCCAACCAACCAACTCGTCTCATCAACCCGAGCCCTCTTATCATCATCAACAACAACAACAACTAACCATCACGATCTTGGCATGACGATGATGAGCGGTAACAACAACTCATCGACGAGGAATAAACTTGGATTACCACTATCAGGTTTGGTCTTGGCGACGGATCGACTTCGAGAACTCATCATTCCAGATGCACTCGCTAGCGTCATCGTTGGTTCACTCTCCTTTACTTCATCCTCTTCCAGAAGAAAGGAGAGAAGAGACAAGAGTCTCGTCGAAGGTGGAGGAGGTGGAGGTGGAGCAGTCACTGGTGGTGGTTTCGTCGGTGGTTCAAAAGGTGGAAAGATGGATAAGGTTGAAATGATTCGAGAGGAATTAGATAACCTATTGGCTGGGAGTTGCGTGTTGTGTGATTCGGTCGTGGCTGGATTGGATAAGTCGTTCGTGGCGGAAGGAGAAGAGGAGGATGGGGATTGGGTTGTCTGATCATCATGGAAGATATATGTTTATACATGTTCGTGTGTTTTCCTAGCACGGTCGATTTGGTTCATTAAGTAGGAAGTCAGCCGGCTTAAATTGGAAGAAGATTCAGGATTTTAGAGGAGTCTCGATCGAACGCTTCAAGGGCAAGAGTGACAGGAAAAAAACGAAAGAATTGACAGAGGGAAATCAAAAGCATGGATTGTGATGGGCTCGGTTCGGAAAGTTGAGGTGTCGAGGATAACAGAGAAGAGCAGAACCAGAAACGTCTTCCCATGCCTGAAACCAAGTATTTCCCGACAATCCATCAAGACTTCTCCCCATGTTTGCAGATTCGTTCTAGGACAGCAGCAGATGACGCGAGGGAGGCGTCTCGACACATCTGGGCGATTCTTCGGTGGTTCGAAACGCCAAGATCGCCTAGTCGGAGGGGAAGTTGGAAGGTTTATTCGTCGGATTGGAGTCGATGGGGTGACTGTCGGAGGTGGTGAATCATGCTAATCCCAGGCTAATCCCAGGCATCCTCCATATCATCCGTGTCCAGCGATCTCTGCAGGTGACAAAGCTTCAGCTGGATTGACTTGGTGAAGAGGATCATCGCGACCTGAGGATCCAACTCCTTTGCCTTCCCACCACCTCCACCTGCTCCTTGATCTTCTTCTCTAGGAACGCACGACGGAATTCTACCGACCCGATGGCTGGTCCCATCAACTCCATCCCTCCTTCTCGGACAGACTCGAGGGTGACGATGCTGGATTTCGAGAGGTTGAGGGAAAGAGAGGTCGAGTCTTGCTTATAGAAGGCAGCAATCTTGTCGAGAGGAGGTGAGGAAGTAGGTATCGTCCAGGAAGGAAATGAAACGATGGTCTGGACCAAGGTAAGCCATCATCCGCTCCATGACAGCTCGACATCCAAGGTAGAAGAGTGCTGAACCTGATACTGATCCTTGAGCCACTACATTCTCCATCCACAACCTCTTCGTCCTCCCCTCTTCCACCGGTCTTGTGTTGGGTAGCTGAGCATACACACAGAACTCTCCTCCGATTGCCGTCCTTGCCATCCCCATCAACTCGGGAGCATACTTCTTGATGGCTCGAAAGATTTCGTCGCGATTTATGGTGCCGAAAGCATTCTTMAGATCTGTCGAGACCACATACTTGTAGCTCTCGTTAGAAATCTTGTCCTCCATCGTCATCTCCAACACCCTGAATACTGGCTCGACATCTCCTGGAGTCTTGACGCCGGGTTGCTGAAATAGGAAGGAAGTCTGAAAGTTGAGGATATGCTGAAGCTAGACCTTTTCCAACAACCTCACAAAGATCTCCCCACAGAAGATCGGCCTGATCCCTCCATTCGGCTTAGCAAGCAACGTCAACCTTCCATCTGCCATCTCCGGTCACGCCATCTACCCGGCATTCAGTTGGCCTCCCAAAGACACCGACCAGTCGACAAACGAATCCACCTCCATTGCAGGCGTCAAGAGGTACTGCATCCAGCCAGATGGACCGCTACCAGTGTCGAGTGCAAAGGTCTTAGCTTGGGTGTAGTAGAGCTCGCGAGGGGGAACTTCTCGCTGGCGTCGATTTGTGGTACGTAGACCGAACGGATGTTTTGAATCAGATGGGGAGAGGTTGGTAACCTTGTCGCTCACTTCTTGACTGTCGACCTGTACGTCGACCTGTACGATGGGAGTGCTGTCATCTAGGATGCGAGAGAATGCGTTGACCAAGGGGTTCTGGTCGTGGACGTCTCCGATCGACCCTTCAGCGGTGAACACGTCCCGGAACTCGGCGAAGATCTCGTCTCAGTCCGTCATGGCGCGCTTGGAGGAGATCATCGGCGGGTGCGAGTTGGATGAGCCGGAGGGATGAGCCGAAGGAGGAATGAGACGGCTTTGGGAACACTCTGGGCGTCCTGAACGAAGAGGGTGGCGTGGATGCTCTTAGGTCGGAGCTCGAGATAATCGATCAGAAGGTGATGGATCAGATGAGTGGAACTGACGACGACGCCGTCCAGAGCGATGCCCTTCTTGCGACGGAGGAGAGTGAGAAGTCATTTGATGACATGTTTGGGTCGGTCATATATCGAATGAGGGTGTCGGGATTAAGAAGGCCTCTTTGCCTTCGCCATCGTCCAGATGGAACCGTCAACCATGACCATGATGTGCCAGTAGAGCTCCTTGGGGATAAACTTCGCATCAGACCGGTGGAAGTTCAGGAGAAGGAGGTTTCGAAAATCGCTGACTCACCCTTCTTCTTGTTGTCTCTGCCTGACCCCAAAGATCGGTACGCTCTACTTCTCTCTCTGATTGGAGAAAGGAATTGGGGATTGTCAAATTAGTTCAGGACACGTTGAACCTAGTTGTACCTTTTCTTGTCAAATCGAAGTACCCGGCTCACCTTTCTGGTCTTCGATGATGTATCGATGTGCGTCCTGGGACGTTTCGCGTCATGCTCGAACACCTTTTCTTTCCCCTCTCATTCCCCCTCATCGTTGTCTCCTTTTTGTTCTTTTCTCACGCGCATTTGTGTCTTCTCTTTCCTTTTCTTTCTTCCTCCCCGTATGCTCTTTCGTTCCGCAAGGTCTCCTATTTCATCTCGCTCTTCAGTCTTCTCTCTTCTTGTATCTACTTTCCATCGGACCTTCCCTATATGCGAGGTATCACTATATAGCTATCTGCTAAATCGCGCTAGCGTTGATCAATGGAATGGCGATTCGAGAGAAGGGCTGTCACCTTTGAAGACGCTGTGCATCGTGAGAAACTCTAGAAGCTTTGGAATTTAGTTTCGGCTCGATTGAGAATTCCTCAGGGCCCTTGTCCTCGTTGAGAGCCCCGGAGGGGCTTTGTTAAGAATTCCCCAGGGTCCCTGCTTTCACCCCTCGACAACCACCTTGCGGACCTCCCGGGCTGATACCTTCTTCCCTCCTTCCCTCTTCGCCTCACGGAACATCGTGTGAGTACCTAATTGCCGTCGCTTCGCCCTTCTATCGCAGATGGATGGTTTGGAGTTCTTATCTCTCTTTTGTCTGTACAGTTTCCTGACATGAGCCGCCAGACACCCGAGGACCGTGCCAACATGAGGGGCGCCCACGTTCCACTTCTTGACGCACAGTTTCCCAACTACCCTCAGATGCTGGAGGCTGCAAGACGACAGAAGAGGCATCCCACGTGGACCCCTATTCCCGCAACCGCGTATGACACAGCGTATCCCGATATCTCCGCGGCTCAGCATCAAAGTTCTCTAGTCAGCGCTCGACGATTCCTCTTGGACTGGATAGACGAGCAACTCGAGCATTCATTCGATGGCGACCCGCAGCCGGTCCCAGCCTTCACCTTGTCTTCCGAAAACAAAGGAGGGGAACCATTCCCATATCTTCCAAAAGAAGAGGCAAGTCGAGCTTGACACCATCTCATTCTACCTTTCTCGATGCAGCAGATTATTCACAGCTCTCCCGACGCATGTTGTTTCGTCCAACTCAGAGAGAACTTTTCATGGCCTGGTTACTGACCGAGCGAAGACGGTTCCTCAACGACCCTTCCCTCGGATCCTCCGACAAAGATTTCACGGATCACTATGCAGGTGCGATCGTTCCTTTCGAGTACGACTCGAAAGGTAACATCGATCTTGGATATGCTGGCGCTGGGCGAAGTCGCATTGCTGTCCGGATCTACCGACAGCTAGCACCCGTCCTGCAGGAATGGAAACGAAATGGCGACGTGAGTCTTCATACTCCTCTTCAAGTTGCATTTACTCATATCACACGCTCGATAAGATTTCCGCTTCGGACTACCCTCTTGGGACCCGCAGTTTTCTTCCGCCTGACCGCAACAAGATCTACGACATCTCGTTCCCTCTACCCACCCTCGTCATAGATGATTGTCAACGTCATCTAGTGGCCCTTTTCTTCAAGAACGATTTCGATACCAACCCCATTTTTGTCGCACACGTCTTTGCTCTGCGTGGAGTCATTGGCAACGCCGCAGCCCATGGCACCAACAAGTCCGGCGACACCACGAATCGTTTCCAGCCTTACGTTGACAGGCTCGTCGAAGTCTCAGTCGGTAAAGCATTAACCCAAGGCGAGTCCAACGACGACGGAGCAGCAGACGAGGGGCGAAAGTGGACCAAGCTCGAACTCAGCGGCAACTGCAGTGACAAGTTCAAAAGATTCACTCCCTATGGAGCCGAGGTTAGTGAAGATGTATTCTTGCGTCAGATTATTGGCAGACATTTGATCACAATCTTTCCTGCTTTGTTTTTGTAGATCTACAGTCGAATCCGACCACACAGTAGGCCATCATTGCTCTGTGATCTAACTTCGAACCCACTTCTCGATGCTAATCTCGTCTCGTTATCGCCTCGGCTGTTCAAATATTCCTTCGTAGTCAACAAACTGCATCCTTGCCCTCCAACCGACGCCTTCCTTAATCATCCCCTCTCTCAAATCTCGGACTCAATCAAAGGCGGCACACCTTTCCTCGTCTACTATGCATCGGGAGGTATCCCCGAAGGGACCACGCAGGCAGATCTGGATGCGAAGATGGAGCACAATCGGGCTATGCATCGTGATGCTGCCAAAACTTGCTGCGTAAGTCTTCTCCTTTGCTCCTCATTATCCCTTCATATCGTCTCACGATCCATCTGGCCCAGATCTCTACTTGCGACGCGCACGACGCCCACTTCGCCGTCCCTGACAAAAAAAACGCAAAACAACAATATATGGGCCTTGTCGATTTTGTTTCTGTCCCTGATGATCCATCGGGCGATGTATGCTGTCTTCATCACGCCTATTTTTTCCATATGGGCAAAGTGTAAGCACACGACCTATGCAAGTCTGATTTGCCATTCAACTCATCCCTTTCTGCGTCCAATCTTAGTGAGGGACTCACCCCTAGCGACGTCAAGTCTGCCCTCACCATCACGCCAAACCTTGTAGGGCTAATTCGATCAACCGGTACCGGATTGCCTATCAACTCCCTATTCGAACGATGGGCTCCTTGGTTCTACTGTGGTGGACCTTGCTATCAAACCTGCTACGGTGCAGGAGCACACAATAGCCTTTGGACGAGTCAGACTGCGAGTGCTCTGTAGGTATCTCCTTGCCAGCAACCAACTTGGTACGCTGTCTTATCACCTATCTATCTTGGCTTTTAAGGTCGTATTTCTTCCTCTGTCAGAATTGCTCCCATCTGGTCCGCTCTGAATATACCGATCCGCATGCGGAAGACGTCAAATCGCGCAAGGCAGCTCTCACCCAGAACGGCCAAAGTCCGACTCGGCTCGACGTCGTGAGTGCCCTCGCCCCTCTGATTTTCTGCTCTTTCCTTAGCAGATCCTCTAGACACTTCGGACCCTATGTGTTTTTCCTTGCTCCCTCCGACTTTGGGTTCAGCCAATCATGCCACGTCCCAAAGATATGGCCTACGACCACGTACAATGTTCAAATCATAACTGTTCGACGATTTACCCATACAGGGTAGGTTGCTGTCAGACTCGCCTCAGCTTGACGCTCCAGTTTACGTAGAAGCCGCGCTTCGTTCTGACCTCAGATAACCGATGGTTCGGAAATTTTGCCTATCCCGACGGATTGCAATCTCGCTGGCGAACCTATCTGCCGCGGTTGTGCCGGTCAGCGCCGCTACTCCAGCAGTCCCCCATCCTTGACTCGAGCGGAACTAGAAACGGTTAGTAATCTCGCTGTCTCGTTTGGCCACCCAAGCTTGCTCAGACTTGTCACATTGCTCGATGTTCGTCAGATCGTCATTGCGATCAGCACCGCCCCCAACCCCGCGCTCGAGCTATCCAATCAGGCAAGACAATTCCGAGGAGGTGATGGCGCTCTATCCCATATCCTCTACCGTTCAATTAGTCGACAACAGAATGATTACCCTAACCCCGACGTGCTCGAGAAGGCTCAGAGATGGCTTGACTTCTTTGGGAAGGACGAAGCCTTGTAGACTGTCTGGCTTGCTTTACGATTTATCTTTCTTTCGCTTTGGGTCCATCTCTTCCCTGCTTCCATCAGTTGTTCTCTTCTCATCCCTTCTCCTTGAGTCTGATAGTCCGTTCTCTTTGATCTTCCTTCGCCCCAATCGTGACAATGACCCCAGGCGGTGATAGCGGTGTCGACACGACGAAGTTATGATGTGCTGAGGTGACCGTACGGACATACCGAGGAAGTCCTAGTTTTATGCCAGCAATGAAAGGTGATCGTTACATTGACGTCACCATGATATCCTGGAGTCATGCTCACTCGCCCTGCCTCCGCCCAGCTTCTGCCGTTCAAGTTCCTGTCCAGTCCGTCTCTACCCTAACTCTTCGCATGTATACCGTATAACTTGAATCTCTCAACAGCATGCTCGATGTCGTTGTGATAGTTCCATATATCGGCAGATCGGGTTCAGTCAGTCACCTCGACTGAACCTTTGAGAGTAAGCCCTGGCAGAAGTTCGCCCACCTTGTGCCGCTTCTGCCCCATCCCGCCAAGCTTATGTGAACCTGTCGCACAAAAGCTTGGTATAGGGTTCGACGAGGTGAAGGGACTGCTACAGTTTTCGCTCTTCGACTAATATCTCAACTGATGAGTTCTCGAGACCCACACTGTTGAGAAGAATGTTGCTGACTAGAGATTGCTCTTTCCCTTTTGTCTGGTCTTTCACCATTTCGACCCTCCTCTCCTTTCTCCTCACCACACCTTCTATATTGTGCTGAGGTTCGCTCGTCTACCTACACACCCCATTTTCGTGCTCGTGTGTTCTTACTCGCCGTATCCCTTAGAACTCGTCTTTCCAGCAGGTCAGACTATGGTTTGTATATAATGAACCACATCTTCTACATTGTGCAGAGACTTCGTCTTTCCAACAGAATCGAGTAATCGGATGTTACAAAGCCGTCCTTTACAACGCCCACACGTGAGTCGGTTCGTCTCGCTGACAGCATTAGCTGGTGCTACACTCAGTGCCTGAGGACTACATTGTGCTCGCCATACAGATCCGAAGAGGCAAAGGCTCTCTCGCTCGCCTATCTCAAATCTGTTGACGTCGACGTCAGTGAATTTGCGTAGATCTCGATTCGTCACTGTCTTTCGTTCTGCTGTAGCTTTTCTTGCGTCTCTCGTTGCATCTATCCCATGTCTTGCTGTGAAGACCAGAGCGACTCTGGCCTTCGCGGCTTTGTCCGAATTCAACCTACACTGGCTACAATCGCAAGGAACCTGGGCGATAGCACCGGAATGAAGTTCTGTGTAACAGATACAATCAACTGATGGTTCAATTTCGTGGGTTGGCATGAGGGGAAGAGGTTCAATCAAGTTGAGCTTCGATGAGTCCAGGGATTAGGACGACCTAGTCCGATCTACCTTTGCGCCAAATCCGATCCTAGTTCTGGCTCCCGCCCTCCATCTGTGGGTAGTCCAAGCTCAATCCAAGCAGCCTCAGCACCACTGTTTGAGCGATCCTAGCTCTCTATGTTTTCGCAACGATACTTTCAACCAGTGCTCGACCAGCATCCATCCCAATAGTCGCCGTGTTGTGTGTTGTGGTGGTGCATGGTGCATGAGTACGTTTGCACACCAGTCAACTGGCTTTCAGACTGAAGGTGTTATTTGATGATAGTGGGAAACACATTTGGTAGAAAAGAAAGGACGGAAGGCCTAGGGTCATGACTGAGACATATCTTTGGGATCGATGTTCTCAGCGACGTCGACCTCGTATCGATCCTGATACCTCAATCTTACGCTATACACTGAACAGTCTAACTTCAAGCCACTTCACTCATGTCATACCTCGGAATACCTTGGTCACTTTAAGCCTTGACGTTGCGCCTTCAACATGATCCAACCGAGCACGCGTTGATCGAGATCATCGACGGCCTTCCAGACAGCTCATGGCTAGATCATCACGTCACAGCAACAGTGCAGGGTATGACTATCGAGATGACAGATATATTTGCTGCAGTTGAGTCTCTCTGCTCTGATGTACGATAGGGGAGGACATCATGTAGGGGGCAAAGAGAGGAGCATCGCTAGCCTTCTCACCCTGTCCTGTTGCTCCGCCCCCTCTTTCCCTATCCTCGCAGGCGGGCTCTTAGCTTGGAAGCTAAGGACATCTATGTCCCCATGCGGGTCTTTATTCACTGCCCTTCTTGCTGTCACGGACTCTTGACAGTCACCACATGAACGCTCATCCTGACTCTCTCCCATGGGAAGCTTTTCCGTCAACCTTACCTTGCGGAGGCATCTCTCCTATCTTCGGGAACCCCAGACTAAAGGAGTCCTCCCCGAGGCTCCGACAAACTTCCGTTCCCCCTGACCTTCATTCACGGAGCCCCCTCCCCCCCTACCCATCTGCCCTGTCACTTCCCCTCACCCCTGAAGTTGGATTAGGATACTTCTCCCCCAACTGAAAGACTCAGGAGACGGGAGCAACGGTTTAAAATCTCGTCATCCTTTCAACGTTTCGCTCTCACCATCACCCACTCCTTCTATCTTCCTTCACTCCCCCCCCCTCAACGACTCACATCCTCCCTGCCATGAACAGCTTCAACCAGAACGCAACGGTGAGATGACTTCTTTGATATCCAAGCCTACCCCTCGTATCGACTAGCATCATTAACCAACCCTCCCCCCCTCCCC